>CM021102.1:356424093-356809330 GCA_007115665.2 Sequoiadendron giganteum
TGAAGTAAGAGGAACATAGGTATGAGGAAGAATACTATATAAATTAATCTTACAAATAAAATAAAAAACCCTCATATGAAGAATTTTTTTTTTTTTTTTTAGTTATTTGGGCACATGACCAAGACATATAGGAAAGGTAAATGTTCAAAATATAAAAATAAAGAAAGGGTTAGGGGTATAAAATTTGAGATATGATCAACTAATAAGTAATATAAATCTAAGATCATTATGAACAATGGAATTATTTAGGGTTTTGAGAAACTTCATTATCAAGTACTAAGGTGAGAAACATTCTAAAATGCTGATAAATCACAAAATAATCAGTTTGAGCCATTAAGACATGATTTTAAATAAGTGATTCATTTTAAAACTCTTGATGATAACTAAGTCTCCCCTCTCAATATGATATGTATAATTTCTTGAAGGATAAAGAGCTAGATTGACTCCTTAATGATGAATATTAAATAAGGGAAACCTTAAATGAAGAAAAATAGGTAAAAGAGGGGGTCTTCATTTCACTTGGGCACAATGACGAGTGTTATGTAAGGGAAAACACTACCTAGCTAAACTAGCATTAGATTGTGAGGTCAGTGTAATTATAGACAAATTAACATCAATCTCTTTTATTTATTATTAAATGGAGGCCAAGGAATATTTGGTATCTTCTTGATCAATGACTTCAAATAACTTCCTCAACCTTTTAGCGAATAATTTAATTTCATATTTAGATCAATATATGAGAGATTTACTATTCAATCTAACAAAATAAGATTGTAAAAAAAAAACTAGAATAAACAGATTTAAAAACACATCAAATACTAGAACTAATTAAATATAGAGTTACATATATGTAGAAAAATTATTGTCATTTTTGAATATATTTATTGAGTCTTTTATGTTAACTATGAAGATAACATACAAAAATAATAATGGTTATTAAAAATATTTATGATCATTCAAGTAGTATGTATGTTATATTTAGAATAAATATATGAAATTATTTTAGTAACAAATGATATTCTCATATATAATTATTAGACATTTCTTACTAAAATCTTGACAAATCTCAATCAATTCATTTTTAATGATATAACTCGATGTATCATGAATCACACCTCTAAATCTTAATTAGAAAATAGGCAATATATAGAGTGAATGTTTAGAAAGCTATCTCAAGCCAGTATACAACTATTTTTTTTGTCGATAGTTGAATAGTTTTTAATTAAGTTTAATTAAGATGGTGAGCTAAACCGGGATGGGCTTTTACTTTTTTCTTTTTAATTACGTTTAATTAAGATGGTGAGCTAAACCAAGATGGGCTTTTACTTTTCCTTCATGCATTTTTCACTTTAAGGAGAGCATGCATATCACTTTGATTTTATTGTTCGCTTTACACTACCATGAAGAATTTTTGTTTACATGGTAAAAATTAACAGTTAATTACTCCTCACAACTTGCAACAATTCCGTTTTGTACTTTACTAATTTAACTATTATAATTGAAAATTAATTAATTGTTTAGCACACCAAAGCATTTTTCAGGGGTTGCATGTTAATAAAAGTCTTCTACTCTAATTATTATAGAAGTTTTATGTCATTATTATATAACAATAGAAATAAGAAGTTATTTAAAAAAATATATCGTAAGGTAGTAAAACAAGTGTACTTTTTATTTCAATTTTTTACAAATATTTTTTTAATGCTAATATTTTAACAAATAATAAAAATATATTTAAGAATTATTTGAATAATTCATTTATATTTTTTTTCTTTCTAAGAATTGGATAAATTTAATTAATTTTTTTAATGTATTTAAAAAAAATTCAACTAATATAAATAACATATCATCATATTATGTTTATTTGATTTTTTTTGCAAACCTATAAATATTTTACAAAAATATTAAAAGTGTTCCACAATGTAAGTGTCAATAAAAAACAGAACATGTGTTGATGCCTAAGTTTGCAAAATTTCCTATTTTCAGCTAAACCTTAAATTTAATATACCATATGGTATGTATTCCAAACTAGCACATCAAATCATAATACAAAATCATCAAACTTCAAATAATAGCAAATATTTCTTACAATTTACAATCTCCAAATATGTCATAATACAAAATCATGAAAGTTGAAATAGTAACAAATATTTCTTAGAATTTACAATCTCCAAATATTTCATACATCTTTAAAAAATTGATATTCATAGTTAATCTTGTTTGAAACCTTTCATGAAATTTTCAATCTAAAAATGTATATTACAAACAACTTATATATAATTCAAACAAGATTGTATAATATGATATTGCTATCAGGATTCAACCATGTAATTCTCGAGTCAAACTCATTGACCCATGATTCATGAGTAGTGGTTCACAAGAACCCATCAATTGATGAGCTAAAGGGGCTCTATAATGAATGGTTCATAAGGCACATCACTTGTTGAAGGTTTTGCAAATGGGGTAGCAAGCTAAGTGGGCTTAACCTTGGGGGAAACTCCATGGTTAAGGGCACTTGAGCTAGAGCAGTACTGGGATGGGTGACCTCCTGGGATGGACCAATGCTTCACCTCTGTGAGCATCACCTAGATGCAATGAGTGCTAAGTGGACCATTCATTATCATGAGAGATGGGTTCTTGTTGTAATGCCCTGCCAAGTAACCCTAAAGGAAGTTGTAATAATGACTTAAGCGAACCAATATTTTTTTTATTTTTATTTTAAGTGTAATTAACATACACATTCACTTACTAATTAACAACAACCTGTAAGGCTACAAGGTTGGGATTACTTGGCAGGGCATTACACATGTTATCAGAGCCCTAGGTTCATACACTGGGTTCTCTGGGTACATTTGTGTCCACTATGTTGTTCTTGTGAATTTGTTAGTAGAGTGTTAAATGATCGCGTGTTCATGGCTTTTACTTTAGCATGATGTACTTTGTGAAAGAGTGTAGTGTGAAAGAACCTGATAAAAGGTTAGGGTTGGAAAATTTTGATGCGTACCCTATGAGATATGGAATGGGATATTCCTATGGGATTATGTATGTAGTGGTACCCCCTTGAAAATGTAAGAAATCGGTAACTGTATCTTGTTTGAATGTTGTGGAAACCCATACTTGTTTTGTGTGACCATGTGATGGAGATACTTGGTACCCATCCATGGGGAAAAGTCACATTTTGGTGTGGGTTTTACCATACCATTATGTGTGTTTGCATGTTTGTTACCTGATTGAGGACCAACCTAGGTGTGGCTGAAACCTATATATAGGAGTAACCAAAAGTAGCTCTTTTTATTTTGGTTCTCTAGATCCTCAATCCGTGAAGGGTTAGTAGCAACCACAAGTTCCTTGGGTGGAGTGTGTAACGTATGCATATTGCGGCGTAGAGTGTCTTAGCTCAGCCAATCCCAAGGAAACATACCCACTACTTTCCCTTTTGATGGATCAAGATACTTGATCCATGTGTGTTAGCCTAATTCCCACATATTTGAGTATAGCAGCATGGTCGTTAGTTATGCCTAGATGTCCGTAAAGGTGATGATCTAGCATTATAGAGTTAACCTTGTTTGTATGAGAGGTGAAGCTCAATAGCCCCATAGTGATATTATCGTATTGCATTATGTATATGTACCCTATCTGCATGTGTTCCGACATGATGCAAGAGATGCGATGCCACACCCCACTCATGTTCTAACATAGTGATGGTGATGATGTCGTGTTACACGATGCCAAGTGCATTATGAGATTTGTATTTGTTAGCCTACTTGTGTGATGAGCATTATGGGGCCTCGAACACTTGTAGAGGGATCCTCGTGGTTGCCTTGACCATGTTGGTCAAGTAGCATATGGGTAGATCCTAGCCACGTATACCTCTGGCTATAGCGAGTTCCTATGTGTGTTTTCTCCACGAGGTATCGCGGGTGGAGTGCGTTTTGTGCATGCCTATTCCATGGACCCTCAGACACATGACCACGTGGCATATGACAAGTCCGTGCCTTCCCCAACTGGCGTATGACCAGATAGAGTGACGATGTTTTATTAGTCATGGATACACTCTGGATCATGTGGAGGGCATGCTCATTCCGCACCACATGAGAGCTATTATCATTCTAGCTGGACGTTGTTTCCTCTTTCCTCGTTGGTGGCTAGTATCTATTCACATAGTGATGTACAGTGAAATTTTAAATATTGTGATCTTTCTTTCCATTATTGATGGTTTTTCAATTGATTGTGAGGGGTGACACTTTTTTTATACTTGATTGTGAAGGATTAGCCACAAATTGTGATCTTATTTTCTTATAACCTTAGTGGTTATATATTCGATTTAGTGTTGAAATGGTGCACATTTATTGCCTTATTGTTGAAATTGAGCTTTAATTTGCTATTCTTTATGAACTTGGTGGCTAAGCTAATTATCTTTGCTGTTTTCATGTCAGTTATGTGTCGTATTGTGATTCCTCTCCAAGGACATATGAGGTAGACTTGGTGAGAGTGTATGAGAAAGTAGATGCGGGAAACATTGAGGATGGGGGTATGTGAGGCTATTATGCAGCTATGACCCACTACTCACCTATGTGTGATGACTATCCCTTTGAGGCTAATCACCTTACACAACAAGAGACAAGTCATGGTGGTCTTGTTTTAATGGTTTCACTTTACGTATGATGTAACACCATCAAGCCATTGATTGTGATGTTGATATATTTGAGATGGTTATATGTTCTTGATTCATGGATTCTTCTATCATGGATGGTAAGCTACTTTCCTGTGTCTTGATGGACCCTTGTGTAGCCTTCTGATGATTCTCGGTGATGTGTATTGGTGCATATGTGTATTATGTATGTTAATCCATGGTTATGTGTTTTGGAGACTTGGTTGGTGGTTACTTCACCATGCTGTCTTGGTTGAGTTGTGTATGACATAGGTTGCTATTGTGTTTATGATGAGGTATGGAGTGGTTCAGTTTAGAACCCTTGGCTATGTGTGATTGTACGACATTTGCACTAAGGGTAGTTGCAGGCTTCCAAGAGTAAGCCTAATCCTTGGGGGGGAGAATGTAACACCCCTCCGTTTATCTTTTTGGACTGGACAATGTGTTCTTGTTTTGTCTTGATTTATGTTTCTGGATATTCAGATACTTTGTCTTGTGTGTGTATTTGATCGCTATTTATAGAGCGATGAACTATATTATGTGTTGCGATTTGATTTATCTAATGTTTTAGTTTACATGCTTTAATTGGTGTAATGATGTTAGTGGATATAACATGTGATTGATTATGAGAATATTTGGATTATGATGAAAGTGTCAGTTATGATGATTGTATTGGTGAAGGGGACGGGTTTGCATCACTCGCTTGCGAGCACCTTGGGATTTCGTGACTTTCTCTTCACGGTGTGTATTTTATGCTATTTATATTATATGATGTTGCTTACTATGTTTTTAGGGTTACTTGGCATGGCATTACACTTGTGAATCATGGGTCAATGAGTTTGACTCAAGAACTACATGATTGAATCTTGATAGCAATATCATAATTTGACACGTTGTGGAAGAAACCTCCTACTTATCAATTGATGAGCTAAAGGGGCTCTCTAATGAATGGTTCATAAGGCACAACACTTGCTAAAGGTTTAGCAAATGAGGTAGCAAGCTAAGTGGGCTTAACCTCGGGGGAAACTCCGTGGTTAAGTGCGCTTGAGCTGGAGCAGTACTGGGATGGGTGACCTCCCGCGGCAGACCAATGCTTCACCTCTGTGAGCATCACCTAGATGCAATGAGTGCTAAGTGGACCATTCATTATCATGAGAGATGGGTTCTTGTGAACCACTAGTCATGAATCATGGGTTAATGAGTTTGACTCGAGAACTACATGGTTGAATCCTGATAGCAATATCATAATTTGACACTATGGAAGAAACCTCCTACTTATCAAGATTGTATATATTTTACACTACAGTTCTTTATTTTTAATTCTATATATTTTCCTATGAACATAACCCTTACACCCCATACAAGTGCTAGTTATAAATAAATAAGATTAAAAACCAAAATCCAACCCCTACACAATCACAAAGTTAACTGCATGACTTGACTTTATTTGAATCTATTGTCCCCTATTTCAATCAATTCGAAAATTTCTGCTGAACTATCTCATACGTTAAAATATCTTCGCTTGTGCAATTCCACTTAAGAGAAAACAAACATTATACTTTGTAGCGGTGGTCAAGGGAAAACCCATGATTTTATACGGGTCAGCGAGGATGGAAATTAAAAATTTACTAAATTTACAGAATTGTACTCAAATGAACAAATTCTTAAAATCAAAAATAACTACAATCAATACGTATCAGTATTTTGAAAATAAAAAATAATTACAATCCATAAAATAGAATCCAAATCGAAGGCGATCAAAAGCAATGAATGTAATCGAGAATTATTATAAGAGCAGCAATGAAAGCATAGTCCGCACTCGGCTGCACGATCACTAAATATGGTGTCCTCCCCAACAATACGTCTGGTACACTGCATTTCCTCTTCATCTGATTCATACCCAAAACAGACTGTTATTCATCTCCAGACAAAATCACACCAAACCAGATCAAATTACCTTCAATTTAAACTATTTACCTCTGCAACCACTCGGTCGCCTTGATAAACTTTGCAAGATCGGTTGAAGAAGCTGCTCTTCACATGCAAATCACAGAGCTTTTCGTCCTTATTACCGGCCATGAACACATCAACCGCCGTCTTTAGCTGAAACACCGATGATTTCTTCACAGTGAAGACAAAATTCTGGCCTTTGAAGCTATCCCCCTCGAATACATCCCAGCGCTTGTGGATCGTGAATATCTGCAATAAAAATTCCAATTAAACTCTGTAACTTAATTTATGAACGATATTTTGGATTAACTTTACCTTTTTTTTCATGGTGAGGAGGGGATTCCTGGCGGCTTCTTGCAGAAGGCGGCGGTGATGGAGGCTGATCACCTTTCCGGAGGATTTGAAGAGCACGTTATCGTTGGAGTCGGTGACGGTGAAGTCCCCTCCAGAAAGAGTGAGGAGGTTCCTCTGCACAGTGAATTCTTTCGTTTTTTGAAGTGGGTATTCCATTTCTTCTGGAGCAACTCAGAAATGATCAAACAGGAAGGTAAAGGGGTTTCACAATGCTGCTGAGATGATCGCAGAAGAACCATTTAAATCCCGGACGGTTTAGAGCGAAGCGTTGACAATCCTATGATATTTCATACTTTATTTTTCCTTCCAATTCTGTTGAATTGAATTGGTCTTTGATTTATTAAAAGAATGGAGTATATCACAAAGAACTTTTTCAAAATTAAATTTTGTTAGGATCTTCTGGGGAAAGTCAGAAATGATCAAACAGGAAGGCAATGGAGTCCCAACATGCTCGTGAGATGATCTTGAGGAAGCATTAAATCACGGACTGTTTAGAGCGAGGCGTTAACCATCTTATGCCACTTAATATTTTATTTTTCCTTCCAATTCCGTGGAATTGAATTGGTCTCTGATTTATTGAAAAAACATTGAGTAGATCACAAAGAACTTATCCAAAATCTTTTTTTTTTTTTTTTTTGGGTTAAGTGTCAAAGTCTCACAAGATTCTCTCGGACTGTGTCCAACATGGTGTAGGCCACTCAGACGATTGAAAAAAAAACTGTTAGATATTACAAAGTTGTCTTAAATTTTCTGTAATTTCTTTCACTCCCTAAAAAGATCAGATTTGAATCTGACTACTAGCAGTGGCTTTGAATTTCAATTTCCTAGGACGATATTGCTGTAAATTAGAATAATTTTCACAGTAGTAGTGTTTCTGCGTTCCCTTAAATACTAAGAAATTTTATTTTTATTTATAAAATAGATACAGAAGCTTAAAAAGTCTACGGTCCAATAATTAGCTCACAGGTTTCTATTGTGGGCTTTCAAGTTTTAAAGTGAGAGAACCTAAATTAGTTTATAGTCATCACATATAATTATTATATATTCTGCCAAATATATCTTAGTTAAACTTTTACCTGTTACAAGTGGCCTGGGGCACCTTTCATTCAATTGATTATTATTTTATAATTACATCAGTATTTATATTAATTTAAAATATATTATAAAAGAAAAAGCAAGAGCTAGGGAGAGTTATATAACTAGTAGCAAGATGTAGGTCATGATCTTTTAATTTTCATGTGTCTGAATTTTCTTGTCTATCAAAAAAAGGTTTTTAGTTAATCGAAGTACCATCTATGTTATTGCCATTAGTTTGCACTCCTTGAAGAGATTAAGAACCAGTTTTAATATTAGAAATGGCTATGGCAACTTAAGCGATTTTGCCTCTATCAAAACAACCTAGAGTTACCCTAGAATTACATTGAGGAAAAGGTAAGTCTTGCTGGGAGGACTTGAACCAACTATTTGCACTAACCATAGGTTTTGTGTAGAGAAATATGATAGTCATGACACCCATGTATAGTTTAACTTATGCCATACTGTTATCCTTGAATGAAGAATTGGTGCCTAATAGGAGGAGGGGAGGTTAGTGGCACTCTAACAATCAAGTATCAATATCTCAATTGTCCAAAAGAACCTCTAAGTGGGTCACTCCAAGTGCAACTTTAATTTCTTGTATTTGTATCTACATTTAAAGACACTTAAAATCAACTTCCAATATCATCATACTTTCATAAAGCCATAATATTAATCTTGCATCATGAGTATAATTATTTAATAAATAAATTATATTAATTTCATTAATCAAATAAACTTGCCTCGACTAACTAGTTAATTCATGTTTAATTAATTACCTTAACCTTTGTCCACCAGTAATTACTTAGATAAATGTTTCTCCAATTAATTATGCTAATCCACATTACTTCCCTCACTTCAAAATTAAATGAAAAATCATTTCCAGCTCAGTACTAATAATTAAAATTGAAATTTTACATCTTCACCCTTCATTTATGTTTATTCTCGATCATTTATTTGCATTCTCCTCAAGCTTCCACTTGCTTGCATCTCTCTTTCTAGTGCAAATTAATAATATCTAAGATAAGATATTAAGAATCCATAAGCTTATCTAAATTTTTTTATAAAACCTCGTTTGAGGGATATATTTTATATGTGGGGGTGCTTTAAAGATCGTAGGACCACACTACCAAATTGGGGTCTCTCTTGAGCAACTTGCATTTCCTATCAACCTTCATTTAGATCAAAGAGCACATCCCAAAGTCATATCGATATGATGCTAGTGTGTAATTTTATATCTTTTATTGTCTTGTTCCTTCATTGTCCCTATTAGAGGCATAGTAAAGTTTTGATTGAATGCCTTATGGTTTAATACATTTATTCTAATTGTGGTCAAATTTTTTATGACATTTCTACCACTCTTAGTGGGACTTGGGTTACCTTACTAATTTTCATCATCAACTGCATTTTAGCATAATTTTTATATATTTTCATGTTTATTAGGCATGTTTTTCAATTTAATTTTTCAACTCTATATTTTAGCTTTTTTGTTGCCACTTTGACATTTTCATCACAAAAATTGGCATTTTTATCTCTTGGTTTTAAATATCTTTATATTTTGTGTAGTATAGAAAAATGGATCCCTTGACATTTGCACACTCATTTGAGCTCTCCTTCTAGATTTCAGACTTAATGTCACCTTGATCTAGTGTTGTGATGAGTTTACACATCCACATTAGGTATTGGGCCTTTTAAATTAAATAAATCTAACTATGTCCTAATTGAATGTTGTAAAATGTACTTATTTACATCTTCACATTGAATTTAGGAGGCTTGTAAATTGAGTGGACCCAATATAGTGTTGTAATATGTTTTAAACATTCACATGGGATTTAGGGCCCTTCTTAGCTAAACACACCCATTTTTACCTTAATTTAGTGTTGAAAAGTGTATTTAAATTACACTTTCACATTGGATTTTGGGTCCTCTTGCACTAATGACCTTTATATCATCATTAATAGGCCCAAATGACCTTATATTGTGCATCCCAAAGCATATTTTGATCAAAAACCTTACAATATCAACATATAAGCTTAAAGTTTTCACTCCGCGACACATTAGGACCAAAAATAGCCCCTATTGGACCCATTTGCCACCTTGGATGCATGAGTCCCATCTAAGTGGGACTCATTTGCCCAGGATGGCGAATGAGTCCAATTTGGCCTATTTCAAGGTTTTGAGGAGGAAGAGTGAGTTTTTAATTCAAATTTCTTCCAGGTTAGCCTTGGTTATCAAAATAATGGCCATTTGAGTGAATTACCTATATAAATGAGCTTTCAAATCATTATTTTATCATGCATTCATGCCATCAAGTCAAACATTCAAGAGTAAATAATTCCAAGTATTTACAAGGTCATCAAGATATCTTTCAAGATCAATTTTGAGGCATTCAAGGGAAGAATTCTTCATCAATTATTATAGCCATTCAATATCCATAATCATGTCAAACATATCAAGCATGAATCATCTTATTGAGCTAGTGTTGTGATGACTTTTATATCACTATTAATAGGCCCCTATGACCTCATATTGTGCATCCAAAGGCATATTTTGATCAAAAAACTTACAATATCAACATATAACCTTAATTTCTATTTTGTTTTACATAATTTTCTAGGTCATTTTGTAGTTATTTGCATCAAACTAAGGTTTAGTATTGCATCTTGCATTTAATTTTATTTTCCAAGTTTAAACTTAGTGTTGATCCTCTCACTAAGCCTTAATTAATCTCTAAACATATCTTAAAATACCTTATTGTCAGATCTCTTCCTTCATTCTTCATTGGGTTGAGATCTCTAGGGAATCCTTGAAGGTTAGTTGGAGAAAATTTTTCACTAAATGTTTTGGTGAACTTGCATATAGAGCATCATCATTGTATAGTTGGCTTGTATTAACATTGCATTAGGATTTGCATTAGTTAATTCACATTCTAGGGTTTCAAATTTTGCAATATTGAAAGCTCATGTAGCTTAAATTTTTGTATTTAATTTCATTGAAAATCATTCAAAATATGATTTTCATTTAGTCTTCAGGTCATACAACATAAAAAGCATAAAAAAATAATTGAAATTTTCTAATTTTTTTGATAAAAATCCTAATTGGGACTCATTCACCACCCTAGGTGAATCAATCCCATTCCATATTTTAAATTACCTTTCAAGGCAATCAAAACCTTATTTTTGTGCTTCCTAGGCTTTTTGATAATATAAAGTATAAGTCCAAAAAGTTTCAAGAAACTTTTTTTTATGTATCTAGGTCACAAAATTCATGTATTGAAGTCATTTTTAATGCATTTCAAAAATCATTTCAGTATCAAAAGTTTCAGATCTTTAGGACATTTGTTTAAATTTTATAAACATTGCATAATTTAGATAGATTACTTTCTCATGTTAGCATGTGTTCTTTTCAAGAATTTAGTGTTTATAGAATATCAAATGGCTTGTATGATTCTATTTTCTCTACTCATGGGAATAATTTATGAAAGAAAAGTAAAACCCTTGATAAGCATGTTGGATACCCTCCTAGTATCCACCAAATTTTTAATAATGTCATAACACAATAGGATGCAAGTATATATTTATCATAACAATCATACTTGTTCTTCTCCTGATACCTCTCCTATTAGTGATGAAGGTATCTTGTTTAAAGAGGATACAAGCATTGAGAGTCTTGATTGGACATCTCCTCGTCACCCTTTGGAAGATATTATAAAAGAAGAAGATGATATCATAAAAATATTCCTAAAAGACACATTTCGTAGTCTCCATTCATCCCTTGCTTGTGAGAATGATTTAGGAAAAGAGGATGATATCATAGATAGCCATATTTCCCTTCTCCTAATACCCCTGCTCAATACAAAGGGAATAGGTTGGTATTAGAGGATGCATCTATTAAAATTCATGAGAATCTTACTCCTTCTTTCCCTAATGCTCCTACCATTTAGAAAGATCTATTTTAAAAGCATGTAAATACTAGTTGTCATCCTCTTGATGCCTCCCCTGTTTGTGATGAAGCAACTTTATAAAATCTAACCATAGATTGCAATGAAAATATTACAGGCTCTCCTACTAGGGTACATAGCATGGCACAAGAGAATGAAAATTTAGAAAAAATAGAGAATCAAATAGATCCTTCTCCTAATATCCCCACTATTGATAACTCCCTTACTTCTGATGAAGTCATTTTGGAAGAACCAATCCTTGGCTATCAAGAATATTTTGTTTGTAGTTCTCCTAAAAACTCTGCTCCTTGGGAGGCTATCATGGTGCAAGAAAATGGCAACAATAGTAATGTGTCTTCCTTGGGTGATGGTAAAAAGGTGATACTACATTTCCCTATATTAGAGATACATCAAACCAAGACTGTTGTAAAGAGCGAAACTCTTTAATTCCAAACAATCTACAATTACTTTAATAATTTCATTTCAACTTCATAAACATCGTAACTCCATTCAATTTAATTTGTTTAATCCAAAATATTCCAAAAATCGACTTAAAGTCTAAAATAAGATTCAAAATACTTCCAATCGATTTCATAAACATGTCATCTTACACAACATCAATAATACAAAAACATTGTAAAAGAAATATACAATTCAAGACTTAGGCATTTTGTTGCCTTAAGTTCTACAATAATCATACAATAATGAAATATAATAGATATATGAATAAGTATTCATTTGATCTTCAATCCAATTGCTTATCTTCAAACATGAAGACAAGAACAAGGTTCATGCACTTTTTTTGCCCAACCTTGAAGCTTACACTTCCCCAGAATTCCTTAGTCATTGAAAGAATACCCAACCTTGCATGAATCATTTAGCGAAAAGAATTCGACAAGCAAGATGGAATCTGATGCGTGCCTAGTATAACTAGCAAATCCACAAGAATTCTCATTTTTCTAATTCATTTAAGAAACAAGCAAGTTCGATACTAGGATATGGTAGAGATTTATTCATATTCCTTCTATTTCAATGGTCCTTAAGTTACTTGGCCAAGTAAAATGTCATGCACGACAAATAATAGTAGTTTTGTAAAAGAGAAACTATGCTCTCTATAAACCCATATTCGGCACCCGTCCAGGAAGGTAAATTTCCAAACATATGTCATGTGCATTCAATTATCAAGCATGCATGGTTCGATTCAAAATAAATAAATTATCATTCCCAACACATTTCATGCACTTTCAATTATCAAGCATACATGCGTTTAATGCAATAAAGTCAACAATTTACATCATAATTAACATTATGTTCGTAATTGAAATAAATAAGAGAACACACATTCTTTTGGTTTATTTACTCATAAAATTCATCTACACTTCAAAAAAATCCTTTTCTAATTCGTTTCATTTCAAAGTAATTTATATTCTTACTTTTATCTTCTAATCTTTCTTTCTTTTCTATTTTCATATTTCCCTTAAAATATTATCTTTTCAAAAACGTAAACACCTAATATTTACTTCTATTTCGTAGCAATTTTAGTTTCATTCCTAGAGAATTAACAATTTTCACTCTTTCTTTTCAAGCATATTTAAATATACAAAAGTATTTTATGTTATCATTCTGGAAAACATTCAATAATTTTAATTTGTGTTATTTTAATGATTTCATGTTCTTTTCTAGTAATTTCCAATTCTCTGTTTGTATAGTTAACGAATATAGTTTTCTTTTGGAGGTTTTCTGAATCTAAAAACATGTAGTTTCCTGTGAGAATCTTTACTAAATGTTTATATTTAAAATAAATCTAAAACATTTTGTTTTCTGTGCAAATCTTTAAACATCCTAAAAAAAAATTATCTAAATAAAGAAATCTACTATCTCTTATTGTTTTTTGTTCAAGATCATTCTTTATCTTTGTGAAAAATATAGTCTGGTGTATAAATTGTCTTCTAAATTTGATAAAACAACAATCTGTTTTCATTTGATAAAGTATATGAATATAAGGAAATGGTAACTAAAACATATTAAAATTTTAAGTTTGGTAAATTATAGTTTTTCATCGAATCTACCTGTGAATCTCTTGCAGTTGTGTGTTTTCCTAAATCTGGCAATGAATCTTTTTTTTTTTTGTTCTTTTTGTGATATATTTTCTGTAGGTTGCTCTCTGTGCTCTGACTTTCTTTCTTTGTATTCTTCCTGTGTTGCACATGTATTCTCTACAACAAACTTCTCCTTTTTTTTCTCCACGCCCCGATCCCTTCCTTCTCTATTTGTTTCTCCCTCCTTTCTTCCTTTTTGCCCATGTTCTCCTTACTTCCTTACTTATTTCATTGTATTTTCTCCTCCCTGTTGGTCGTGCCTTGTCCTCCTTCCCACGTGTATCATGGAGAGTTGAGTATTTTTCTAGTTTTAACTTGTCTCCTCCCTTCCTTTTGTTGTGTATTGTTTTCTGGACTGGACAGTGTGTCCTTGTTTTGCTTTGATTTTTATGTTTTGGATATTTAGATACTTTCTCTTGTGTGTGTATTTGATCGCTATTTATAGAGCGACGACCTATTTTATGTGATCTGATTTGGTTTATCTGAGGAATCGTTTTACATGTTTTAATTGGTGTAATGATGTTAGTTGATATAACATATGAGTGCATATAATAATATTTGATGTATGATGGAAATGTCACTTATGATGATTGTATTGGTGAAGGGGACAGGTTCGCATCACTCGCTTGTGAGTGCCTTGTGAATCCATGATTTCTTCTTCACGGTGTGTATTATATGCTGGATATATTATATGATGTTGTTTACTTAGTTCTCAGGTTTGCAGGTACATGACATCGACTCCACCTGGTTCCACAGGTTTGAGCATGTCGATCCAATGGTTAAGTTGAACGGGAGATAGTAGCTAGGTAACATGTGTCAAGTCTATGCCCTAGCCTTAGTGTGTCATTAGTTTTGGTTGTTGAGTCATAGTTTACCTTATTTAGATGTTATTTAATTCTGAAAAGTGTGTGATTGTTTAATCAATTTTTAGAATGATTGCATTGGTTGAAAGTGGTGATTATTTAATATTAAATTAAAATTATGCTTGGAAGTTATATTTAAAGTTATTAATAAAATTTAATTTAATTAAATTTAATCTCAAAAGGGTTGAATTTAGTTGTTAAATAATTAAAATTAATTAATTAAGTTTTATTTGGATTAAATTAAATAAAAGATATTTTAAATTGCATTTTAAATTGAAAGTGGGTTTTTGAAAATTGAAATTAAATTAATATTCTAATATTCAATATCGCATGCAAATTAGATTTGGTTGTTTAAGATATTTTTGATTTATGCCACGAGTGCATGTTTAATTTATTAGAGGAGTTGGTTGAAAATTGATTCACGAAGAGAATTTTGGGGAGGAAAGCTTCTTCACGGGTGTGAAGATATTTTTGGGAAAAATTTACAAAGAAGGTTTTGGGGGAAATTCTTGGCTATAGAGTTACATTGGAATTGTTCTGGTAAATCTTGGTGTATTTTGTTGGTTGTATTCTTGGTTGGAATCACTGTACTATTGGATAGAAGTTGTAGAAGCTTTGGAGGAGGCTCAGCATCAAATTTCCTATTACCTGTATCTTCTTGAATTGGGTTTTCTTTTGTGTTTATTCTTTGTTCTTTGGTTGTTTTCAAAATTGTAGTGATTAATGAATTGGTTGTTAAATCTGTTTGAGAAAATAAATTTGTGATTAGAAGAAAATAAGTAAATAAATTCAAGGCTTTTAGTTATTCTCGTGAAAATTTCTTCAAGGAAATTGTGAAAACCTCTGTTGAATTTAGTGTATTTGAGAAAATGGTTAATTTCATTATTAAATCAAATTTATGGGTAAAATAACACATTTAGTTTGTTTTAGGAAATTTAATCTTCTGTGAAATTTGGATTTTCTGGAAAAGTTTTACAATTTCACCTGTGGGTGAATATTTTAAATAAAACTTTCCCAATTTGTTTTACGTCAAATTTGTTATATATATATATATATATATATATATATATATATATATATATATATATATATATATATAGAATTTTTGTTTATGTTATAGAAATACTAGTTTTAAATGTATATTCACTATCGTACGACCGACGAAATTCTGGAAATAAAAATCAATTTAAATTTCGTATTAAATAATAGAGTGAATGACCAAATATTTTTATTCCCTGTTGTCTTTTATTTGTTGCATTTGTATTTGGGTGGGGATGCTACACACACCCCACCACTGCCATACGTTGGAGGTTGCGGCTGCCTTATAAGGCAATGACCTCCACATAGTGCAGGGAGTGTTGCCCCATATGGTAGCGAAGACCCTTGTAGGCCACGCATGGAGTGGGTGGCGGTAGAACATGGGGGTGGGGGTTTGGCCATGGCCAACCCCTCCCCACAATGCATGTGGAGGTCGGCATAAACAATAGTTCATTTGCCCTTCCCAAAATAAATATGCATTGCGATTTTACCATGCATTGGGTGAAAGGCAGATGAAGGGAATTAAATTCATTTCTTTATTACGATATTTGCAATTTATTATTTATTATTATATGTAAATAATATATATATATACATTGTATATGTATGTATATATCTTATGTGTATATATTATTTTATATATGAGGTTTATAATTGATCTATAAAATGTTAAATGTATATTTAAATAATATGTATTATAAGAGTTTATATATATACATAATCTTATATGTTAATATATAATTGTGTATATCTTGTATATATATGAAATTTTTATTTGTTTTATTTAGAATAGTTTTTATTTCAAAATGGATATATATTTGATGAATATATTACATGAGTAGTCCTATTGAAATTATATTCAATAATTATTTTATTTTATAAAATGCATGTAATTGAGTTGTGCATGGAGATCTTAAATGATAAGATTTGAGTGCACGGTCAAATAGATAAGGAATTTTTTTATTTTTTTTATATACATTGATGAAATTGCATGTTTCTAAATGGACAGTTGAAGAGACATAGATTCTAGATAGAAAATTGAAAAGATTATTTGCAATAGTTTTATATTGTATTAAAAGTAAATTAAGGAATTGTTTAGATTGATGAGACAATTAATTATTTTTATTTATTTATTTCTATTAGAGCAATTAAATCATTATGATTGGAATATGAAAGAGATATGGATTTAGAATATCTGAAAATAGTAATTTCCTCGCATGATTGCCTTAAATGTTTTATTTTATCTTCATTTCGTAAAGGGAAGTGAGTTTAGTTGTTTTAGGCATTCCTATAATGAAAGAGGAAATATGGTTATATGATTATTTCAGGTAATCCAGTTATCGTGCCTTTGACTTTGTCAACTTTACCTATTGAATGAATATGGATTTAGGAAATCCAAATATTAGATTTGATTAATGACTTGAATGCTTTTATAGCTATTTCATCAAGTTATATTTTGGGATATGGGATTAAGTGTTAGTCCAAATTTGTAGGTCTTCTAAAGGATCTTAGAGGATGAGGGTTGTCATTTCTTTATGTCAACTAGTTGTTTTCCCTTGGGTAGTGCATGGTGTCTTTTTAGTATTTACCCGGTCTCCACAAACAGGGATGTTTTGTACCTCCTGTGGAAGGAGTGGACTATGTATTTGTTGCCTCCAAGATGTTTGGAGTGAGTTTTATTACTTGTTTCCTCCTTGTGATGGAGTGGTTATGATACCTAGGTTGTATGCACTTATGAGTCCCTTGGTGATTAGTTTGTTTGTGTGTTGTCAAATAGAAGAGTGGCTTCCATTAGGGGCCAGAGCCCAGAAGAGGTAAGATTTAGGTAACCTATGGAAGTGGTTTAATCAAGTGATAACTAAAATTATAAATTTGGGGAGTACTACACACTAAAAATATAAGTTCTAGCTTCACTCATAGTCAAGTGCTAGTTAAGGCTTGGTGTGAGTGGGAAGGCCTGAAATGGCAAGGTCATCTATCTTGTTAGTATGAGAGGTAGTTGATTCCACATTAGTAAGTATGAGGGTCGAGGGTCGATAGAGGCCACCAGGAACACCCAAGCCTATGAAGATCTGCTGAGGGTAACTTATTATGAGTTATGTGATGACACTTTGTCTAGGACAACTATTTGGTATTTTTTTTATGTGTATGATTCTCTAAACATAATTGATCTATTTTATGTCTAGAAGCAATGTGACCTATGTCAGTGATGTTTGAGTTATACTTGTTTATTGGATTTGTTTGGTTATGTCAATATGATTCTACGTTTGGCTAGAGGTTGTAGATATTTGTCCATGTCACATTGTTACTATCTCCTAGCATGGGGGGTGGGCCTTTGAGTACCACTTGGTTGGGTGGAACATGCACCATACATCATTGGGTCCCCATTTATCTTCAGTACTTAGTGCCGAGACATCCAGATGGATAGCGCGTAGTTCTCGTTGTAATTTCTTGCATTGTAATATTTCTATTTGTATAAGTTATTTTATCCCTCTTATGTTATGAGGTGGAATTCTATAATTGTAACACATTTGTACTATTGCCTAATTCTGGGAATGAGTGATGTTACTATTGGATTAACTAAATGTTTATGAAATTGTATCTTGGATGTTTATCTTATTATGTTACATTGTATCCTTATGACACATGATGCTTATTTTGTAAAGTTATTAAATGTTGTGGTTATGTTTGTGTGGGTTTAAGTAATCCCAACCTTGTAGCCTTAGAGGTTCTTGTTAATTAGTAAGTGAATGTGTATGTTAATTACACTTTATAAAAAAAAATTGGTTCGCTTAAGTCATTAATTGCAACTTCCTTTAGGGTTACTTGGCGGGGTATTACATGTCGTGCACTTCCTCCTTTCTTCCATATGATGGAGATGAATACTAGTATTATGTATTACCTCCTGTAGCTGGCCACGCCTTCCCTTACTCTCTACCCATGCACTTTCCATGTGTCTCTATCCTTTATTAACTCCCTTAATTCCCATGCACCACTCTCCTTTCCCATATGCGCATCTTGAAAATGGTAAATTTATGTAGCCTTCACTCCATTCTTCAGTCCACCTCTCCTCTACTTCCACATGTGCATGGAAGATCCCTAGAAAATAAAGACCAACTCTGTTTTTATGCTTTTCTCTACTTCTTCTCCAAAAAAGGATTTTTTTCCTTTTTCTCTAATTCATGCAAATGATGAAGTCTTCAATAAATTCGATCCACAATATGTGCCAAATTTCCAGCAGTGATGGCCGTAACTTAGAGTTCTATCTCTTCGTTTTCATTCGAAATTAATTGAAAGGTAATTGTTTTCAAATTGTTTACTCGTGTTTTCAATTCATTTCAAATTTAAAATGTATTGCATTGATTTATAATTTCCATTGAAATAACCAAATTTAATATATATTCTTATTTTAACATATATATTTCTTCTACATATGGATATTCGAATAATTTAGAATTAAAAAGCATCATTATTTTGAAGTAAAAATAAAATATTTACATAAATAATTAATTATTTAAATAAAATCGATTTATCCTCTTATATATATAACAACAATATTTTAGTTTTCAAAAGGATTTAATTTTTTATTTCCACACAATAATATAATATACTCAAATTTAGAAACTCTACGTAAATAATCAATCTTTCCATTTCAAAAAGCAAACATATAAACTTATTTAAAATTTCCAAATAATAATCATCACTAAAACACATAATAATAACTAAGTGGTGTGTGAGATTCCATCATCCTTATTAATGTCTAATGGCTAAAACAACTCTACCTAATCAATGTTCTCACCTTCATTCTCGTTCACCTATTCCTGCATTCACTTGCACTCAAATTTTCATCAACAATGACAAACCTTGAATTTCATAATAATGAATTTCAAATCATTTCATTTGCATTTAATTTCAATTTCAATAATCATATAACATATATATGCAAATCTCATGATTTAATAATTGCAATTAAATGATTGATAAAATTAGTATGTGAAAACTGTTGAGGTTATTAATATACAAGTGTCCATTAGATCCCCCTTGACTATTAGGCCTCCTACATATCCCATGGGACATCCTATGAATCCTCTAATCCTTTACCAACCTTCACACAAACCTCAAACTCAAAATAAAGCCAAATTTATCCTTTACCCACCTAAGAATAATGTATTACAACAACTAAGGAATAATGTCATTGCTGATACATATAACACTAGGAACAATCCACAACCAAGAAAAACACCTTCAACATCCCTCTTATATCCTAATCCTATGCTACCTAATTGTATCTTAATAGGTCCTCCTCGTGGAAAGGAGTATGTTCTTGTTGAACAACTAAAGCATACTCCTGCTAATATATCCTTATGGGACCTTATTCAAGTATCCCCTCAATACCACACCATCATTCAAAAATCCTTGCAACAAGTTCCTATCACTTCCAATATGCAACCAAATGACATAAAATAAATGATCCAAGGAATAAATTGAGGCATTATTTTCCACCAAAGTGAACTCCCCCTTTGGAAGTACAAAAAAAAAATGAGGCTTTCGTTATAATATCTCAATACAATAGAAAAGGGATAAATAGAACCCTTATGGATAATGGATCCACCCTTAATGTGTGTAGTGTGACCCTTTTGGATAGCCTTGGCATCGATAAATCAAACATTCAACCAAACTCTTTATCTATTAAGGGATTTGACAATGTCAAAAAACCACTCTGTGTGATCAATTTACCTATTATAATTTTATTTAGGCCACATTAGAAACACTGATCCCTCTTATGCCTCATGATCTTTCATATGATCTCCTTCTAGGAAAGCCATAGATTCATGAAATGAATGGGCTGCCTTCAACTCTTCATCATGTAATGAAGTATGTATACAACAACAATGTGTACATACTTGAAGTTGACCCTAATGCAAATAGTTGTTTGAACATTGGGAAAGACAAGGATAATCCTTTGAAAACATTCACACCAACTACACAAGTGGAACCTATGCAACCAAAAAATAAAGAAAAACATATCGAGGAAATTATGAAGCTATTAGAAGACGATTGGGATTCCTTATATTTTTAACCAACATTCATGGGAGAATACAAGATCATACACAAAGACTCTAAAAATGGAAAAGAAAAAGCATAAATTTTAACACAAAATTTAGAAGACCCTTCGAAACCATCCAACTCAACCACTTTAGAATAAAACATAATATATTACACAAAAAAAATTGATGAAGTCAACCATGAACAACCATTAAATCAAAAATAGACGAAGAAGCTTTATGGAAAAGGTTATGAACTTATGAAACAACTTGGGTTTAGTGGAAAATGATGTAGTTCCAAAGAACAAGGTATTTGTGTCCCTATTGTTACTAACACATAACAAAAACTCATGGTCTTGGTTATTGTCCCACAAAAGATACAAACAAACCTTCACTCAACATCAACACTCTTACAAAAGATCCTTCTATGCTGACTTTAATAGTAGTGCATCCTGAACTGTTAGAAACTAGTGGTCTTGATTGTTATCCTTTGTAAGAAACAATAAAAATAAAGAAATCTCCACTTAATGCCAATGTCATCACAAAAAATACTAATGATTTGAACTCATTATATTTTACACTCTCCTATAAAGGATACTAGAACAAAATCTTGCAATCTAAAGAGTCTTGTGCAAATATGACATCTTGTACTAAGAAAGAAATATCCTTGTCACAAAATAATGGAACATCTTCTACTTTAGATCAAGAAGGTATTTTGGAAAGACTAATCCAAGATATTTGATATCTCTCTCTCTACAAATGCAAAAGAAATTTTACTACAAGAATTCATTTTTTGCATACCACAAAATTTATGGTTATTCTGCTGATGAATGTAAGGCTTTAAGCAACAACATTACAAATCTCAAGGAATGTGGTGCTCTTCCTTGTACATATAGTTACTTTCATCCTATTCAACTCACCCTTTTCCTGCACTAAGTGGGGGCAAGGCGTTAGTTAGCCTTGTCTTCGTATGTTACTTGTTGTCTCTTTTGGCTAATTGATCACCTTTCATATAGATATAAGAGCAATCTTGGGATGTGGACGGTATGCATTAAGTTGGATAGCTTGTGACATACTTATTGTGTTGCCAAAAAGTGTAGCCTTGACAGTTTTCACTCATTTGGGCCCTTTCTTGTGGTTTTTGGCCTAATTTTTCTTAGACTCTATGGTGTATTGTAAAGGTGTTGTGAAGTGTTGTAACACATTTCCTCACTTTTCTAAGACCCTTTCATTATAATTCACCTAAACAACCTCTTTTAACCCCTTTCCAAGGCCTAGTCTAAAGTTTTGTAAGGTGTTGTAACAAACCCTCACATTTTTCCAGGCTTGTCATCACTAAATCAACCCTTTCTTATGACATGATGACCCCTTAGTGCACTTATAGGTATAAATTTAGTGTGTTTCAAAAGATAACCCCGAAAAAACATCATTAATCAAATCTTAATCCTTGACAACCAATCAAAATTTCCCACGTGGACTAAGTCACCACCTTGGGCAATTTAGTCCCATGTGGCATAAAAATCAAAATTAATTCAAAATTCTAGTTATATTTTGTCTTCTAAACCCTAAGGTCGGCCTATGATGTGTTATTTCTGGGGAATTATGGCATAACCTATATAAATAAAGAGCTTTCCCTCATTTCTCATATCTTTTCTCATCTTTTTCCCCCTAATCCCCATTCTTCATTTTCCTTCTTCTCTTCATCATTCCTCTCAAGAAAGCTAGGGTTTGAGCATCCTACATCATCAAGACATCTATCCAAAGCTTTCAAGGGATGTATATTTCTCCATTGTTTCGAAAACTCAATATCAATCATCATGGCGAGGTATTAACTCCATTGTTTCATTATCTATTATCTTATTTCATCATTTTGGTTTAATTGCTCAAAAGGGGTTTGAACAAGGCAAACCCCCATGTCCTAACAATCAACAAGTTTTCCCTATTTATGTGATTTGTAGGTCTTGTGTGTATATTTGGAAAATAAAAAAGGTGGAAAGTCTTCAAAAAAATTTCAAAGCCTTTCAAGGTGGTCAAAACCCTAGTTGGAGCATGGAGAACATTTACAGACCAAATTCCACAGTTTCGGATTTAGAAGCTTGTTAGGAATAGAAGTGCAAACTAAGGACTATAGATTGCACCTTCAAATTTCTCAACACCTAAAAGTGGACTAAGTCACCATCATTGGTGAATTAGTCCCACTCCTAGGACTAAAAAGGGTTTTCTATAGATTTGAGTACCCTCTTATTCGAAATTAGTTATGGTAGATTTTCTTAGAAATTGGACTAAGTCACCTTGATTGGCACAAGTATCCCAGTTGAGTTTTGCATAAATTTTTTTAGTATTTCAAACCTCCATCTGATCCTTCTTCATATTTGAGGTGCACTCCTTATTATCTTCTCTTCTATCTTGCTTTGTATTGTCTTTAATCTACCTCTTTGCATATCTCAATGTGTTTTCAAACAAGTTGCATTTTCTAAGTGTTTAGTCTCTTTTATCAATTTCTAGTATTTAGATCATTGTGCTTAGACAATTTCACATACATGCCCCATCAGTTTTTATTAATCTTTGAGTGTAAAATTCCCTATTTTGGTATCCCTCTCTCCTTTTAGGTGAAAAACATGAAGTATTAGAGAACCCTAGGTGGTACCAAAAATATTTGTTACATTTTGGTGAACCCGAATTTTGAATACACATTCTTTTCTAATTTGGAGTCCCTTATCACTTTAGATTCAATTGAAATTATGTGTTGCATTGTTTAATTTTTATTCTAGGGTTTCACATTTTTATATTAATGAAAGTGTCTATAAATTGCATTCTTGCATCTCAAACCATTATCAATCATACCAAATATGCACCTACTTTCATATTTTGATCATTCAACATCAAAACCCTTCAAAATAGCTGAATATTTCTAGAAATTTTGAAAAGAACCCTATCTGAGACTAATTTTCCATTCTAGATGACTTAGTCCCTATCCAGAATTTTCACTATCTATTGTAGCACCAGAAACCTCATTTATGTGCTTTCTTAGGCTCCTAGTATCATATACTATAAGTTTGGAAAGTTTTATAAACATTCATTTTATGCTTCTAGCTCAAAGTCATCAATTTAGGGTGCTCATTCTTGGAATCATTTCATCCTTAGATCTAAAAATGTTCACATTTATGCAATTTTGCATCACATTGTTAAAAGTACTTTTAACTTTTGTATACACTATGTTTTTATTCATAAAAAATTGCATAAGTTTGTTAAAAGTGCTTTTCGTTCTTCCGTGTACATTATTCATAATCTTAAAGATAAACATATATTGGATGAAAATATTTTTTGTATTTTTGCATATACATTGTTTATATTGCTAAAACATTGCATGAAATGGTTACATGTACTTTTCATTTTTATTCAAACAATTCTAGTAGCTTACAAAATTTCCTACCCCTCCCTATGAGAGTGTTTTAGTGAAAGAGGATACAACCTTGGAAATTCATATTGATCATATTTTTTCTTCTCCTAATATCTCTCCTCTTGGTGACGAAGATATTTTGGTAGAAGAACCACTCAATGAGAGTTGTGATAATCCTAGTTGTTTCTCTGCTATTACTTCTCTTACTAAACAAGACAACATAAACATAACTAATCTTCACAATAACATTTTTTCTTCTCCTTGTATTTCTCCTAGTTGTGAAGAAGATGCTTTGTTGGTAGAAATCAAAATTAGTGAAGGTCATGAGAATATTAATTATCCCTCTTCACCTAGAGAAACCCTTACTCCACAAAAAAATTCAATCATTGACCATTCCCCTACTTATGATGAAGTCATTTTAAAAGAACCAACCTTTGATTGTCAAGATTAGTTGGTTTGTAGTTCTCCTAAAACCCTTCCTCCTAGGGAGGATATCATGATACACGATAAGGCTAACAATGACAATAATAATATTGTATCCTTAGAAGTAAATGAAGAGACAACATTAGCCTCTCCCTTGCTCAAGTATTTTAATATTAATAACCTCAACTCGTCCTTTAGCCCCCTTCAAACAAGCCTCAACCTCCCAACCAACCCAAATTTATCCTTTACCCACCTAAGAATAATGTGTCAAAGCAGTTGAGTTATAATACCATTTCTTGCACACATTACACAAGAAATAATCTAAATATGTTGCAACCAACCTCAACTTCTTTAGCCTTTCATAATCCCATCTTACATGCTACCCCTCGCTCAAATTCACTCATTAGGGAGTATGACCTTGTTGACCAACTAAGGAATACTCCTACCAAGATCTCATTATGGGATCTCATTCAAGCCTCCCCTCACTATCACAGCATGATAAAAAATGACTTACAAAAATTTCCTATCCCTTCTAATCTACAACCAAATGACATAACAACTATTATTCACAGAATCAATGTTGATATTATTTTTCAGCAAAGTGATCTTCCTCCTTTGGATGTGCAAAAACAAAATGAGTCTTTCATAATAATCTCTCAATAAAACACAAAAGGGATCAAAAGAACTCTTGTAGACATTAGCTCCAACCTTAATGTGTGTAGTGTGACCCTTCTGGATAGGATTTTCATTGATTAATAAAACATCAAACCCAATTCTATATTTATTCAAGGATTTGACAATGTCATAAAGAAATCGCTCGATGTGATCAATATACCTCTTGCAGTTGGAATGGCCACGTTGGAAGAAAAAATCCATGTTATGCCTCATGAAATTTCATATAATCTTCTCTTAGGTAGACCATGGATTCATGCAATGAATGGGGTGTCTTCCGGTCTTCATTGGGTGATCCCACAATACTGGTTTACAATTTTTGGCCAAATTGTACACTGAACTTATTTTTTCTAACTAAATCTTCATTTTTGGGCACCTATAGTGGCTAAACCATGAGGAATTTGAAGATGGTGAAAACTAGTGATTTGTGACATTTTTTTTTTAGATTCTAAATATATTTTTTTCAAAAAAATTGGAATTAGATTGCACTTCCTTTTCCATCTCCTTCGAAAACTAGTTTTTTTAGGAAACACCATTTTTAAGGAGTGATGCTCACTGTATACAACATAAAAAAATTTCCATGAAGGATAAAATTCTATTTTTTTTGAATTTAGATTTTTAACTATGATATCGAGTGCTTCCATTTGGTTTCATAGTGTTTTATTAAATATTTTTTCCTTATTCAAGTTTCAAAGTCAAACAAATTACAATTCAGCCATAGGCGGAGTATATACAACATTAGTTTCTTTGTATGTATCAAAATTCAATTTTATTTTTTTCATTGGATCAAGGACATCAATATCTAGCACATTGATATTTTTCAATATTTTTTGATAATCTACTATTTTTCCACATGTGAAAAATAAAAATCTTGATTTTTGATGAAAAACTTACATTCACAAGAAATAAAAAATAAATATAATTATCAATTTACATTTATTTAAAATTATACTCTTTGGGAAACTTATAACAAGGAATACATCTACAAATTTAAAGTATACACACTTGAAGCTGATCCTGAACCTAATAGTTTGTTAAACACTAAGAAATCCAAAAAGAATCATCTCAAAACCTTAACACCAACCACACAAATGGAACCCGCACAACAACCAAATAAAGAATAATATTTTGATAAAATCACGAAGCTCTTAGATGATGATTAGGGTTCCTTAGACTTCACATGTCCTTTACTAGGATAATCCAAGATCATACAAAAAAAATCTAAAAAGGGAAACGCAGTCTTTCCAACACAAGACTCAACAGATCCTTCGAAAGCATCCACCTCAACTAGTTTACATAAAAAATAAATCAACGAGTCCCCACTGATCTAAAAGCCATGAAACAACTTGGCTATAGTAGAGAAGGATGTGGTGCTTGAGAACAAGGTATTCACAACCCTATTGAGCCTTACACATAGACAAAAAAATCATGGTCTTGGTTATTATCCCTTAATGAAAATTACAAGGAATTCACCTCACATCAACACAATCCCAAACCACCTTTATAAACTAGCACATCTTAGGTGTTATCATTTAACACAAAAAATAAATAAATCTTCACTTAATGTCAATGTCATCTCACAAAAAACTAATCATTTAGATTTTACACACTCCTCTAAAGGAGTGTACAAAATCTCACAATCTATAGCATCTTATGTAGGCATAACATCTTGGACTAATAAATACACATCTTTTTCAAACAATGAAACCTAGACATCTTCCACATTTGATCAAGAGGGTATCTTGTTTAGACCCTTCCAAGATCACTTGATATCCCTTCCTCCAAAAACATGAAAGAAATTTCATCACAAGAATTATTTTTGTGCATATCACAAAGTTCACAGTCATTCTAATAATGAATGTAAGGCCTTGACTTGTAAAATACAACATATTAAGGAGCTTGGTGCTCTCCTCTATTTGGAGGCACCTAATTCCTCTAATTTATATTGATTTTCACTCTACATTACCTTTCATCAATCTTTTTGGCTCACTCTTGTCCTGCACTAAGTGGGGGCAAGGGGTTAGTTAGCCTTGTCCTCGTATGTCACTTGTCATTGTCTCTTTTGGCTAGTCATTAACCTTTCATGAACATATAAGAGAAAGCTTAGGATGTGGATGACATGTCTTAAGTTGACTAACATGTGAAATACCCCCCTTTTTCATGATGTAGCTTATCAGAAACATATGACTTGGCATAGGAATTTTTGAACAAGCTCTCATGTCTTCCTCCTCTTCTACTTTATAGAATTTTCTCATAGTAATGGTGTTAGCAACTGCTTTAAAGTGGGGATATACATCGACACTCACATTTCATTTTGTGATTTTCTTCTTCTTACAATTCCCTCTCTTGGAAACATTATGCACATGAGACATTGCACTTTTCCTCTCTTACCAACAATATGAGACCATTTTCCCTTTTCCTCTCTTGGAGAAATTGCATGAACTAAGAAAATCCCTTTGAACATTCCTTACAACAATTACATAAGAATTTTCTTTTATGGCACCTTGTTAAAGTTATCAAGAGGTATAACTATGGTATGGTTTAAGTGGGAATCCCAAATAGCAGTACAACTTTCCCCATAGCCACCTTTGTGTGTGTGTGAGTGCATACCAGCCATTAGTGTATATTTCTCACCTTTTGGGCCTTCTCACCCGGTGGACAACCAAAAGTCTCATTGCCCAAGAGTCAGTACACTTCTTTTTGGAAAAATAAACTAGACCTAATCCACAACTAGCTAGATGATTGGTCGAAGCTTGATCCACCTTTTTACTTTCCTTCTTCTCCTCCTTCTAGTTCTTGTCATTGCATGATCATGTATCTCATTTTGTTGCAAATCATTCACCCTTGAATGTGTATTTTGCACTGATGTCAAGTTGACTTACAATCTTGAATCCTAGGGGTTTGACCACCTCCTTCATCTTTCTCATTCTTCACCACCCACAACACTTGGCTAATTTAGTGTGAGTTTGAAGCAAGTTCATCCTCTCACTAAAGTGGGGTGGGGCTAAAAGTGTCATCAAAAAAGTGTAGCCTTGACACTTTTCACTTATTTGTGCCCTTTATTGTGGTTTTTAGCCTAGTTTTACTTAGACTCCATTATGTCTTGTAAGGGTATTGTGAAGTGTTGTAACACATTTCCTCACTTTTCTAAGATCCTTTCATCATAATTCACCTGAAAAAATTCTTTTAACCCCTTTCCAAGCCTTAGTATAAAGTTTTGTAAGGTGTTGTAAGTAACCCTCACACTTTTCTATGCTTGTCATCACTAAATCAATGCTTTTTTATGAAATAATGACCCCTTAGTGAAATTATAGGTCTAACTTTAGTGTGTTTAGGAAAAAAGACATGACAAACATCATTAATCACGTCTTAAGCCTCACCAACCAATCAAAATTTATGAGGTGGACTAAGTTGCCACCTTGGGCGATAGTCCCATGTGGCATAAAAATCAAAATTAATTCAAAATTCTACTAGCATTTTTTCTTTTAAACCCTAAGGTCGGCCTGTGATGTGTTTTTTTTTGAGAATTACAACATAACCTGCATATATAAAGGGTTTTCCCCTCATTTCTCCTATCTTTTCTCATTGTTTTCACCCTAATTGTTATTCTTCATTTTACTTCTTCTCTTCATCATTCTTCTAAAAAAATATAGGGTTTGAACATCCTAGGTCATCAAGACATCTATCCAAAGCATTAAAGGGTTGAAGCTTTCTCCATTGTTGTAACAAATCAAGATCAATCATCATGGCAAGGTATTAAGTCCATTGTTTCATTCTCTATGATCTTATTTCATTATTTTGGTTTAATTACTCAAAAGGGGTTTGACCAAGGCAAACCCCCATGCCCTAACAATCAACAATTTTTCCTTCTTTATGTGATTTACAGTTGTTGTGTGTAGATTTGGAAAAGGAAAAATGTGGAAAAGTCTTCAAAAATTTGTCAAAGCTCTTTAAGGTGGCCAAAACCCTAGTTGGAGCTTGCAGAATATTTACAAACCAGATTCCATAGTTTCAAATCCGAAAGCTTGTGAGGAATAAAAGTGCACACTGAGGACTATAGATTGCACCTTCATATTTTTAAAACCCCAAAATAAATTCGATCACAAGAATTCATTTTGTGCATATCACAACATCTATGGTCAATCTACTAATGAATGTAAGGCCTTGAGTTGTAAAATACATCATCTTAAGGATCTTGGTTCTCTCCCTTATGTGGGGGCACCTAATTCCTCTAATTGATACTAATTTTCACTCCACCTTACCTTTCATCAATATTTTCGGCTCACTCTTCTCACCACTAAGTGGGGGAAAGGGGTTAGTTAGCCTTGTTCTCATATGTCACTTGTCGTTGTCTTTTTTGGCTAGTCATTAACCTTTCATGAACATATAAGAGAAAGCTTGGGATGTGGATGACATGTCTTAGGTTAACTCACATTTCATTGTGTGATTTTCTTCATCTTACAATTCCCTCTCTTGGAAACATTATGCATAATGTTGCACATGATGAGATATTGCACCTATCCTCTCTTAGAAACAAGATGAGACCATTTTCACTTTTCCTCTATTGGAGACATTACACATGATGTTCCTTAAGATGAGACCTTGCATGAACTAAGAAAAATCCCTTTCAACATTCCTTATGTCAATTACAAAAGCATTTTCTTTTGTGACACCTTATTCAAGTTATCATGAGGTATAACTTTTGTATGGTTTAAGTGGGAATCCAAAATAGCATCACAAATTTCCCCATATCCACCTTTGTGTGTGTAAGTGCATACCAACCATGAGTATATGTTTCTAACCTTTTGGACCTTCTCACCCATTGGACAACCAAAAGTCTCACCACCCAAGAGTGAGTACACTTATTTTTGGACAAACAACCTAGATCTAATCCACAACTAGCTAGACAAAAATTCAAAGCTTGATCCACCTTTTCACTTTCCTTCTTCTCCTCCTTCTAGTTCTTGTCATTGCATGATCATGTATCTTGTTTTGTTGTAAATCATTCACCCTGAAATGTGTCTTCTGCACTAATGTCGAGTTGACTTAGAATCTTGAATCCTAGGGGCTTGACCACCTCCTTCATCTTTCTCAATCTTCACCATTTGCACCACTTGGCTACTTTAGTGTGAGTTTGAAGAAAGTTCATCCTCTCACTAAATTGGGGACTAAAAGTGTCGCCAAAAAGTGTAGCCTTGACACTTTTCACTCATTTGCGCCCTTTCTTGTGGTTTTTGGCCTCCTTTTACTTAGAATCCATGGTGTCTTGTAGAGGTGTTATGAAGTCTTGTAACACATTTCCTCACTTTTCTAAGACCCTTTCATCACAATTCAACTTAAAAAACTCTTTTAACCCTTTTCCAAGCCTTAGTCTAAATTTTTCTAAGGTGTTGTGACTAACCCTCACACTTTTCTAGGCTTTTCATCAGTAAATCAGCCCTTTCTTATAACATAATGACACCTTAGTCCACTTATAGGGCTAACTTTAAAGTGTTTTTGGGAAGACAGTCCCGACAAACATCATTAGTCACATCTTAACCCCCATCAACCAATCAAAATTTCCTAGGTTGACTAAGTTGCCATGTTGGGTGACTCAGTCCCATGTGGCAAAAAAATCAAACTTAGTTTAAAATTCTAGTAGTATTTTGTCTTCTAAACCCTAAGGTTGGCTTGTGATGTATTATTTTTAGGGAATTACACTATCACCTATGTAAAGCAAGGGTTTTCCCCTCATTTCTCATATCTTTTCTCATCTTTTTCACCCTAATTCTAATTCTAATTCTCCATTTTTCTTCTTCTCTTCATCATTCTTCTCAAGCAAGCTAGGGTATGAGCATCCTAGGTCATCAAGAAATCTATCCAAAGTATTCAAGGGTTGAATCTTTCTCCATTGTTGTAACAACTCAAGATAAATCATGATGGAAAGGTATTAAATCCATTGTTTCATTCTCTATGATCTTATTTCATTATTTTGGTTTAATTACTCAGAAGGGGTTTGACCAAGGCAAACCCCCATGCCCTAACAATCAACAATTTTTCCCTCTTTATGTGATTTACAGTTGTTGTGTGTAGATTTTGTAAAGCAAAAATGTGGAAAATTCTTCAACAATTTTTCAAAGCTCTTTAAGGTGGTCAAAACCCTAGTCGAAGCTTGGAGAATATTTAGAAACCAGATTCCACAGTTTCGAATCCGAAAGCTTGTAAGGAACAAAAGTGTAGACTGAGGACTACAAATTGCACCTTCGGATTTCTAAAAACCTAAAAGTGGACTAAGTTTCCATCATTTGTGAATTATTCCCACTACCAAGCCTAAAAAGGGTTGTCTATAGGTTTGGGTACGCTCTTGTCTGAAACTGGTTCTAACAAATTTCCTCACAAACTGGACTAAGTCGCCCATGTTGGTACAAGTGTCCCAATTGACTTCTAGATCAAGTTTTTCAGGATTCCAAACCTCCATCTAATCCTTCTTCACATTCTAGGTGCACTCCTTCTTATGTTCTCTTCTATCTTGCTTTGTATTATCTTTAATCTACCTCTTTGCATATCTCAATGTGTTTTCAAACAAGTTGCATTTTCTAAGTGCTTGGTCTCTTTTATCAATTTCTAGTATTTAGATCATTGCACTTAGACACATTCACATACATCACCCGTCACTTTTAATTAATCTTTGAATGTAACATTGCCCATTTTGGTATCCCTCTCTCCTTTTAGGTGAAAAACCCTAGAAGTGTTAGAGAACCCAAGGTGGTACCAAAATCTTCATTACACTTATTCATGACATAATCTCATTTGAAAACATATGACTTGGCATAGGGCTTTCTAAATAACCTCTCATGTGTTATTTTACTTTAAATCTATTTCTCAACACAATGGTGTTAGCATCCATTTTAATTTGGGGGCATACATCGAAACTCATGTTTCACTAAATATATTTTTTCTCTCGTGATGTGTCCTTTCTTTGGTGATTTCATCCTGATTTCCTCCAAGAGTGTGATATTTCTTTCACTTATTCTCTCTTGGAAACATCAGCCATGATGTTCCCTAAGAATATACCTCACATGAACCAATAAAAATACCTTTGAACATTCTTACACTATTTTGCATTTACAATCTCTTTGAGTTTCAAGCATACAAAATTTTTCTTGCCTTATCGAGCTCAAAGATCATTCTTGCATGGTGCCTTATCAATTTTTTCAGGAGGTATCACTTTGTTATGGTTTTAACGGGAATCCCAACATAGGAATGGCTTTCCCTATAACCATTTGTGTGTGTGTGAGTGTATACCAGCCATAAGTGTATGTGTCTCACCTTTTAGGAATTCTCACCTTGTGGATGAATTGAAGTTTGATGGCCCCAATGTGAGTGTATTTTAATCAAAGAACATATATTTTTCTTTATTTTCCTCATCATGTCTATGAAATTGTATTCTTGTGAATCAAGTTGTCTTTTGCATATTATACATTTTATGTGTGTCCATTTGTGCTTACGTTGATTTGACTTAGGATCTTAGATCTTGGAAGCTTGACCACTTGGTTGATCTTTTTTATCCTAGACCATCCACATTGGTATGATTGGACCCCTCTTAAATGTATAATTTAGTGTGAGTTTGAAGCAATTTCATCATGTCACTAAAGTGGGGGCTAAATGTACTATAAGAAAATTGAGCCTTTAACATTTTCACACTTGTTTGATCCCTCCTTATGGATTTTAGACTTAATGTCACCTTGATCTAGTGTTGTGATGAGTTTCAAACATCAACATTAGGTCTTGGGTTTCTTTAAGTTAAATAAATTTAACTTTGTCCTAATTTAATGTTGTAAAATGTAATTATTTACATATTTAAACTGAATTTAGGATGCTTGTAAATTAAGTTGACCTAATCTAGTGTTGTAATGAGTTTTACACATTCAAATGTGATTTAGGGCACTTCTTAGCTAAACAGACCTAATTTTTCCTTAATTTAGTGTTGCAAAGTGTATTTATTTACACTTTCACATTGGATTTTGGGACCTCTTGAATTAATGAGCTTTATAACATTATTAATATGATCTAATATTGTGCACCCAAGGCATATTTCTATAAAAGATATGACAGTATCAATATATAAGCTTAATTTCTTCACTCCTCGACACTTTAGGACCAAAAATACCTCATGTGGGGCTGATTCACTACACTGGGTGAATGAGTCTCATTTGGCCTTTATTTAAAGTTTTGAGTAGGAAAAGTGGGTTTTTAATTCAAATTTCTTCCATGGCAGCCTTGAGGATCAAAGTTATAGTCATTTGAGTGGATTTCCTATATAAATGAGCTTTCAAATTACTATTTCATCATACATTCATTTCATGAAGTCAAGCATTCGAGAGTTAAGCATTATAAGTATTTAAAAGGCCATCAACATAGCTTTCAAGATTAGTTTAAGGCATTCAAGGGTAGAACTTTTTCTCAATTGTTGTAGGAATTCAATATCCATCATCATGTCAAGCATATCAAGCTTCAATCATAATATTGAGATAATCTTATGAGGTAGCATTGAATATCCAAGACTAAGCATTGTTAAATTCCTATTGTAAAAGATCTATATCTGCATCCTTCATGGTCACTTAATGTTAAGAACATCTTAGGTGTTCTCATTTATCACAAAAAACAAATAAATATTTGCTTAATGTCAATGTCATCTCACAAAAAATTAATGATTTAGATTTTACACACTCCTCTAAAGGAATGTACAAAATCTCTCAATCTATAGCGTCTTGTGTAGGCATGACATCTTGTACTAAGAAATACACATCTTTTCCACACAATGAAGCCTACACACATTCCACATTATGATCAAGAGGGTATCTTGTTTAGACCCCTCCAAGATCACTTGATATCCCTTCCTCCAAAAAAGTGAAAGAAATTTCATCACAAGAATTCTTTTCGTGCATATCACAAAGTTCACAGTCATTCTAATAATGAATGTAAGGCCTTGAGTTGTAAAATACAACATCTTAAGGAGCATGGTGCTCTTCTTTATGTGTGGGAACCTAATTCCTCTAATTTATATTTATTTTCACTCTACATTACCTTTCATCAATCTTTTTGGCTCACTCTTGTCCCCCACTAAGTGGGGGCAAGGGGTTAGTTAGCCTTGTCCTCATATGTCACTTGTTGTTGTCTCTTTTGGCTAGTCATTAACCTTTCATGAAAATATAAGAGAAAGCTTGGGATGTGGATGAAATGTCGTAAGTTGACTCACATGTGGCATACTACCCTTTTTCATGATGTAGCTTATCGGAAACATATGACTTGACTTGGCATAGGGCTTTTTGAACAAGCTCTCATGTCTTCCTCCTCTTCTACTTTAAAGAACTTGCTCATAGTAATGATGTTAGCAACTGCTTTAAAGTGGGCATATACATTGACACTCACATTTCATTGCGTGCTTTTCTTCTTCTTACAATTCCCTCTCTTGGAAACATTATGCACATGAGACATTGCACTTGTCCTCTCTTACAAACAAGATGAGACAATTTGCACTTTTTCTCTCTTGGAGAAATTACACATGAAGTTGCTTAAGATGAGACCTTCCATGAACTAAGAAAAATCCCTTTGAGAATTCCTTACAACAATTATAAAATAATTTTCTTTTATGGCACCTTATTAAAGTTATCAGGAGATATAACTATGGTATGGTTTAAGTGGGAATCCCAAATAGCAGCACAAGTTTCCCCATAGCCACCTTTCTGTGCATGTGAGTGCATACCAGCCATGAGTGTATGTTTCTAACCTTTTGGTCCTTCTCACCTGGGGGACAACCAAAAGTCTCATCACCCAAGAGTGAGTACACTTCTTTTTGGAAAAATAACCTAGATCTAATCCAAAAATAGCTAGACGATTGGTCGAAGCTTGATCCACCTTTTTACTTACCTTCTTCTCCTCCTTCTAGTTCTTGTCATTGCATGATCATGTATCTCTTTTTGTTTTAAATTGTTCACCCTTGAATGTGTCTTTTGCACTGATGTCAAGTTGACTTAGAATCTTGAATCCTAGGGGTTTGACCACCTCCTTCATCTTTCTTATTCTTCACCATCCACACCACTTGGCTAAGTTAGTGTGAGTTTGAAGCAAGTTCATCCTCTCACTAAAGTGGGGGTGGGGGGGGGAAAGTGTCATCAAAAAGGTGTAGCCTTGACACTTTTCACTTATTTATGCCCTTTATTGTGGTTTTTAGCCTAGTTTTACTTAGACTCAATGGTGTCTTGTAAAGGTGTTGTGAAGTGTTGTAACAAATTTCCTCTCTTTTCGAAGATCCTTTCATCATAATTCACTTGGAAAAACTCTTGTAACCCCTTTCCAAGCCTTAGTATAAAGTTTTGTAAGGTGTTGTAACTAACCCTCACACTTTTCTAGGCTTGTCATCACTAAATCAAAGCTTTCTTATGACATAATGACCCCTTAGTGAAATTATAGGGCTAACATTAGCGTGTTTGGGAAGAAAGACCCAAAAAACATCATTAATCACATCTTAATCCACGTCAACCAATCACAATTTGTGAGGTGGACTAAGTCGCCACCTTGGGTGACAGTCCCATGTGGTATCAAAATTAAAATTAATTCAAAATTCTACTAGTATTTTTTCTTCTAAACCCTAAGGTGGGTTTGTGATGTGTTTTTTTTGGGGAATTACAACATAACGTGTATATATAAAGGGTTTCCCCCTCATTTCTCATATCTTTTCTCATTGGTTTCATCCTAATTGTTATTCTTCATTTTACTTCCTCTCTTAATCATTCTTCTAAAGCAAGCTAGGGTTTCAGCATCCTAGGTCATCAAGAAATCTATCCAAAGCTTTCAAGGGTTGAAGCTTTCTTCATTGTTGTAACAAATCAAGATCAATCATCATGGCAAGTAATTAAATCTATTGTTTTATTCTCTATGATCTTATTTCATTATTTTGGTTTAGTTACTCAAAAGGGGTTTGACCAAGGAAAACCCCATGCCCTAACAATCAACAATTTTTGCCTCTTTATGTGATTTACAATTGTTGTGTGTAGATTTGGAAAAGAAAAAATGTGGAAAAGTCTTCAAAACAATTTCAAAGCTCTTTACCATTGTCAAAAACCTAGTTGGAGCTTGGAGAATATTTACAAACCAGATTCCATAGTTTCGAATTAGAAAGCTTGTCAGGAACAAAAGTGCACACCGAGGACTATAGATTGCACCTTCAAATTTCTAAAAACCCAAAATAAATTCTATCACAAGAATTCATTTTGTGCATATCACAACATTCATGGTCAATCTACTAATGAATGTAAGACCTTGAGTTGTAAAATACAACATTTTAAGGATCTTGGTTCTCTCCCTTATGTGGGGGAACCTAATTCCTCTAATCGATACTAATTTTCACTCTACCTTACCTTTCATCAATCTTTTTGGCTCACTCTTGTCCTGCACTAAGTGGGGGCAAGGGGTTAGTTAGCCTTGTCCTGGTATGTCACTTGTCGTTGTCTTTTTTGGCTAGTCATTAACCTTTCATGAACATATAAGAGAAATCTTGGGATGTGGATGACATGTCTTAGGTTAACTCACATTTCATTGTGTGATTTTCTTCTTCTTACACTTCCCTCTATTGGAAACATTACGCATAATGTTTCCCATGATGAGATATTACACTTGTCCCCTCTTACAAACAAGATGAGACCATCTGCACTTTACCTCTATTGGAGCCATTACACATGATGTTCCTAAAGATGAGACCTTGCATGAACTAAGCAAAATCCCTTTGAACATTCCTTACGTCAATTACAAAAGAATTTTCTTTTGTGGCACCTTATTCAAGTTATCAAGAGGTATAACTTTGGTATGGTTTAAATGGGAAGCCCAAATAGCAACACAAATTTCCCCATAACCACCTTTGTGTGTGTGAGTGCATACCAACCATGAGTATATGTTTCTAGCCTTTTGGAACTTCTCACCCGTTTGACAACCAAATGTCTTGCCACCCAATAGTGAGTAAACTTCTTTTTGGACAAACAACCTAGATCTAATCCACAACTAGCTAGACAAAAAATTCAAAGCTTGATCCACCTTTTTACTTTCCTTCTTCTCCTCCTAGTTCTTATCATTGCATGATCATGTATCTCATTTTGTTGTAAATCATTGACCCTTAAATGTGTCTTCTGCATTGATGTCGAGTTGACTTAGAATCTTGAATCCGAGGGGCTTGATCACCTCCTTCATCTTTCTCAATCTTCACCTTTTTCACCACTTGGCTACTTTAGTGTGAGTTTGAAGCAAGTTCATCCTCTCACTAAAGTGGGGACTAAAAGTGTTGCCAAAAAGTGTACCCTTGACACTTTTCACTCAGTTGCGCCCTGTCTTGTGGTTTTTCGCCTAGTTTTACTTAGAATCCATGGTTTCCTATAGAGGTGTTGTGAAGTGTTGTAACACATTTCCTCAGTTTTATAAGACCCTTTCATCACAATTCACCTAAAAACACTGTTTTAACCCCTTTCCAAGCCTTAGTCTAAATTTTTCTAAGGTGTTGTAACCAACCCTCACACTTTTCTAGGCTTGTCATCACTAAATCAGCCCTTTCTTATGACATAATGACCCCTTAGTCCACTTATAGGTCTAACTTTAAAGTGTTTTTGGGAAGACATTTCCGACAAACATCATTAATCACATCTTAACCCCCATCAACGAATCAAAATTTCCTAGGTGGACTAAGTCGCCACCTTGGGTGACTTAGTCCCATGTGGCATAAAAATTAAAATTAATTCAAAATTGTACTAGAATTTTGTCTTCTAAACCCAGAGGTTGGCTTGTGATGTGTTATTTTTAGGGAATTACAATATATCCTATGTAAATCAAGGGTTTTCCCCTCATTTCACATATCTTTTCTCATCTTTTTCACCCTAATTCTAATTCTCCATTTTCCTTCTTCTCTTCATCATTCTTCTCAAGCAAGCTAGGGTTTGAGCATACTAGGTCATCAAGACATCTATCCAAAGCATTCAAGGGATGAAGCTTTCTCCATTGTTGTAGCAACTCAAGATAAATCATCATGGCAAGGTATTAAATCCAATGTTTCATTCTCTATGAACTTATTTCATTATTATGGTTTAATTACTCAAAGGGGGTTTGACCAAGGCAAACCCCCATGCCCTAACAATCAACAATTTCTCCCTGTTTATGTGATTTATAGTTGTTGTGTGTAGATTTGACAAAGAAAAAATGTGGAAAAGTCTTCAACAATTTGTGAAAGCTCTTTAATGTGGTCAAAACCCTAGTTGGAGCTTGGAGAATATTTACAAACCAAATTCCACAGTTTCGAATCCGGAAGCTTGTTAGGAACAAAACTGTAGACCGAGGACGAAAAATTGCACCTTAAGATTTCCCAAAACCTAAAAAAGGTCTAATTTTCCATCATTTTTGAATTAGTCCCACTACCAAGCCTAAAAATGGTTTTCTATAGTTTTGAGTACCGTCTTGTCTGAAACTGGTTCTGATAAATTTTCTCACAAACTGGACTAAGTCGCCCATGTTGGCACAAGTGTCCCAATTGACTTCTAGATCAAGTTTTTTAGGATTCCAAACCTCCATCTGATCCTTCTTCATATTCTAGGTGCACTCCTTATGTTCTCTTCTATCTTGCTTTGTATTATCTTTAATCTACCTCTTTGCATATCTCAATGTGTTTTCAAACAAGGTGCATTTTCTAAGTGTTTAGTCTCCCTTATCAATTTCTAGTATTTAGATCATTACACTTAGACATGTTCACATACATCGCCCATCACTTTTAATTAATATTTGAATGTAACATTTCCCATTTTGGTATTCCTCTCTCCTTTTAGGTGAAAAACCCTAGAAGTGTTAGAGAACCCTAGGTGGTACAAAAATCTTCATTACACTTATTCATGACATAATCTCATTTGAAATATATGACTTGGCATAGGGCTTTCTGCATAACCTCTCATGTATTATTTTACTTTAAAATAGTTTCTCACAACAATGGTGTTAGCATCCACTTTAATTTTGGGGCATACATCGAAACTCATGTTTCACTAAATATATTTTTTTTCTCGTGATGTGTCCTTTCGTTGGTGATTTCATCCTGATTTCCTCCAAGAGTGTGATATTTCTTTGACTTATTCTCTCTTGGAAACATCAACCATGATGTTCCCTAAGAATATACCTCACATGAACCAATAAAAATACCTTTGAACATTCTTACACTATTTTGCATTTACAATGTCTTTGAGTTTCAAGCATGCAAAATTTTGCTTGCCTCATTGAGTTCAAAGATCATTCTTGCATGGTGCCTTATTAAATTTTTTTAGGATGTATAACTTTGGTATGGTTTAAATAGGAAGCCCAACTGAGGCATGACTTTCCCTATAACCATTTGTGTGTGTGTGAATGTAAACCAGCCATGAGTGTATGTGTCTCACCTTTTAGGACTTCTCACCTTATGGATGACTTGAAGTTTCATGCCCCCAAAGTGAGTGTATTTTGATAAATGAACATATATTTTTCTTTATTTTCTTCTTTATGTCTATGAAATTGTATTCTTGTGCATCAAGTTATTTTTTTCATATTATACATTTTATGTGTGTCCATTTGTGCTTACGTTGATTTGACTTAGGATCTTAGATCTTGGTGGCTTGACCACTTGTTTGATCTTCTTTATCCTAGACCATCCACATTGGTATGATTGGATGCATGTTGAGTGTATAATTTAGTGTGAGTTTGAAGGAATTTCATCCTCTCACTAAAGTAAGGTCTAAATGTACTGTAAGAAAATGGAGCCCTTAACATTTTCACACTTGTTTGATCCCTTCTTATGGATTTCAGACTTGATGTCACCTTGATCTAGTGTTGTGATGAGTTTCAAACATCCACGTTAGGTCTTGGGTCTATTTAAGTTAAATAAATTTAACTTTGTCCTAATTTAATGTTGTAAAATGTACTTATTTACATCTTCAAATTAAATTTAGGAGGCTTGTAAATTAAGTTGACCTAATCTAGTGTTGTAATGAGTTTTACACATTCAAATGTGATTTAGGGCAATTCTTAGTTAAACACACCCAATTTTTCCTTAATTTAGTTTTACAAAGTGTATTTATTTACACTTTCACATTGGATTTTGGACCTCTTGAATTAATGGGCTTTATAACATCATTAATATGATCCAATATTGTGCATCCGAAGGCATATTTCTATAGAAGATATGACAATATCAACATATAAGCTTAATTGCTTCACTCCTCGACACTTTAAGACCAAAAATAGCTCATGTGGGGCCGATTCACTACCTTGGGTGAATGAGTCCCATCCAAGTGGGACTCATTCACCCAAGATGGGGAATGAGTCCCATTTGGCCTATTTTTATGTTTTGACTTGGAAAAGTGGGTTTTTAATTCAAATTTATTCCATGTCGGCCTTCGAGATCAAATTAATAGTCGTTTGAGTGGATTTCCTATATATATGAGCTTTCAAATTATTATTTCATCATACATTCATTTCATGAAGTCAAGCATTCGAGAGTTAAGCATTCTAACTATTTACAAGGTCATCAACATTACTTTCAAGATTAGTTTTAAGGCATTCAAGGGTAGAACTCTTTCTCAATTGTTGTAGGAATTTAATATCCATCATCATGTCAAGCATATCAAGAATCAATCATAATATTGAGATAATTTTATGAGGTAGCATTGAATATCCAAGACTAAGCATTGTTACATTCCTATTGTCAAAGATCAATATCTACATCCTTCATGGTCATTTCATGTTAAGCTACAGATTTACAAGGCATCTTTAGGAATTTTATTTCATGTTATTTTTTCCATGATTCATTCCTTCATTTCATTGTTTCATCATTTTTTTTAATTACCCAAAAGGGGTTTGACCAATGCAAGCCCCTATTTCCTAACAATCAACACTTTTGCTCTCTTTCTTTGTGTAATTGTAGATCTAGGTGCTTTGAAGACTTGAAGGTCATTGAAGATTAGGTTACATTATTTTTGGAGTTGTATACACATATGCAAGGTCATAATATTCCCTAAAAGGTCATCTACATCATCAAAATTAGGGTTTCAGATCTAGAAATCTAGAGAAGAAGATATTGAAGACTGAGAGGTGTAGACCCGAACTTTGATTTTTTTGGAAAAGCCAAATTGGAGAAATTTGCCACATGTGGTAAATGATTTCCATTGTATTTTTTTTCAAATATTTCTTCAGATTTGGATACCCATTTGTTTCAAAGCTACTCTTGTGTAGAAATCTAGAACTGGGACTAATTCACCCAAAATGGGAATGAGTCCCAATAGGCCAAAATTTCAAGATGAGTAGCGTTTCTTGTCTCTATAAGTTTCTAGGTGCGCTGTACATTCTATTTTTCAAATTTCTATTTTGTTTTACATACTTTTCTAGGTCATTTTGTAGGTCATTGCATGGAAATAGGGTTTAGTGTTGTATCTTGCATTTCATTTTATTTTCCAAGTTTAAACTTGGTGGTGAACCCCTCATTCAGCCTTAATTAATCTCTAAGAATATCTTAAAATACCATATTTTCATATCTCTTCCTTCATTTTTCATTGGGTTGAGATCTCTAGGGCATCCTTGAATGTTAGCTGGAGAAAAGTGATGTTCTTTGTCTAAAACCATAAGAGCACCCATTTTTCAGTAAAATTTTTGTAGCTTGAGCATTTATGCACAAAATTTTGTTGATTCAAATCATATTCAACCTTCATCTTCAATGTTTCCACATACAAAATTAGTATTTTCCTCTTTTATATTTGTTGTGCTTACTGACTCAAATTTTTATTAGGTTTTCATATTTTGGGAACTTATCACATATTGTACACTAATTATTTTGGGTACATGGGTTCTTGTACATTTACTGCATACTTAGTCCTTTAGTTGAAAGTAGAGTTTCCAATTTTAATCTTCCATCATCCATTTTTCTTAACTCTTTCACTAATTGGGCCTTATAATCTATATTTTTATTGATCATTACTTTTCAATATTTTGACTAATTTCATATTTAATAGTTTATTTTTTGGTTTTCCAAAGCCTTATAATTTTTAGTTCCAATGCTTGTGCACTATTTTTTGGTGCTTTTAGTTACAATTCAATATTTAATGTCCCATTTCAATGTTTCTACATCTCTGGCCCTTTAGCTTATCTAACGTCCTCTATCACATTTTATCCTCTTTTTGTTGCCATTGATGATAACATCCATTCTAACCATACATTTTGTAATCTTTTCCTATATTTTACTTCTTGTGAAGTATATTTTCTTATCTATATTTTTAAAACTCCTTTCTCTTCCATTACGTACTCTTTATTTCCTCACTAACCGATCTATTATAGGATTTTATTTCCAATATCCCCCATCTAACTTAGATTTAACAATATTTATTCTTGTTTCCCTTCTAAATATAGTCATTCTAGATATTTTAGACTTTACACTCTAGCTCATAATGCTTGTGAAAATATTTTACCACCTATCACATATTTTTTAGTTTTTATTTTTTATATTTGTTATGTGCATTTAAGTTTTTCTTGTCCATGTTTAATAATTTCTATATCTATTTCAATATTTTCATGTTATATTTCAATGTTTCTTTCTAACTAACTCTTTATTTGGAAATTAGCATTTCTACTACATGCAAAAATATTTCTATTTTAGTTTTAATGTTTTCACCTTGTGTTTTAGCATCTATAATTTCTAATTTTAAAAAATGCTTCTAACCTCTCTATCTACTCCATTTTTTTGTTGTGTTGACATATTTATGTTGTCCAAATTTTTATTTTCTCAAGATTGATCACTAATACTAAGCATCTAGTAAATTAGTGATGTGTGATCTTGCAAGATTGCTAGGTGAAGATTATTTTTTTTGAAATTACTATCATATTTAATTTATTATATAAAATTAATGGTTTTTTTTTCATATTTTCTCTCTTATTTAATTAAAGTTGCATATGCTCTCCTTTCACATCCTAAGGTTGTCTTAAAGATTGAAATCAAATTTTCTTATTTCTTTAGTATTTATGTGTGTTGTGTCTTCATGATTGAACTATGTATTATATCTTATCATGCCTTAAGATGATTTTTAAGATAATAATTAACTCCTTTAATTATTTTCGTAATTCCTAGTAGGTAGATGCTCTTCCCTTGCATGTTTTCATGATTTGAGGAATAAAAAAATTACTAAAGTTTTTCTCTCTTTTTAGGGTGTCTTTATTGATTGGATTTCATCACCAAGAAAAAAAATTAAAACCACATGTGACAAAAGGAGTATATATACTCTCTAGAGGACCTATCACTTTGGGCTAACCTAGCATCGATTTTATATTTTTCCAAGTGAATGAGGAAGGGGAAACCTCGTTAAGCAATACCATTAGCCATCATAGTTATCTCATGGACTTGAACCTCATGTGTATGTTTAATAATTCTTGTTTAACCTTTTGCAAACCCAAGAAAGAGAATCTTTCAACTATTTTAAACTTATGATGCATTAGCAAGTGGTTAACCCTAGTAATTTATTGATACCATAGCCTTATAATTAGAATATTAAGATATGAGTATGGTCCTAATCATTTATTTTTTTGTTCTTTGAGATATTGGGGTAACACTATTTATGATCAAGTAACCTTTGATTATGAGATCAAAAAATAAATAATCCAAGTTAAATATCATAGCTTGTTGATATTTTCTAGTTATCTTTCCTTTGTACAAAAAAATATACAAAAAATGAATCAAAATATTAAACACCTAAGTTAAGACCAAATGAAGAAGTTACACACACCCTTTTTTGATGGGTTTGTCAATCAATAAAAATGTCACTTTAAGAATAATGATGACAAGATTCTTGTAGATCAAGTTCAATATCCTAATAATTTGAATGGTCTACCCAACACAACAAAATTAAATACAACTAGAGTACTTCCTACCTCCAAATAATGATTTCATTATTTAGCACGTTAAAGGCATATAATCCAATCTTTCCGTAGATCATAACCTTCAATATTTATGTAAATGAAACCTTTCAAATGGAAATCCACATAAAGGTAATACTAATTCTAACCCATCAATCCAAATAAAAATTAAACCATTTATGTATCTATTCATCCATAAATATCCCCATCCACTAGGATATCCATCAAATTTCCATATAGATGGGTAATTTAAAGGATTTGAGTTCACTTTTAGTGGAAATATTTTTTGGATGTTTTTTATAAAAGGAATGCATGTACTCACATAAGAAAAAAAATCCCAAACATAAATTACGACTTATCAAGAACATGCACTCATTTTGATTTAGGCTTCCATTTATAAATGGGTACTCATTAAAAGTACATACATTTTTAGGAAAAGATACCCATTCTAAAATAAGTGAGTATCTATTCTGAGAAGGGATGAATTTTTTGAACACCATGACCTTATTTATAGTTTTAGTGTAGAAAAATGTAGCCCTTTACATTTTCACACTCTTTTAGGTCCCGCCTGCTAAAATTGGGCTTTTTTATGCTTTGTTTGGTCCTATTTTGCATCCACAAGACTTATTAATTGCATATTATCTAGGATAATCCCAAAAATTATCACATAACCAATCATATTTCAATGTTTTGGGTCATGTGTTCCAGATCTAGTGATCTAGGACTCATACACCACCCTAGACATATAAGTCCCACCTAGATCTTGGGACCTAATTTTGAATTTCACATTAAACAAGAAACTTCTTGGAGTTTGTGTTTCATGTTTAAGCCATTGGGACTCATACACATCAACTAGAATATGAGTCCCACTTTAACTAATACCTATTTCGAATTCAATTCTTAGCACTTGGGATTTTATCCTCCTAGATCTGATGTCGGCTTGTAGTGTTGTAATTCTAGGAAATTGGCAATAAATAAGTATAAATATAGGGTTATTTCACATAATTTCACCTAAGAAATCCTAGAGTTCTGTAAGCAATCAAGAGTAATTCATAAGAGAATTATAGAGTATTCAAGAGATTTAAAAAAGGCATTCAATGGATGATTTGTAGAAGATTATTGCAGAAATTCAAGATCCATCATTATGTCAAAGGCATAATGCATGGAGCATGTTGTTGAGCTAGTGTTGTGATGTAGCATTCAAGATCCATGTTAAAGATTGTTCCACATCTAATTAATGATCAAGATCTAAATTCATCATGGCCACATCATGTTATATTACATATTTACATTCCAAAACTTTATCCAAGGTATCATCGTTTGATGCTTGATGTTTGATGTTTCTATTTTATTATTTCATCACAAGGTTTAATTACCTAAATGAGGTTTGACCAAGGAAAACCCCCATTACCTAGAAAAAAAACACTTTTTCTCTTTCTCTTTGTGTGATTGTAGGTTCATAGGTTGAAGAAAAAGTGGATTTGAAGCCGTCAAAAGTACCAAAATGACAAATTTGCAAAAGTTGAAAAAGTTGTTATAGAAAGTTGTCAAGGCTAAAAAAAAATAGATCTGGAGAAAGATATCCATCCTATTTTTATGAAACCAGTGGGAATGTTCTTATTTAATCCATCTCCAAAGGCTCACAAAGTTTTTCTTCAAAATTTTGTTACTATTACACTTTGCAACATTTTGGGCATATGATTCCTAACACTACCTTTTTAGTAGATTTTAGCAGATACAGATTAGTCACTAAGAGATTTCAGTTCCTATGTCGAAACCCTAGTCTAGGACTAAATCACTCAGATTTGTGTATGAGTCCTAGTGTGCTTTAAAAGTTAGCTTTTTAGGATTTCAAACCTTATTATGAGTAAATTTATCTTTCTAGGTCCACCTCTATACTTTCTCAATTTACTATTCTAATTTGAATCCATTTCTATGTCATATCATTAGATTTTGCATGTTACTTGTTTTTTCAAGCCCTCGCTTGGTGGTGAACCCCCTTTATACCTTTAATCACAAAATACAACACCTTATTGCAGATCTATTTCCCTCATTTCTATCGTTTTATTGATATCTCTAATTTTTTCTTGAATGAAACATAAGAAAAAGTGAAATAGGTCACTATCCCTTGTTCCATCTCTCAAAATATTGAACCCTATTTCTTGGGTTTCAATAGTTTATTTAGAAACAAGAGTGACTTGAAAGAGAAAATAAAAATGGGTACCTACAAAGAGAATCCTCAATTAAATCCAATTTCTACTTGCTCTATCCACAAAAATCATGTGATATATTTTTGAGATAGGCCACTATCTATTATATGTGTTTTCTTATTTATATATAGTTTTCCTGCTTTTTTATGTACATTAATTTCAAAAAATTAAAACCATAGAACAAATTATATTTATGTTGAAATATTTAAATCCTAAAAATAAATTTAGGGTTTACGGTTTGCAATAGTTTGAGGTAAAAAATTAAGAAATATTAATTTAAATATGATAAGTTTAGAAATGCTAGGAATATCAATATATATGTAATTTAATATGAAATGATAATTAATATTAGCATGTAAGGCAATTTATTTTCTCTTAATGGTCCAAGGAAATTTAAATAGCAACGAAAAAATAAATAAAAAAGGTAATGGAATTTAAAGAGAGTAATTATATATTGAATTGTTTAATTATGGATAGAAGAAATATTCAAAAAAATACCACAAAATCAACTAAATTATTAAACAAAACCAAAATTAGTGTGTCAAGTTGGCAATGGAGAAGATATTGGTAGGAAAAATACTTTAAAGAGATAAAAAATATATTTAAAGGATTATATCACACAGATGATGTCAAAAAAATAACTTGTACATTTATTCTCAATAGTAAAGTGTTCATATCCTAGAAGTCTACAAATTTTAGAGGAATTGGGACCATAATCTTAATATAATTTTTTTTATAAAACCCACCCAATTGTTAGGGTGGAGTGCCTTGGGAAATTTTGTAGTTAGAGAAAATATTATTTGAAGTACCATGTATGTTTTTAGAGAGAAGATAAAAAAATTGGGCTAGAGAAGAAATTAAAAAATGAACATAAAGAGAAATTGATCCTTGAAAGGAATAAATGCTATGAGATTTGTGAATCAAAATCATCTAATCTCTATCCCATTGAGGAATATTACTAATATTTCTCATGTTTTACTGAAATATGCATCTCTCTAGTTTACTTGAGCACATGTTATTTTTTAATAAACTAGCACTTGCACCCCAATGAGGTGTAATACTTATGCCGATAGGCCAATACACAGTCATGAACATGTAGAAGCAGTGTATTTTTTTTGTAGCGATGAGATTTTGCGATCTTTCAAATTTGTCTTCAAGGCTTGCACAATGAAAGCAACGGGGTGGTGAGGTGTGTAGATAAGGCATTGATGCAGTCAAATTGTAGCACCAATTTTAAGCTTAGAAGTGTGAATTGTGTAATGATTTGTAAGTGCTTGGAGGAGAGTTTTACAAGAGAGGAATTTTTAACAATGGTATTGATGAACCATGGGAATTTGGGAGAGATGGTAGATAGATAGGAATGAGAATTGTGTACCTTGATTTAGGAGACACATAGTTGTAAGTGGGCCTCCTCTCGTTTCCTTATGATTGCAAATGGATTGGTCTACATTTTGGAGTATCTTTTAAAACATAATGGTGGTTGAATGCAAAGATCATTTAATGATTGAACTCTAGATATGGTTGTAAATGTTAGTCCCTACCTATCTATTTTTTCTTTTTGCAATGTTAGGCCTTGAGCTTTATGTATGGTAATAGCCCATGCCATTGTGAGTGGTATTTTCCTTCTATTGCCTAGGGAAACAAGTATTATTGGTATGCTCTTGGGGTCAAGCTTGTTCCATGGTGGCCCACTGTAGGTATCAAACCTTGTTACAACATACATGGGAACATCTGGCGGTTTGGAACCTAGACTGTAAATAATTTCAACAACTTTGGCAAGAGCTCCATTCACTAGTCCTGCTTGTGTCCATATGTTGGATGTGAGCATGATGCGTTGCCCTTTACAATGCAATACTTCTTGTTCAAGTTGTTCATCATTAGCTACATTATCCATTCCACATCGAGTGCTTGGTGCAACACTAATTGCAATTGGGCGGTTCAATGATTTTAACATTCTTCTGTTGTGTAGACCAACTAAATCATTGGTAGCAAACGATTGCATTGAACTGTCAAACTCTTCTTTTTCTCTTGATGTAAGTTGCTTGTTTGTTCTTTTCATTAAAAGTTACCAATCTTCTTCTGTTGCTTCTACATTACGTATGTTTTGTAATAGTTGACATAATCTTCATTGTGCTAGAGTCTCCCCTTGTTAACGAAAGATTGTTTGAAAGGTGACAATAGTTGTAAATTGGTTCCATAGTGTTTTTGCAGTTGAGTGGGATGTGTACAGAGGTTTGTCCATTATGGGTGGTAGTTGGGTGAGGTCACCGATCAATATTATAGACAATACACCAAAGTGTAGTTTTTGTTGATGTGGGAAAGCCTCATGTAGTCTTGTAACAACTTTGGACCTATGAAGCTCATCTCATCAATCAAAATGTATCTTATATGTTTCATATCTTCTTGAAATATTGTTAATGTCTATCCTTGTATTCAATTCACTTCTTTAATAGGGTTTCAAATTTTTGAATGTATAGTTGATGCATGAATGTTAAATGTAGCCACCCCCGTAGGAGCTAATGTGAGTAGTTGACTTTTTTGTTATGGGCTCTTACTTGTGAGTGGTTTTCTTATGCAAGAAATCAAGTATGATTTTCTCGTACCTGTTGTTCCTTGAACAACCATGTGCAATGGTTTTTCTGTGGGGCACTCACTATGGTCAATGATAATTGTGAGTGCTAGTTTTTGTTGTGTTGATAGTTTATAGTTTGGGACATCCAAGTTGCCTACCATAGTCTCTTCTTTGCTACATGCCTTTTCATGGGTATGAACTGGGTGGCAATTTCATGAAGATCTTGGGGTACCACTAGTTGATCCCACTTATTGTTGTTGTCAAACTCATGCCTACCAAGTATCTAAAGTTCATTGAGAATCACATTGTTTGAGGGACTCATTTGTGAAAACAATTCCCATTCGTTAAGTTATGTTGTGTCCCTTGTGGCCATCTCTGTATTGCTCTCATCTTCTTCTTAAGTGGTTGCTTCCTTTTCAATTGTGCAATTAACATGTCATACATCATATTTGGTTGCATACATTTGCTTCCAATTTGTAATTATTGTATCCTTAGTAAGCCCTGCCTTACTTTCTATGCTTTGAAAATGTTTGTATAATAGTAGCTCACTCCAAAAAAAAGTTTCAAAGTTGTCTACATCCCCCTTTGGGATGCTATAGAACTTTGGGAAAATATTAAAAATTGATTTTACCTCTCTCTCTTTCCATTTGCATCCTTTGCACCTTGTAGAATAGGAGAAAGATCTTGCAGATTCGAGTAGTGTTATTGTTTCCTTTTCTTCAGGCTGATTAATGTAGCAATGCAGGTAGCTCGTATGGAGGTGGATTTCATCTATTTTTCTTGTTATTTGTTGGAACACTTTCCAACCAACATTCAAAGATGTGAATGGTCGATTACAAATAATGAGCGGTAATTTTTGAAGCATATGACATGTTTCCTATGCTCCTATATCATGCTCTGCAACAAGCTCTGTCATGAATTTTTGAAATTTTGTGATAACCAGGTCATCTATTCTCTAGCATGTAGATATTCTTGTTAACATATTAGTACAAGACTCATATGTTCTCTCTTCTTTGGATGTATACTTGGAAATGTATTTTAGTACAAGTTCTCGTGAGATAATTGGTTGGAAATCTATGTTGGATCTCCTTATCAAAAGCATTTTTGGATTATGTACATTTAGCCTATCATCATTTCTTGCAGGTGCATATTCTTTCTTCCCATCATCATCACATGATAAGATAGATACAATTTGTTCTTTCCATGGAGCTTTGTATTGACACTGTAGTTGTTTCCCCTTTTTGCATAAGCATGTTCCCTCTCTAGATTTTGTGTGCCTTTGGACACGGTTGATTATCTCCTCATAGTCATGAGAGGGAGTTGTAGCTAATATCTGAGCTATGTCTAGCAACCATGGGTCATCATGTTGGGGATGGTAGACTACGTTGTTTCTAAGTGAAGCAAGGTGAGGGTTCCAAGTACTTACATACTTATCGAATAATTTCCTTACCTATTCAACTTCTTTGTTGTTCTCCCAATTACATGTATCCATGTCTGGTGCATTTTCAAGCCAGAGGAATCCATGCACATGTGTAGTGCCTCGATGTTTCCATTCATATCTATACCAATAATCTTTTGCACCAAGAATTTTTTGGATGACCTCTTCACATAATACTATAGATCATTGATGCAAATATAATGATGTGTTGTGGGGATTATTGATTACATTTTCCAAGCATTGTTTGTTTGTTTGCATTTCCACTATTGTGTCATTTGAGAGAAATCATTGCAGGTTCGACCACTTTGTGTCTACTGCACTTAATGTGAAAAATAGAGTGGGAGAGCATATTTGGTTGATCATATTTGTTATCTCATAAAGACACTTGTGCCAATATGGTCTTGTGCCTCAAATTTAAGATCTAAAGTGCATGAGTTCTTTAGCTAATTGTGTGTCAAGGAGGGTTTTCAATAGTTTTGGGGATATTTTCTTCTACATTTTTTTAATGAAAACTTTTGCAAGCCCTTGGCTATAGTGTTGCAACATAAGATTGAACATAAAATACCAAAACCCTGGATGCCTTCCAAACCTTTGGTCATGGAACCTCATCAAGTGCAGTGCATACTCATGCATTCAAACTTCCCTAATCCGTGGTTGCATTTTTAGTGCAACCCCATTGGGGAAGAGTGTTGGAAATGCCATATCAAGAAAGCCTTTGGTATTGTATTCATTTATTGGTGATGAGTTAATCTTGGGCCAATCTATAGTTGTATTTATGTTTTCCTCAAGCTCTAGTGCTTGTTTAATAATTCCTAGCTCACGAATTCTATTTGGAAACTTAGCCATAAATGATGATGTGTGTACTATGCTCTCCTCAATTTTATCTTCATCAATGGTGTTCCCACTATTTGGCACCCCTGTACATTCGCTAGTAGCAATGGTGTTCAACATTCTTGAAATATCTATGCTACCTTTAGGAATTTGAGCCAAGCCATTAGCACTTATGACAACATCATTATAGTAAGGGTCATATTTCACTTTGTATTGCAATGCATCTCTGGTGTGACTTCTACTTACATAACAATCATAGAAATTGTGTCTAGCCTTCGAACGATGAGCACATCCAAGTCTTCTATCCTTCGAGGAAGAAATTTTGCAATGTTTTTGATATCTTGTGGGAAGCTAATTGTGTGACCACTATATTTATACTGCCCTTCAGGATTATGGTTTACTTGTAGTACTAGGTTTACTCTAGCAATGATAATTTCCTCCACTTGAGGTCAATCTTTTTAGCATAGCAGGTTGTTCTCCTGGGTCCATGTTGTTGAGTGAGGAGAATCGATGTGTACCTCTCTCATTAAAACATCTTTTGTAAGTAGCATGAGTATCCGATGAATGGAGAAGCATGCTTGGGTAGTTTTTCTTGCATACAATGCATGTTTTCCTATTGGAAAGTGCATCTATCTTTTGTCAAAAGATTTTCATTGTTTTTATGAAGGTATCAATTTTGTTGAATGATGTTCAATCTTCTATGTCTTGTTGTGTTTGCATATGGTGACCTTCACATGTTTGGTTCTATAAATGTTTAATTTTTTATGTGTTGTTATTTCCTCCCTATGATGAGCATAGTAATCATGGTATCTCTCATGATCATGTAAAATTTGTGCTTCTCTTTGGTGGGGGTCAATTTGGTTGGGGCACAAATGTTTCATCCGCCTTCGAGTGGCTATCGCTTCTTTATGTCGAGCATAGTAATCTCAGTTTCTTTTTTGGGTTTGTTGTCTTGTAATCTCTAGTTGTTGCAAGTGATCTTGGCTTGTTTCGGGGCATTGGTCTGCCATTTGTACTGTGGGAATGCAAGGTTGAATTAGTAATAATATAACCATCAACACACTTGAAGAACTATATGTGGCATCAATACAACATATGTAAATATGACAATGCTAAAATAAGTACATTTTGGATATTTATACATCTAAACAAACACAAACACACCCATACATAAATATAATGGATAATTATCCTAATTTAATGTTCTTCACACGATTCAATAAAATTATGGGAGGGTATATTAAGGTAAAATAATAAAGCTCCTTAGTTAAGCAACCCAATAGCATAAGGGGAAAATAATTAAAATTCATATATATCTATCAAAACAAAATATAGAAAATCAAAAATTACATATTCAACTCATAGTTTTTAGAACTAATATCTATTAAAGTGTAGTTTTAAGATAGTTCTAGATTACATCATGTCAAAATAATTGAGTCCTGCAATGGTAGAAGTAGATTCCACATATATATAGACATAAGCAAACACATACTCTATGGTTTTTGATTAAGGGGAAAGCAAGTTTACAAATTTATTTTAAATGGATTTGGAACCCTCAAACATAAATTTGTCCTAACATAAAGACCATGAGAGAACAAATAACCAAGGGTAAAGAAAGCATCCAAAGCTAAAGAACCACAGCCAAAAACAAAGCTGCAAGGGAAACAACCTATATCTAGGGAAAAACCAACCCCCAAACAAGGACCATCAATATTTACATTTAGAGCTACTCTTGTGGGAGCGAAGAGTCATGTCAAAAGAAGGCTTAGAGGAATTGGCTTCATTTCCCTTTACAGAAATCCAACCCTCTTCCACTTGCATTGATCCTAAAGGTAAAATGTCTATAGCCAATGTCTCGGATCTTTCATCAGTATTCCTCCCTACAGGCATGGCCTTATTAGAAAATCCACCAAAAGTGATAGTCGGAGCGCTATCACCAGAAGTGGTAGCCTTAGGCTCATTCTCTCTCTCTTTAGGGATTTCAACATGCTAATATTGCATAGCATAAGCAACCCCACCACTTGAGACATATGGAGAGGATGCCCCTAGACCCTATGATTCCAAAGCAACCACCTTAGAAAGACTCCTATGTTGCTCAAATTTCTTCTCAACCATATAATGTTGTTGGTCATTGTTTTCACTGCACATTTTTTTGATATTGGAAAGTAAGATGTTGCTCTCTGCAGTGAATTCAACCTGCTCAATCTTTGTGATAGTTTCCTTCAAATGTTCTTCATTATTGTATGTTTCATTTCTACATGTCAAAGTAAACAAGTATTTTTTTTCAACACATCTCTAATTACCTGTTGAGTATCCCTTTCTATGTGATCCTCAAACTATAGAGAGTATAGCTTCTCCGCATACATTTCCATGAGCTTTGTTGCTCCTTCATCCAATGCAACTACCCATAGCATATATGTGGGGTCTTGCAACCTTATTTGTAGTATGTACCTATAATTACAAGAGGTAGATGCTATGTTACACTTTGAACATAACCACTTTTCATCTTCAGTCTTCACCAATCTTTTCTTGCACTGTTTTCCCCCCATTACATTAGGGCATGCCAGATAGAAAAATGATTCATATTTGATGAGAAAAAATGTTGTGTTTATTGTGCATTGGAGAAGATGCACTCTATGCAACATTTTTTCTCGAATATCCCTAATTTTTATTCTTGTGGTAGGCATAGATGGATCGCTTAACTTTGTTGATGGTGATAGAATATTAACCCCAATTTTTTTGAACCAAGTTTATATTTTTTCTCTCTCTTGTATGTCAAGGTCTATAAATAATTTTTTACTACTTGATGTTCTCAACACCTTTCCGTTGTACTCACAGACTCATCCATTTTTAATAGCGAGAATAGTTGTTTCTTGTAGGTGATAATTTTGTTGAAGACAAGAAACTTCCTTCTCTGCTATTGTGCCCCATAGAGTTATATCTATAGTTTCCTTAGACATGTCCAACAAGGATATTGTGTGCCTTAGGACCTCTTTCCCATCTCTTCTCCTAATTGTGAAGCTTGGACTAACACAAGTGACAACTCCAATAACATCAACAATTGAATTGTTACTCTTCTTTTCAAGTTGACCAATGGGTGTAAAGGAGAATAGGTGTTTTGGGATAGAATGGTCATCTTCACAAAGAGTGACCTTTGACTCTATTGACAATAAAATTTCTAGACCACTATTTAACTTGTTGTAAAGCTTATTAGTAGCCTTTACTACACCACTAGATAATGTATAGGTTTTTCCAATAGTAATATTTTCATAATGGAGATCAACAACTTCATTGAAATAAGTCACATGTGTTTCAACCCCTTTTGTGTCAATGATGTCGAAGGTGAAAAATTGACCTGTACCTTTTTGGTAGTCACATGAACTTTGACAATCCATCTTGGTTGACAAGGGTACAAAATTTTAATAGGCATAACTATGACTAGTGCTTCCATTCCACCCCTAGAAGGATTCACGCCAAATAATCTTCTCTTAGGAGTTGATACTCTAGTAGTGCTAATTGTCTCAGACTCTGCATGTGGATCTGAGGAATTTCCCATTACCTATTCTATATGGTGCTCTTGTTCCATATAAAGTGAAGTAGGCTCACCAATTATATCCTTGTTTCTAGAAACAATCTCAAGGTTCACAATGAAAATCCACCTATACATGCACAACACAAGAACAAGAATTAGAAATATAAGGAACAAGATAAAAAGCTCATAATGTTTTCTTTTCAAAAATTGAGGATTCCATTACTCACCAGGGCCCACTCGTTTTGGGACAATTATACTTTTTCAATCGTAATATCGTTCCAACTGAAATTTAATTGGAGGCTATGTAATGATTGTATTTTTGAGGTAACGATGGTTTTAGTTTGTAGGCCCCATCAGATATTTCTACCTTGTAGTGGTTGTTGCATTCATGGCCATGTCTAAAGTTGGAAATAGATAAAATCTACACATTAGGTTCCCACCCTTGATTCCCATCATGAATAAGTGTAATTGCATTTGTGGTTGATATTGTAGCCATGGTCTATGGAAGTTGACTAACCCTACAAAATTATATTATTTGTAAGATAGTGTTTGAATAGAATTGGCATATGTTTTTTTTTTTTTTTAAAATACCTCAACATATTGTTGAGAATAAGAATACAGACGTAGTGCTATGTGTAATAGTCAAAAAATATGAAATTGTGAGGAGCAATATTTTCCTTGAATATGTAGTATAAGTTATATTCAATTAAATTAGTGCTATTCCGAACAATTTGCACAATGGAACTTCAATGCAAACATAATATATAACCACTAAGGTTTAAAATATAAGGTCCATCACTAAAACCTTTTCGCTCTACATATTACTATTTTGGCATCTTTATTTGGTTTCCAAAAAACATCTAATGTGTATCATGTTAGTGATCTTGGTCAATATCACAATATAATAACTAACTTCCAAGAAGTTAGTTGAATTTCTAAGACCATATATCACTCTATAAAATGTGAAAACCACATTTTAGCTCAAATGCATTGACCACTCTAAAATATTCACATCTCTCATGGTCTTTATGTTGCAAGGGTGAAATTTTATAATGATTTTCAAATATATCATCATTTTTAGCAATGTTGCAATATATATTGGTTAGAATTAAGGTTATAGTTCAAAATAATATTGAAAATAAGGGGATACAAGTATTACGATAAGTTCTATTCATTAAAATTAGAACTATAAATATCAATATGTACAATGAAACTACAATATAAACATAATATATAGCAACTAAGGTTTGAAATATAAGGTTGACAACTAAATCCATTTTTCTCTACATATAACTATTTTGGCCTCTTTCAACATAACAAAAAAGTAACTAACTTCCAAGAAGAGATTTTTTCTCCCACTAAATCCATTTCACTCTAGTTATAACTATTTTGGCTTCTTCATTTGGCTTCACAAAAGCATCTAACTTGCATCATGCTAGTAATCTCGATTGACAATCACAAAAATGTAGCTAACATCGAAGAAGTTAGTTGAACTTCTTGGACCATGTATCAGTCAATAAAGCTTGGAATTCATGCTTTAGGTCAAATGCATTGGCCACTCCATAATATTCATAGTACTTTAATTCACACAATAAAACATAATATAGCTCAAGAGCTTCATAGGTCACACAAAAGTTTTGGACAACTTCTTGCACCAATTCAAATTCATGATCCTGCACATCACATACATCTTGGCTTGTTTGCATAGCTTCTTCCAAAAAAATCATGGCAACTTGCCAATATACTGTTTGAAAAAGCTTCAACATTATTTTGAGGAAAACCCAACCAATCCACAGATGTTGAGTTAGTTACTGATAGAGGTAACTCATTGCTCTTTTGTGGTGAGGGTGTATTGGACTCAAAATCACTGCTAGAAATAGTAATAACATCTTGAGGTGCTCGTGGATTAGCCATATCCTGAAACTATAATTCAAAATACCAACACTAATATTAAAAATAGTTGTCATTAACAAGGGAATAGGTATTCAATAAGACCCAAACTACAAGCATATTACACACACCATTACCTCCTATTTTTCTTTCCATAATAGACCCTACGAGGTGTGCCATCTAATTGGAGTGTGTCATTTTTTTTTCTAATAGTGTGTAAGGATCCATGATAAAGCAAATGAAGCTTACATTGCCAACCATAGAAGTTTTTGAATCTAATTCTTCTAAAACTCACCTTTCATAAATTCTGAATTTTGAATCATTCAATATTTTATGTTCAATTATTATTTTATTATGTTAATTTATTTTTCTACACATTTTAAGGAATGAGAATTACAAAGACATTTTGATCTAGAAAAGTCTAAATATTATGAAAGCATTTTCATTGAAAATGGTCAAGGCATGGCAAGTTAAATCATATTTTATAGAGTCAGATTCAAAGTCAATTGCATTATCTACAATTGATTGATTCTTACACACCAACTTAATTTGAAGGATTATTTTCTTCTTTTATTAGTTCAATTATTCATTGGAAAATAAGATATTCTAAAAAGGTTTTTTTATATAATTTTATGTCACTTTAAATCCATATTATTGATATAATATCATGCTAATTTAACTATTTTCACACTCACTAACCCCAAATATAAATAATATAAATAATATTTTATTATATATATTTAATTTTAATCTTTATTAACTATTAAGTAAATTCCACACTATATCTAATAAAGGAAATATTTATGGTAAAAATACTAATATAATAAACAATATTTGATTTGTTAGTTTTGCTTACGAAAAAAAGGTTTGTATAATTGTATTCTTCTTTTATTTTAAAAATATTAATTTCATTATTTGGTTTATAAAGATTCTTTAAATATAATTAAATGAATTCATTGGCTCAAACATTAACAAAGAGGTTATGATAGAGATTAAATAATTGCTTAGAAATTTATACCAACACATTACAAGCTCAAGAAATGGCTTTAAAACTCACTGTCAATGTGATCACAATAGTTATGGATAGATAATAATGAAACAAACTGTTTCTTGTGCTTGTATGCAGATCTAACATTCAACTCAAACTCATAAATTATTGTTATTTGGCAAGGCCCAACATTTTTGTCTTTTGAACACCATTACAATGCAACTATAGAGAACTATCAGATTACAAAGCTTTAGAGATTCTCTTGCTACAGTCACAATACAAAGACATTAAAAAAACATATGAATAAAAGTAAAAACTTAAATTATCCTTACCAAATCAAATAAATAATTTTATATTATCTAAATAAATGAGATAGTGAAACTACATGTGTTCTATAAAAGCATAAAACTTACATTATGTGCCATTCTTGTAATCAATAGAAATTTTCTTTAATAGTGAACGATCATATCCAAAATACTTATTCATCATGAGTAGTGTATTACCCTAATGAGTTGAAAATTGGCTTTAAGACATCAAATAAAAACAACTCGTTGAGCTCTTTCTTCAATCAGAGACAACTTGTTCTCAATTTAGGCTGATTGCAGGCTTTTGTTATGTGTTTTAATTTTTTTGGGTAGAAAATGATACCCAACTATAAAATATTTGAATCTACAAGCCAAAATATAAAGATTAAGGCTCAGACCTAGAACTATTCGATCCAACTTGAAGCATTTTGGAGAAGACTCAGAGGCTTTAAAAATGTACACAAGGCATGTGAACTGTTTGGCAAAATTTCACCTGCTTCTTCGCCATAGAGACTTTGTAAATCTCATCCACCTGAGAGGTATTTATGGTTAACTACATTTATTGCATGCAACGAAGGTTTGGTTGCATATTAATTTGAAAAGAAAATATAGAAACCACAAAAAATGGTGTGAAACAATGCGGGTACACTCCTAAGTTTGTGATTAATTCACTTCTGTTTCACTTTTTCCAATGCAAAAAATTAGGGAGAAAATAATTACAAATTAAAGGGAGCAAATTTTATGCTAATTTTTTAATTACAAATTAAGGGGAGCGAATTTTCCCCAGAGTTTGTTTCATTAATTGACGAAATTGTAGATGACTGAGTTTGTTTCATTAATTTCACTGTACCCTTCTAAAGTGATGAAAAAAAAGTCTCTTCTACTTCCTACACATGCCACAATTTTGTCTACTCATTTTTTGTATGGAGGTATTTTTTCCTATGAATTAAATGCATAAATTTGTCCTCATATTTTGAAATCTTGTTGCTTGGTTGTGGTTCAACCAAGTTGCTCAACCCATCTTTTTACTTCAAGTGTTTCTATTCATATGCTATCTACCATTGTATATCTCTCATTACAATGTCATGTAGGTTACATGTATTTGGAGGTCGCCAAAAATTAGAGTAGAGGCAAACAAGAAATCTATAAAAAGCTTTGCTAAATTTATAGTCAGAGATGATTGGAGAATGGAATGTGGCACAAGCGATAGTGGAACAACTTGTATGTCAGTGGTCACCTTTCCGATCAGAATAGTCCTCAAGGTAGTGCTAGACTGAAGGAGATCTCAGGTGCAATATGTACGCGATATACTTAGTAAAATGTGCGTGACTATTGTTTTCCAGTGTGAGGAGAATTTTTGGCATCAGACTGGAGAAGATCTCGGTGGAGTTCCCCCACATAATAGCCTATTGGCTAAATAGGAGAGATTTTTCCTACCAAGAATAAAAGTCTAAAATTTCTGTAAAAATAATTAGGGTAAAGATAACCTAATTTTATATCTTCCTAATGGTTTCTCTTCAGAGGAATATAGTTCTAACAAAATAAAGGTGAATCTTTTTATCATGGACTATTTTTTATGGATGGCATAGGCTTCAATGTGAATGGTTGGTCACCACATTTCAAAAAATAAAACATAAAGATCACAATTACAACAATGTGGATTAGATTGTATATTTTACAAACCAAATACATTGACTATTGGATAGTGAGAAAAACTAGTAATGATTTGGGTTCCATTAACAAAGTAAATGATTTAATTGAAGTTGGAGAAATATGATTAAATACATGAATTAGGGTCATTATATATATGGAAAATTTACCTCTACTTGGGATATAGATAAATGTTAAACACATTGGAATACTAAGAGGGGGGTGAATTAATATGCTTCAAAATTTAGTGTCAACTAATGATTATTGATGTTAAGTTAAACCACTTAATCATTCCACTATTTAAGGAAAAAAGGAAAAAAATATAAGAACACACACAAGAACACAAATGACACCAAATTTATGTGGAAAATCCTAGAGGTGAAAAACCATGATGAGAAATACTACTAGGAGCTACTATCCTAGTCCAACACACAAGTAAATAATAGTTTACAAATTTTATTTTGGTCTATAACCTAAAAAATTAAATACTCAATGACTTTTTTTTAGGGGTTGTAACCCAAGGAAGCTACAACTCCCTAATTGAAAGAAAGAAAAACTAAAATATGAATGATTTTATGGCTTTTGTATGCACGAAAAAATGGTATGAGCATCACATTAATTAAATACTGGCTATTTGATTAATATTCTAAATTCCTCTACTATTATAAATAAATTGTGAAATTTATTTATACGGTTCACATTCTATTTCCTCTTTTCAAAATTCACTTTCTTTCTAAAATTAATTAAATGGACAAATTAATCAATTTGTTATTTAATTGATTTTCCCTCTCCCTTTTAAATTTGAGTTTTTAAATTCAAATTGGAGTATTCCTTTCAAATTGGTTAAAATGCACAAAGGAATTTATTTGTCATTTTACTAATTTGCCTTCTCCTATTAAATTGAGTTTTTAATTCAATTTAAGCACATTTCTACAACTTTCCTCTAGCCACCTCCAACTCACCTACCACCTCATCATGTGTCTCAAAAAATGATTTTTTATAAATTGGAAAATATGAAATATCTTCAACAAATTTGCAACCAATTTTGAAAAAATTGAGACACATGGCTCCTCCTTCTCTATGATTCCTTTTAACATTTGGAAATTTTTCTTTTGGAAGTGAACCATCTCATGATTCCCTCTAACCTCCTGATGCTCTGTCGTTGATGTCGCAGGTTCAGAATCCTAACTATCCATTGTTGCCACATCACTTGGAGGCTTAGAAAATCTATAAATATAACCCTTTTCTACATAATTCAGACATGAATATTTAGACAGGTTTATGCTGCTGAATTTTAATACATTTGTGAGAGAATTAGAGAGAATTTTTAGTTTAGTTTTTGGTTTGAGCTCATCTTTTGTGTTATAATGGCATTTTCATTTTGATAGTTTAGTTATTTCCATCTTCCATTTAGTATTTACATTCCATCATAATTATCATTTCAGCACTTAGATTTTAACATCCATTCCACCATAGGATCATTTAACTTCTATGCATCAAGTTATTGAAAAATCCAAAAACATAGGCATGTAGACTTCATTTTAAGTATCTCGTTTCTTGAGTTGTCAATCTTTGCAGGTTATTGTGCACCCATAATAACATCCGAGAGCATAATTTGTAGGATTCCTCAAGATTAGAGAGCCATGAGATGAGTTAAAAGGATAGGTTTTAGTTTCATTTATTGTCACTTTTGATTTCCTTTTAAGTAATGTGTTTCATGAAGGTGTGTTATACTAACATTACATGACATACTTTATACCACATAGCTTCAACCACTAATAGTCATCAATTTTACACATTAGGTCTATAGTAGATATTGTCATAGTCTAATCATGCACTCATACATATTCATATAAATCCATAATCCTCTTCACATCTTTGATCTTCTATATATGTCATCCACACACTTACAAAATAGAAATTCAAACAACCATAAACAAAAACTTATGAAACTTGTAGCATGTTAGCCTACATCTTCATTGGTGGCAAAGAAAAATGATAAAGAATTATTTATAACATATCTTCTAAATGAGTGGACATGATGCATAGAACAGATGAAAACACTTCTTAGTCTCCACTCAATCTTAAATTAGTGGTGAAAATCACCAACATACCTTAGTCAATCTCAACAATAATATAACTTCACAAATTGACTTGAAACATTTGTATATTACTGGAAACAAGATATATTTGCATGTTCTTCATACCTTAGACACCATGAGACATGTGGATTTTCCTCACAAACTCATACAGCTAATCTCTACAACCTTCTACTAGCACAAGTGTCCAAACATATGTTTTGTAGAAGATTAGGCATCTGAAAACAGTTGTAACACTCTTTCACTTAAAAATTAAACTAATAAATCACCAAACAACTCAAAAAATTAATATAAAATGTAATAGAAATCACTGAGTATGTCCTGAAATCTTCTTGGAAAAACTTTTACATCTAGAGGAATGCAGAGAATTCTAATAAGCCTCCATATCCATTACAACTTTTGTCTAAGTGCAGTACACCAAATTAAAAATATATCAATGTAGACATACTAAAAAACCTTTAGGAAATGAAAACTTTCACAACACAACAATGCTGACTTGCACCATTAGGTATCTCTATATAATAGCTATCTTTAGAGTGTATACAAAATTCAACACACTTGAGCAAACTTTTTTCATCAATGATAATGAATCTTGCCAAGCTACAATAATGCTCCTCTTTGTCATTGATGGAAAAGGGAAAAATATGTGCACAAAAACTCCCCATTAGGTGCACATTTCTCTCCCCCTTTGACATCAAGGGAAAAGGGCAACACAAATTTCTCAATACAAGAAAAAACTTACAAGCTTCCCCTTAATATATATAAATTTTTCTCTCTCAAGGATGTCATCAAAACTATATTCATATTTACTTTGCATATATAGACAACAACAAAATAGAAAGATATATCACATCAAAAAGCATACACAACTCACTTGGAAGGAAATATGCCCTTGTATATGGAATTAAGCTGAATCAAGCTACTTTCCTAATGTTTCTCTGCTACAGTTAGGGTCTAAACTTGATAGGTCAACTACACAAATGTATCTTCTACATCTTCCAAGAAATATGGTACCTTGTATTTTTGAACCAACCAATTGGCCTCCACCAGAACTCTAGTAAGTGACTCCAAATTTAGGCTCACTACTTCTCTCAATTGTCTCACCAAACGTTTGAAATATGTGTAGGATCATGATGGGCCAAAAGTGGTGATATGTAAGTGATATGATGGCTCATGTGGCTGACGACTTTTTTTTACCCAAAATTGATGAAACGAAAAGGGTTTTTAAAGGATATTCTTAGCTTTCCACCAATATAAATTATGCTTTACTTTGAATTTAATAAAGAATAATTATTTATTTTCTATTTGAATTACAACTAAAGTCCAGATTGATAGGATGATTGAAAAAAATCTATAGCTTTCAAATGGTATCACATTTTTTGAATTTGAAATGTGTGTCACATTCTATGCTTCACATACTATAGGATTAAAAAAAATAAATGAATTTCATGAAGTTTTGACCAAGTTAAGGTGGTTAGACCTACGAGTTTTTATATTTTTTAAAAGTTGTAATAAAAAAATCATAATTAATTATTTAATTGTAAAATAACTACAAAAAAATACGCATCACATTGGGAAATCAGTCTTCTACTTATATATAAATTCTTATAAAAAAATATTATCATTTTATTGTGGTTATGCTGGACAGACATACACCTACTTATTATTTTTTCCTTGAAATTCAAGTACTATTGCATTGAAATTTAAAATTTTCACCAAATATATTTTTAAAAAATAAAAATAAACCTAGTAGTTTAGAAACTAAATTCAATTTGCAACAGATTCTATTGCTACATATTTTTGAAATAATATAGTTAACTTATTCAAAATTTTACGTCAAGCTGCCTAACTCTAATTTTTTAAAATTTTATTGCTACTTAAGGGCTTGTTTTTTCCATGATGATCCTGCACATGCCCTTGAATTGCTCCATTTGATATTGCAATTTTTTTATCTGGGAGTGCAATATTTCCACTTGTTTCCTAATTGAACCATCAATTTATTGTACTGGATCATATGTTATAGACACATTGGTGATCAACATTTCAATTGCACGTGAGTGCAAAAAGTTGGGGGGCCAAAAAGTGGCAAATTTTTTTAAAATTTGAAAAGCCATAACATGAACACATTATAACATGATCATGTTATGGCTTGGTGTGACCAATCCTAAGGCTCTATTAGACTGAGCCTATAACACGCTTGTTTTATAATGTGAGCATATTATTTGCTGTTATAAGAAAAAAAAGGAAAAAAAAATCATTTTTAGACCATGTCTTTTCCTTCATCTATATCTTGCAAATGCTTGCAAGGTGCACTCACATTGTGGAGACCCTAAAATTGATCAATTTATTAGCAAAATATTTTTTATTTCTTCGCTAAAATTTTTCCATGTTGATGTAGAGCTCCAAAGAGTAAGATTTTATTTTTTTGTGAATTTGTTGCTATGTAGATAGATTTAATATGTTTTGATTTTAATTAAATTAATTTTTAGGAGTTGAAAATCCACATGATTATCCTCCTAAAAATCCTTGTTCTCATGAACAAATACACCAAAACAATAAAATCCTCCAATAATTCCTCAAAATCATCTTATAATACAACAAAATTTAATGGGGGAAATTGAAAACAACAAAAACTAAATTGAGGAGTTAATTGTGAGGTTGACCGATTGTGTAAGTTCAACCTCGGAAAGAACCATGCTTGTAAATTCACTTCAAGCTATATTAACACATGTAGATGCAATTAGCAAGGAATTAATTGGCCAAAAACATAATAGGTGGGAGTAGATAGATTTTTATGTAGATAAACTATCCTAAAAACAAGTAAAAAAGAAAAAAATATAAAATATGACTTGTGTTCACTATTCACTAACCTACGTACAAATCAAACTCTTGACCTTACAAACAAGAGGTTTCCTATCCATTTGTGCAACCACTAAGGGATAAAGGACACTTTTTGGAAGAGGTGATGGATGGTTTTTTACCATCCTGCATGCAACAATAACGAGGTCCCCCAATATTTCTTGAGTAAAATCTACTCTGAGTTTATCCTCAACAAAACCCCCAACTATTTTGATATGTGGGACTTTCAGAGGAGAAGTTATGGGTTGGCACATGATGGACCAGGTGCACGTCTTGATTGTCAGCGACCAGCAAGAAGAGCACTCATTAGACCAAATTATGAGCGCGTTGCTATCCCTTCCATTATGAAGGAGAGTGTTGGGGTGGATACTCTACTATCTATTAGTTATTTGACACAAATTATCATCTAGTGTGCAAGTCGTATGGTACAATGTGAGGCAGGGGAGACTACGAGGGGTAGGGTTCCACCCCTTGTCAAGCTTGTAGGTCCACTTGTACATATGAACCCATAGATAGTCAAGAGGTTGGTATGTACACTACATTTGTAGGTAACAAGATGGTGATGACAAATGCGCTTTTGAATGAGGCTTTCAACCTTGATACTTAGGTAAATATTAACATTTTCATTGAATTTTATTTATTAAATTTTATTTTTGAAATGCAAGATTAAAAAAATTGTTTTAATGATTGTAATTAAATTTTAGGGTCATAGTGTTGACACTATTTCCATCGGCCCTTCACCTACTTTTTACTCCACTATATCTACTAGAAAGGTATGTAGCTAGTAAACAAATATATATTACATGTGAATATAATTTTTATATGAATGGTGTTCTAATATTTTATCTTTGATGTTGAATATAGGTTAATAATCGATATTTCATTAAAACACCTCCTAGTGGTGATGGAGTTCAAACCTTCACTCAAGAAATAGAATAAAGATTTTAACTAATGAATTTTACTTAATGCATTTGTGTAGTTTATATTCATATCATTGACTGTATTACTTTGCACATGTTTCAAACTCAGAGAATTACTTCACATTGCTTAACTAATAACTAGATGTTGATAGATGACAAAATTTCAATTACAATATATAATTTTTTAGAATTTCAACATAAGCAATGATGCAATTAATTCACATAGCATAACTAATAACTAGGAGTAGCTGCCAATTGCATTTACTTGTCATGGCATTTCATGAGACCATATTTTATTCAAGAATTTTTTCAAATAGTTCACTACCTTGTCTATGTTGTCGATGCTTGGAAAAAATCTATCAAAGCATAATATTAAGCAATATCATAGACAAGGAAATGAGCTATTTGAAAAAAATTCCTCAAAGAAATGTGGTCTCATGGTGATTTCCATCACCATGAGACCACATTTCTTTGAGGAATTTTTTCAAACAACTCACCTCCTTTCCTATGCTACCACATTTTCCATACAAGTATACCAAAGCATTTTATGATTTAATAGTTCACTTCCTTGCTGCTATGGATAAAATCTGAAAATAGGTGCTTTCCAAAAAACTATGGATGCTTGGAAAAAATTGATCAAAGCATAATAGTAAGCAATAGCATATACAAGGCAATGAGTTGTTTGAAAAAATTCGTCAAAGAAATTGTGTCTCATGGTGATGGAATGCCATTCCATCACCATGAGACCATAATTCTTCGAGGAATTTTTTCAAACAACTCTCTATCTTAAGTAATAACATAGACAAAACAATGAGCTGTTGGAAAAAATGCCTCAGATAAATGTGGTCTCATGTTGATGTCCATCACCATGAGACCACATTTATTTGAGGCATTTTTCAAGAAAATCACTACCTTTCCTATGCTACCACATTTTCCATATAGGTGTTTTCCAACAAACTATGGATCTTTGGAAAAAACCATCAAAGTGTGGAAAATTGAAATATCTTGATCGATATCATGCATTTGATCCTGATTAACTAACACGAATGCTTCATTAATCATTTCCACACTAACCAATTGATTGAATCATTTTTATTTAGTTAATTAAATTTACTCTTTAAATCGGATAATACACTTTATCAAATTATTTCATCATCTCTTACTGTTCTTCCTTTAATTAAATGAATCAATTTTATTTAATTAAAATCCTAAAGTTCTAACATCCTCCTATTTTATTTAAATAAACCCAAACATTTAAATTAAATGTCATAAATCAATTAATCTCATCTAAGTTAATTAATCCTAAATTAATTATCTTCTAACACTAATCCCCCATTCCTCTAGCTTTTAACTCCACCCTAGGGTAAGTCAACCTTGATCAACTAACCAAGTTGCACACGTAAATCAATTTATTTGATATAATAATTACCTTATTTTCTTTCAAAAGGGCATATTCCTAGAATATTCCATCCATTTGACTTTTCCCTCCCAAATGACATTTGTCCTCTTTCACAAGCCACATTGGCTTTAAACAACTCTTACACCTCCTCTTACACAAGTGACCTTGGCATTTAATAGGTCTTACACATTCTCTTACACAAGACACCTTGGAATTTATTCTTCTTACACATCCCATCTCCCAAAATGTGCTCATACATGTGTGAGCACATCTCCTCCAAGATTCATTAGCATGTTGGCAAGTGGCACCATGCTATTGGTGCTTTTTAGAGTCCCACATTCATCAATATCCTCTACTCTTCAATCCTTGGCTTCTATAAATAGAGACATCATTCTCACAATGAGGATCCACAACCAAGTGCATTATCACTATAAGAATTTTATTTCATATTTTTCCCTATCTTCAAGCAATTTAGCTATATTATAGTCAATTTCATACTTTGTTAAACATAAATCCATCATCAAGGTTATCAAGGGGTTAGGAAAGAATTTTTTCCACATTAAAGGAGAACTAATCCCCCTATGGGATGCTGGTTTGAGCATTAGAATAGTGTTTCATTAGTATTTTACTTGATATTCCACTTTATTTTCATGTTCTTATTCTTATATGAATTTCATAGGGAATGCTTAATTCCTACTTGTTTCTTGACTAATGATCATTTGGTTGTTCGTCTTTGAGCAGATCTAGGAATAGCATTCACATTTTGGCACTAGAAGGAGGGCATAAATCTCAAAATTAACATGTGTTTTTGGCCATTTCCTTCATTTTTCCTTTTTTTGTTTTCCTAGGCCATAGAGATGTTGAAAATACAAATAGTGACACAATCATTTCAGCATCGCTATATAGCGATGCTACCATTGTGATCAAATTGCTCCTTTGGGTGGACTATTTAGACACTGATGGACCAAATTCCAAAGAGTGACACTAAGATAAATAGTGACGCAAATGTATTCTTTGTTTTCTCTACACAACAATGTTAATTTAGCAGAGTGATGATGGAAAATTCAAATAGTGATGCCTTCATGGAAATAAATTCTACTTGTAGGTAAATGCTGTACTTTTAGTTTTATTTTAACATGTGCCTTTTTATATTGATCACCTTTGGCTTTCACTTGTTAGTGGCTCTATTTTCTGTAGTTTGACCAATTTTTTGCAAGTTGAGGTGACAAAGAAGAGGAGGAAACAAGAAGATCTTCCTATGGCACTTTCTTTTTCATAATTGTAAAAAACTATTCTTTAACACTTTTGGGACATTTATAATCCCATCTTTGGATATTGTTATCTTTAGATTTAGAACTTAATTACATTTTTTTGGGGTTTAAAAAAGAACATACAAAATCTTTCTATTCCTCAAAGTTGGTCAAAAAGAACATTGGAAAATCACTAGATTTGATTTTGGATTAAAATTGAACAATCAACTTCACATTCAAATTTGGTGCTATAAAAAGAAATCATTACTATTTTTGAGAACTCAAAATAATTTGTCTTCATCTTTTTTTGTAATCTTCTTTACAAAATTGTGACATTCAAATGTGTGTGCACTTCTCTCATGCTTCATGGAGATCTTGAGAATCAAAATCATTTTAGTGGCATTAGGTTGTCTAAAATATTTCATCCACATTTCAAATTAGGGATTTTAAATTGAAAAAATCATGTGAGTGTGAAGAAAAGGCATTGTGTGTGCTCCCTCCTAAATGTGTTAGGTGGTCGAACTAGAAATTCACTTCCTAGCTATTGTTCACCTTTAGAGATCCTTCCTTGTTGGGAAAAATTACTCACCCCAAGGGAACAAATCAAATTAGTGATGAGCTAAATTCCAAGCTACTCCCAACCAATATACAAATTTGAATATTGAGGAAATCTCCGCATTATAGGAGCTCTTATGGACAAGCAGGTGATACTCTTTATATGGGTTGATCTTGCCTCTCGTGTGGCCTTCTAAATGAGTGCCTTAAAAAGGGAACCAATTTTTGTAAAATCCAAATTCCCTAACTACTTTTTGGTGCAAGAACGGTCATTCTAAGGCCATCCCACATACTTGTGGTTCTTATTAGAGATGAAGGGTTTGTCATGAGAGATTCATGAGAAATTGAAGGTCGGATGGCCCATAGAAGTGAGTGTCATGAAGGGGAGATAGTGTGGTCAAGCTTCTAATAATCCGCTCTAAATAAGCATAGCTAGTGAAATCCAAGTGGGAATCCAAAAAATATGGTATTTTCTATCCTAGGGTTGTGCATTGTTTTAGAATTAAAAGAAAATTGCTTGGATCTAGAACATTGGAAAACAAAAATTCAAAAAATCATTAGAATTTAAAACCCTTTGGGAAGAAAAAATACCTTTGAAAAGTCCACATGTTATTGCTTGTCCCTATGGGTTCTTATTCCTATAAGGCTTCTAAACATTTAGACTCACATCTCAATTTGTTTCCTCCCAAAGTCAACATAGGGAAATATTGCCTTGATTCTCTTGATTTCCCCATAATGGACCTTGTAGGTTGAAAATAAATTTAGGCATAAACATTTAGTTTGAAAATCTAAACTAGAAAGTGTTGATGTGGTAAAAAAGAATCAAATCTAAGAAAAATAAAAGATAATTGAACCTCACATGTGCTTGATCTCATGATTTCCCACAAAGTCAAAGTTCCCAAATTAAATTGTCATAAGAACCTTAGTCCAAAATCTCTCTGAAAACATCTTTCAAGACTTTGCGAAGTTAGAGAGAGATTGTTTTATAGCTTTTACAAACGTGCTTCAATCCCAATTTGTACTCATTCTATTATTGTCAAAATCCAATTCTTTTTCAATGTTTTGAGTTTCTCACATAGGGAGTATAACATGTTATTTGATACTGAGGTCTTATAAAAGGAAGCCTCTCTAGGTTCAATCTAGGATCGAAATTGTCACTCTCATCCATCCCCTAAGAAAAAAATCAAAACCTCATCTTAAACAACTCTTAGAATCTTAGAAAAAATCAATCATGCTAGACTATTGGTAATCCTTCAAATTAAAATAAAAAATAATCTTGTTTGATTAAGTGTGTGTGGATGAATCCTTCTTCATACACTTAGTTAAATTATCATCTTGTGGAAAAGTTATATTCCAAGATAACATCCAACAACTTGGGTTTTATGATTTCATTATACAAAATTCAAATCAAATCCAAATCAAATCCAAAATAAAAAATCCAAAAGTCCTAAAGTCTAGTATCCCTCCAGGGATCTTAAGAGTTCAATCATTCACACCATCCATCTTTCATCTATCCATCACCATCATTTAATCCTTTTAAAAACTTATATTTTCTTCTTTGTGCCTAAATTTTAGACCAACCTAAGGAATTAAAAACTTTCTTTCTATATTCATGAAAGTTGATCCTTATTTTATGGTCAAAACTAGATCTCAACACAAGAAAAACATGGAGGAAAACAAAAAGACATCCACTTCAAGTGACTTGAGTCAAAGCAAACCTGAATTTAAACCCATCAGGTCTAAAAACCACCCACTCAATATTGCTCAACAACCACAAGATCCTTAAGAGGGAGGTTTCCAAGTGGAGGATATTGCCAACAATCCCCTAGGAATGAATCAAGATGAAATCATGGAGATGGTCCAAAATCCTAAAAACCAAAGGATTGTCAATACAATCATGAGACTCAATCATTCACAGTACATGCTAGCATTAGTAAAGGAAGGGGCTAAACTCCCTTCTGATAATGATGTAAGCACTAGCGTGGAACCACCTCTTGGGATTATATCACCGATATCATTAACATATCATTCAACCCATCCCGCGACTGATATCATCTAATGATCCAAGTCAACCCATAACCACCAAGGAGAGTTAATTGGTTTATGCTCTTCAAACACATCCCCTTGTAAAACACCATCTTAAACCTACCAAATACCATCCCTCAAGACCATAGACATCTGTACATTCCACTCATTTTCCATGATACCAACAATGCATCTACCTTCATCGCAACACCAACATACCATCTTGGGGTGCAAGACTATCTCCCCATGGTATCACAAGGACAAGAAGGTTTATTTGAACAAGGGGTAATCTTTTATGCTTCATCATCACTTTTTCAAGGAAACATGCCATCTATCCCCCCACCACTTCCCCCACCAACATAAACATCCACATCAATCCAAGGTTTAGGGAAACCCCATTTATGCAACATACCAATCCAAAACCAATTAAATCAAAAAAATTCTCCAATCATGAATGAAATCAACATACCAAATCATCCAAGCATGCCACCAATATTGCAACACTAGGTGGCACTAATCCAAACCTCCCAAACAACCATTACACAATCCACAACACCCCAAATTCTCCAAAACATGGTCTCGCAAGGACCTAGCACATCAACCATACCCTCCACCACACAACCCATGGTTATCACTCAAACACCTCATGAAACCATCTCACGCCATTTCTAATCCTCCACCTCCACCATCAAATCCAAACATGGCCAATCAATATTGCATTACCTTGCACACAACTCAACAAACATACCAAAAGGTATTTCAACAATTCCAAGCCCACCAAGATGCACAAAAGGCCCAAAAAAACACACAAGATACCCAAGCTACTCAAGGGGCACAAGCACAAGCACTACTACATCAAAAAAAAGCCCAACAAGCTACACAAGATGTGCAAGTTGCACAAGATGCTCAAGATGCACAAGCACAAGCATAAGCCCAGGCACATTCCCAGTCTCAATATCAAGCACAACAAGCTCAAGAGGCTTTGTTACAACAATAGGCTTACCAACAAGATTTGTAGCAATACCAAGCACAAAAACCAACAACCCAACAACAAGCATTGCTGGCACAATAGCAGCAACAAAACCAACAACAAGATTTTTTGGCACAACAACACTTACCAAAACTTCAACAAGTATTATTTGCACAACAAACTCATGAAAATACACCACCAAGTCTTATAGTCACCCCACCTATCATTCAAGCCACTACACCAACCCAAAACATGTTCATTCTACCACTTGATCCACAAAATTATTTGTCTAGTCAAATAAAAAATCTCTCACGAAAAGTGTTGGAAATACAATCTAGGAAAACCACAAGATCACAAGGGAATCTATGCCCTTATCCATTCAACAGAAGCATTGTGATGAATTTGTTCCCACAAGATTTTGAGATACTAAAATCTAAAAAGTACTATGGAAGTGGAAATACTTAAGATCACATCAAGGAATTTCATGTGCACTACATGGAAGTTTCCTATGATGAAATTTATCTAATAAGGCTCTCCCCTAAAAGTCTGGTTGGCCCAGCCATGGAATGGCTCTCCCGTCTTCCTCCCAGAATAAAAAATTTCCAAGAAATTGTGGACTTATTCATACAAAATTACTCATTTAACATAGGCATGGACATAATCTTGGAAAAAATGCCAACCTAAAGCAAAACAAGGGAGAGATATTTGCATCCTTTTTGCAACGATGGTAATTCAAGGCCAATAGGAGCAAGTGGGCTATGCCACAAGAATAATAAGTTGGAACCATCATCTAAAATCTTGGAGGAATCTTAGCCTTCCATCTCAAAATGAAATGCATCACCACCTATGATCAGGTCATCCCCAAAGCTCTTAGCATCGAAAGAGCCCTCATTTCACAAGGGGAGACACCCATTTATCAAGATAATCATCCATCAACAAGCTAGAATTAAAAACCTCAAACATGGGTGAAAAACAAAAATGTTACCAATGATGGTGTTGTTGATGCCAAGGTTGTAATTAGTGCTCTAAGGCCCAACACACAAAAAAACACATACCAAGAACCTCAAAATAACACCACATGACCCAACAAATCTCAACAAACCAACCCACAAATAGTCAACAATGTCAAAGATCAAGGTGGACCATCCATGAAAAACAAATATCCCCCTAAGAAAAAGTACACACCACTTGAGGAATCAACCAAACTTGTCATGCAACAACTCATTGAAGCCAAAATCATCATGCTTCCAGTCATTGAAAATTACCAAGATCCTCAAGTTAAACCACCATGGTATAATGAGAATCACCTTTATGATTTTCATAAGATAAAGGGGCACACACCAGCTAGTTGCATGAGGCTCAAAAAATTGATCCAAGATCTTATTGATGAAAAGACTATCACCATTGAGAAACTAGCTAGGAATAAGGACCTCAAAATTTACATGAATCTGATAATTGATCATAATAAAGAAAATTTAAATGGAAAAGGTAAAAATTATGGAAATTTCAACCATGTTTATGCCCATGTTGTCACATATTTAGAGGAGTGGGTAGATGTTGTTAATATCATAGGGTCCAAAGTTGAGAGTAGAGTCGCCAAATGTAGTAGTAGAATCAAGATCCCTAGACCATCCACACAAGCTAGAGCACCCACTGCAAAATCAAATTCAATGGGAAATGGTTAAAATGTATTGGAACAAAGGAAGAAAACCCCCACCCATATCTTCATCATGGATTTGTTGAAAATATCACCTGCCCATAGAGAAATTATCGAAAGGGCACTAGCTATGTATTCCATACCCACATATCTTTATGCAGATTAGTTCCAAGCTATGGTTGGATATATCACCACACCACTCCTCCTTATGTTCTTTTGAACAAGATCTTCCAACCCAGCCATATCATAACCGTGTACTCCATCTCAAAGTCTTAGTACATAAAAATAAAGTCAAAAGAGTCGTGGTGGATGGAGGTGCGGGTTTGAACATTTGTTCTCTCAAGTTGATAAAGAATTTAACTCTCTAAATATATGATTGAAAAGGGAAAAGGTATCTCAATCTGGGCTTATCATGATCAAGAGAGAGTGTCTCAAGCTACCATTCAACTTCCTATCCAAATAGGACCAACCATCATGGAGACTACATGTTAGGTCCTTGATCTTGACCTCACTTATAACATTATCCTAGGGAAACCATGGATACATGGGATGCAAGCTTTTGCATCCATATTCTACAAATGTATTAAATTCCCCTTTGAAAACCAAGAGGTCATAGTTCATGGTGACCCAGAGCCCTTTTCTTATTGTAGGAGCCTAGAAGCCAAATATTATAAAATTCCACAAGTTCCCAAGAATGATGAAGGTCCTATGACTCCATATGTAGACCCATCCACCCTAGCCTCCACTTTTGAGACAAAGACACCCTCCATTCTTGACATTTATGATACTAAATTCATTATCCAAGATAATAGATGTGGAGACTACAAGGTGAAGAAAAATTCCTTTGTAATAGGAGAGTTACATCAATCTCCTAGATCTCATGGACAACCACAACTAGCTAATACAGTATTTCAAATATTTAGAGCAAATCCCTCTAGATTCAAAAGTTGTGGCACCTAGGCCAAGAAGTGGTGGATGAAAAGGATATATCAAGTCTCCTATACCAAGATGAAAGACTAGTGCTTGCTCTTCTAATGAGAAATTATAAAAAAGGCTTACAATTAATGCTTGGCATGGGCTACAACAAGAATGAAAGTCTTTGGAAAAATAGCAACAGTTGATTACAACCAATTGTTGCTCAAAAGCACATAAAAAATATTGGCCTTTAGTGTACTCCTCCAAAGATAACCATACATGGTAGAGGTTCCCATGTTAAAATAGTCAAATCTCCTCCTCAATTTCTAGTATCCATAGGTCTACCCTTTGATAAATATATCTTCAATATAACTAATGTATGTGATGAGGATCTCCTCACTAACCTACCTATTTTATTTGAGAACTCTTTCTTGTTCATGATTTACACTGTTTCGTTTGAGTTAAACAACCAAACCCATTAATTACAGCTAGTTTATCCCCAACTAATAGACAATGACCAACAAGGACCACCAATTTTGGACACATACAAAAATGATGACTCTCTCTTTAAATTCATGTGCCTATGGGATACTATACCATGTGGAGATCATAAAGCAAGATTTGACATTGAGCTATAGATACACACATACTATGGGGAAATGATTGAATCCCTTAGTCACAAAAGTGAAAATATAGGAGTAATCTTTAGGTCTTTAATTTAATACCACATTGTGGCACTTTATGACCTGAAAATAGTAAAAACAAAGGATGCATCTGATGGTAAAAACCTCTCTGAGGCACCAAAGGATGAGGGATTCAACCTTCCCCTTAGTGCTATTCACCAGGAGAAGTCAAGAGTGTTGGCAGAGAAGAGTAACCCCATCCACTTGGGGACTGAAGAGACACCACACATAACCTTGTATGAAAAATCATTTTTGACTAAAGAATAGGAACTTCTAGCTACATTTTTGAGAGAAAGAAAGATAAACTTGGAATGGACCTATGCTGACATTGGGTCTCGATCCAAAATTTGTGGTTCATCGTCTAGTAGTATATCCAGAGGAAAAGCCATTGAAGTAGAAACTAAGCAAAATGCATCCAAAGATCACACTGTTAGTCAAATTGTAGTTACAAAAACTCCTAGATGTTGGCTTCATAAGACCCACTAATTATTCTGAATGGGTTTCAAACATGGTACCAGTCACTAAGCACATTGGGGGTGTCTAGATTTGGATTGAATTTAGGAAACTAAAGAAGGCATGCCCTAAGGATGATTTTCCCCTTCCCAAGATTGGCATGATTGTAGATCCAACAACAAGGCATGGAATTTTGTCACTAATGGATGGGTTCTTAGGGTACAATCAAATAATTATAGTGAAAGATGATAAACATAATACAACCTTTACCTATCCATGGGGTACATACTATGGGAACATGATGTTTTTTGGGTTGAAGAATGCTAGAGCCACCTATCAAAGGGCCATGAATCTCATTTTTCACGACATGATCCAGAAATCTGTAGAAGACTATGTGGAAGACATACTAGCCAATTCAAGAAAGTGACAAGATCACATAGCGACACTAAGCTCCATCTTTGACAGATTGGAGGAAGACAAGGTAAGACTCATCCCTATGAAATGTGTCTTTGGCATACAATCAAGAAAGATTTTGGGTATATAGTATCAATGAGAGGGATCGAGATAGACCTGACCAAGGTGAAAGGAATTCTAGAAATGGAAGTGCCAAGAATATTGAAACAGTTAAGGGTTTTACAAGGAAGACTCCAATCCATTGGTAGGTTCATCATGCAATTAGCAAACAAGGATTTCCCCTATTCTCATCTACTTCACAAGGGAGTAGCATAAAATTGGCATGAGAAGTGTGATCAAGCATTCAAATAAATCAAAGAATACATGTTGAAAACACTACTACTCATGCCGCCAATCCAGAATAAACCACTGATCTTATACATATCAGCCATGATAGTAGTCTGTGGGGCTCTATTAGCACAAAATGATGAGATTTGAAAGGAAACAACCATATACTATATTAGCCCAACCACGGTAGGGAATGAGTTAAATTGTATATTCCTTGAAAAGGCTTGCCTAGCGATAGTGTTTCCCTCACAAAAATTGAAGCACTACATGTTATCCCATCAAAATACACCCCCTCAAGTATTTACTATCCAAGAGAGCACTCATGGGGCGGATGGCTAGGTGGGTCATGATCCTCTCATAATATGACATTGAATATGTGGAAAGGAAATCTATCAAGGGACAAGTGATTGTTGATCAATTAGCAAAAGCACTCATTTATTCAAACAACCCACTTTTATCAGAATTCCAAGATGAGTCTATGTTCAACCTTAGTGTTGTAGATCATTGGAAGGTTTATTTTGATGGTTCATATACATATCATGGACTAGGAGCAGGTTTTTTCTTCATCACACCGCAAGGGGATTTTATTCATAAATCCTACAAGTTAGCTTTCCCTTGCACTAAAAACATTTCCAATTATGAAGCTCTTGTGATCAGACTTAGAATAGAAGTACAGTGGCAAATCATGGCTCTTAAATTTTATGGAGACTCTGAGCTAATCATCAACAAATTCAACAATGAGTACCAAACCAAGGACAAAAAAATGATCCCATACAAGAAATTGGTGGGAGACATCAAGGAATTCTTCATTAAAATCATGTTTGAGAAAATACCAAGTTCAATCAATAGAGCAACAAATGCCATGGAAGCGATCAGATCACTATTGGACATCCCACACAATGTCCTTAAACATGAATTCTTGGTAGAGCAACTTCTGATACCAAATTTCAAGAAACGAGAGTCAAAATTTGTGTTTGAAATCGTTGGTCCTGGTAACCCGTGGTTTCATGACATATACACCTACCTAAGAATACGATTCATCCCCACCGATATCACTCTGAACCTTTAAAGAGCCTTTGTCAAGAAGTCATCCCACTTTTTTATCTTAGGTGACACCCTATACTGTACAAGTATTGAAGGAACCCTTTTACAATACCTAAATATTGAGGAAGCTTTGACTACTTTAACTTAGGTACATGATGGTGTTTGTGGTTCACATTCGAGTGGTATGACCTTGGAAAAGAAGTTGTTGAGAATGGAGAAGGAATCTAATGAATATGTCAAAAATTTCTTTCAATTTCAACAACATGGGGACCTCATCCATACACCAGCTCAAGAGCTCCACCTGATTGTAATAGCTTGGCCCTTCTCATAGTGGGGGCTTGATCTCATTGGTAAAATCACCCTCACCTCATCTAATGTACACAAGTTCATTATCATTGCCAAAAATTACTTGACAAAGATGGTAGAGGACATTCCTATGACCTATATCACCAAAAAGCATATTTCTAAGCTCATCTTGAATTACCTTATATGCCGCTATGGTGTCCCACAAGCCACTATCTCAAATAATGGAACACCTTTTAAAAGTTAAGATGTTCGAGAGCTATCCCAAAAATTTAATATTCAACATCACTTTTATACTCCATACTACCCTTAGGGTAATGGCCAAGCTGAGGCTACAAATAAAACTATCCTAAGAATCCTCAAAAAGATAGTCAATGAAGTTGATCATGACTAGCACTTACAGTTGAACCCTACACTATGGGATTACAGAACAAGTATCCACACACCAACATGTGCAACCCCATTCTCCCCATCGATATCGAGCTCCCATACTTGAGGATATCATTGAAAAACCTCATTACAGATGAAGAATATCAAGTTTCTCAGTTGAACGAGCTGGAACTATTGGATTAGCAATACATGGATGCTCTGAACCACCTACAAGTCTACCAAAATCATTTGAAGAGGAGCTACAACCAAAATATATGGAACAATTAATTTCAAGTCGGCGAGCTTGTGATGAAAGAAAATTAAAAAACTATATCAAATCTAGATATAAAGGGAAATTTTCAACTAGACTAGTTTGGAAATTTCGTCATCATCGCAAGTTATAAATCAGGGGCATACCATTTGTCAACACCTGAGGGTGAGCCTTTGTTGAAGCCTATCAATAGCTCCCATCTTAAAAAAATTTATGCCTAAGTTTCAAGGTATAAATAAAAAAAACCAAAAAATATTATAATCCAAAAAAATAAATTAGAAAAAGGATTGAAAACAATAAAGATAAAAATCATCCTCTACTAAAAACCACTTCAGTTGGATTTTGGGAAAGTACCTCAGTGAAAACCTAGCAATCAGGCGCCTTGTGTAAATAATAAATTTCCAACCACCATGGAATCCTCAATTGGTTCCACGTCACCCATCGTGTTTCATCACATCATTCCATCACCCATCCGCATTTGCATCATAGCTTGATCATGTGTTGGTATCATGTTCCGCCCTAGTACTACTTGGCACATTCTGAAAGTCATTTTGTCCTAAAAATATCGAAGTAGTCTATCACATCATGTTGGGAGCATGTTCTTTTACCCATGGTTGGATGAGATTTGTGTATATTCTTGAGAAATTCCTTAAAATTAGAAAATCCAAAAACATTCATAAAATCCATTAAAAATATGAAAAACATTTATAACATCCTTCAAAAAATCCAAAACAAGTCAAAATCTAGAAAAATTCAAAAATAGATTCATCATGTTGAACTACAGGTCTTTGAGAGTGCACGTAGGCAAGGCCATCATCGATGTGCTGCTAAAACATATTAAGTCAGTCCTTTAGGGGTCTGTCATAATAATTTTCCAGTCCATTTGTTGATATCTCATCAATAATCGAGCCCATGTTTATCGAACTATGTGCTCTCTACGTGTATAACATAGGCAAGGCTAAAATATGATTATCCCTTGAGACACCTAGGATGGGTCTTTAGGTTAGGATCTTGCTCAAAATATTCAAAAAAACCAAAAAAAATGGAAATTTGGAAAATTAAAACATTTGTAAAACATCTTGAAAAACTCAAAAAATAGCCTCCAAACATAAAAAAACATAAAAAACATCCAAATATTTGAAAAAATTCATCCACCCCATTTCAATTTCACCCACAATAAGCATCCACTCATAATAAACCAATCGTCACTTTCACCCTTTGGCAAACCAATCAAAAACAACTACAGAAAATTGAAAGTGTGAACTCCAACGTCAAGGTCTTAATTCTAGGTCAGTAGGTAAATAGGTTGGTCAACTGTTGGCATCACTATCCCATCATCCAATCAATCTCACCATCATTTGATAACATCGTGACCTAGGATGCATCCTTCCTACAATGGTCATCAACATCAGACATCACCATAGTTTAGTCTTGGCTAACGATATGAAGAACATTAACTTGTTTGTTTACTTGATCTTTTCTTTTTCATTTATCTTATTGCACTCATTTCAATGACCTCTCGATGATGTCTAATCAAAATATTTTGAGAGAAATGAATGGGGCATTAATATTTATCTTTTGTTTTCTATGCTTGTTGGATTTTCTTGTAATATAACCTTGGAAAATACTCGCTTTATTAGGTGTGAATGGAAGGTGTTTTGGATAGCTTGTTGACTATTACATTGGTAGGGTTTTCCTCTCTGTGTTTTGGTCTAAGATGTTCGAAATGTCTAAGGTAAATCCTAGTAAGGGTTCCATATGTCATTTGTAAACAAGAATACTACTATCTAATTGTCAAGGTCTATCTCACTAGATATAATTTCATCCTGGTTGTCTATACCTTGATGCATGGTATGTATGTGTGTTATCAAACATAAGGAAAGTAATATATTTTATGACCCCAATCTCTAATAAGAGAAACACCATCATCTCTCATTATTATCTCTAATAAAGTCTTGATAGATCATAGACTTGTTGGATCCTTTCTCATCATCTTATTTCTTCTACCTCTTTCATGATAACATGATATCATTCATCCACAAACCATCTACATTCTGCATATTCATACATATCATCATAATAGGTGACATCATCCATATCACATGAATTGCATCATCATTTAAGATGTTTAAGATAATATAGATTTGTTATTCTCAACATCTTAATTCATCTCATTTGCATCATCATTATCATATAGATCTGTTATTTTAACCATCCATACATCCATCTTGAACCTCTTTGTCATGATATTGACCCTCAAATCAAACTTTTTTCCCGATCTCTTGAGGTGGGAGTGTACCAGTGTACTTTTAATTGGGGCATTCAAAAAATCATATATATTTTTTAATTTCAATCTTTCTAGTGTTATTCTTTGAACCAACGTAGCAGGTACATTGCTTCAAAGAGGGGAAAAATGTAGATAGTCGAAATATCCTAATCGATATCATGCACTTGAAACTGATTAACTAATATTGATTCTTCCTTAATCATTTCCAAACTAACCAATTAATTGAATAATCTTTATTTAATTAATTAAATTTCATCTTTAAAACAGATAATAGACTTTATCAGATTATTTCATCTCCTAATGTTCTTTAATTAAACAAATCAATTTTCTTTAATTAAAATCATAAAGTTCTAACATCCTCTCATGTGATTTAAATAAACCCAAAAATTTAAATTAAATGTCATAAATCAATTAATCTCATCTAAGTTAATTAATCTTAAATTAATTAGCTCCTAACACTAATCCCCCATTCCTCTAGCTTTTAACTCCATCCTAGGGTAAGTCAACCTTGGTAAACTAACCAAGTTGCACATGTAAATCAATTTATTTGATTTACTAATTACCTTATTTTATTTCAAAAGGACATATTCCTAGAATATTCCAGCCATTTGATTTTTCCCTCCCAAGGGACTTTTTTCCTCTTTTACAAGCCACCTCAGCTTTAAATAGCTCTTACACCTCCTCTTAAACAAGCCACCTTGGCTTTTAATAAGTGGGTAAGTGCACCAATCTGTGACACAATTTAGGTGCCAAATTGAAAAAACATTAAAAAAAACCTGAAATAAGCCACTTGGCACACACCAAATTTGGCACATGCCAAATGACTTAAAAGAAATTTGGTGCACACCAAATTTAGCACATTCCAAATGACTTAAAATCCATTTGGCACACGCAAAATTTAGCACACACCAAATGACTTAAAATCCATTTGGTGCATGCCAAATTTAGCATGGGCCAAATGGCTTATTTGACTTAAAAGCCAAAAATTGGGTTTCAAACCCTCATTTTGTCTTCAACTCATGGCTTGAGGAAGAGGATTCCACGTCTGCAACTCGCACTCGCAAAATCTCTTCCATTTTTCATGAGGATGCCACCAACATGTCAAAGAAGTCGAAGATTGCAAAGAGGTATGTATTTTTATTCTATTTATTTCAAATTTGATTTAGAATGCAAATTTAAATATATTTTTATAATAATTTTTTTTTCTAAGCCTCAGGGAATGAGTCTCCACCTCGAAACATCGAGAATTCACAATCACCCCCTCATGAAGAGCCTCCTATACAAGGACAATCTAAAACCCCTCTGTCAATTCATAGGCATCGTCAAGGAACACAAGAAAATATTCAAAATAAAATTGAAAACAATAAAAGAGACATTCAACAATTAATTGCAAGACTATCCGAGCATACCAAAACCCACCCTTATAGGAGAGGGATTTTTGAATCATTGAAGTCCATTGTAAATCATGTCGGAGAAATGAGCGAGAAAATGAATTTTTGGTCAAATAAGAGGCATGAGATGAAACAATTTTATACTAGTGCTTTGTCATATCCAGATGTCAAAAAAATAAAAATTTGCAAAGCCAACATGTGTGCCCTATTTATAGACCCAAAAACCAATGAAACTTTGTCCCATGCATGCAGGAGGTTCCCCATCCATTGGTGCCACCATAAGTTAATTAAAAAAAAAATTAGGAGCGGTAGCGGATGTTATTTGACCAACCTGCATGCAATAACCATGAGGTACCACAATAATTTTTGAGGAAACTCTATTGTGAGTTTATCCTCAAGAAAATGCCAAACTATTTTGACATCTTAGACTTTCAGGGTAGAGGTGGGGGCTCCACACACGATAGACCCGCTGCACGACGTAATCCAAAGTTGGCACTGATAGCCTTGGGTAGACCCATGGTGGAGCATGTCATTGTTCCTTCCATTGTTAATGAAAGTGTAGAGGTGGACATGATGAAGTCGATTAGCTCACTCACCTAGACCATTTTACAGTGTGTGAGTCCTCTAGTAGAGCCTGGTGTGGAGGAGACATGTAGGCCATGAGGTCCACCCCACCATTGTGGCACTTGCGGTGTTGTTTGCACATATGATTGTCAAGGTGATCATGATGCAACTACACAGCCTACGTCAGTTGCAGAGGCGATATCTTTCACATATAATATTTTTAATGATACATTCGATATTGACACTCAAGTAAAATTTAGCAAGTTATTTTAATGTTGTTTATTAAAATATATTTTAAAATTTAAGAATAAGTAAATTAGTAGAATTTTGATATGATGAAATTTTAGGGTAACACTTTTCATGAGGGATGCTCTATTCCTACAGACCCCTATACATTCTCGACGATGATTCCACAGGTATGCAACTAGTATTAAAGATATTATTGTTGCATTTGAATAGTTGAATGTTTTTCTCATAACATGCTTCGGCTTTCAAACATTTTCTTGGTGCACCTTCTTCCTCCACACCTCACGATTCATATCCTCAAACAACATACACTCAGGTAGCCTTTATTCATTAATTGTGTTGTAAATCTAAAAAATTGATGAGAAACACAAACATTGCATTCAAGTATTCCTAGATCATGTCACATTATGTTCTCCTAATTCACGTTTTGTTCCTTTATTCCTTCCTTATCGCTTACCATAAACATCTAATATTTCACCCTATTTTCCATGATCCTCTCCTAGCCCATCCCACTAATACCTTCTAGTCCATGCTATGTGTCATTATGTCCTACTCCCATCTTATTGTACCCATTATTATATCACCCTAGATGCTCCATGATCCCCCATGTTCCCTCCTATGTTCCTTTATATCATCCCATGTTATTCCATATTTATGCATGTTTCATCCTAGATAACTCTTCTCTATTATTTCTACACATAGGTCAAGTTCGCACTTCATGTACTATTGTCAAACCCTAGACACCTCCTAATTCATCCTATGTTTCATTATTCCCTAATAATCGCATCCTATTAACCTCAAATTTTCCACCCTATATTTTTTTATCCCATCCTACCCTATCTCATCAATCTATACTAGTCCATCCTATGTTCCATTAATCCCTTTGGTGTAGGGGAACCACTCTTTTCTATGTTTCTTCATTAAGTGTTTGGTAGTGGTGCAGGAGCACCCATGTGTCTAAGGGACCTAGAATCATTTGTTATTTTTTTTTTCTTTGTTTAGTGTTGGAATAAGGTCTCTAAGAGATTTGGTACTTTTTTGGTCTTGATGACCAACTTTTTGTACAAACAAGGTCTCCATCCTCCTTTGTAAGTCTAGTGCATTTTGGAAAATTAAGCAAAAAGGATGCCTTGATGTAGCTAGATAACTGAGGGGAGTTGTATTTTTCATTTTGAGGATTTTTGGAAGCCTTTCACACAATTTGGAGGTATCTTTGTAGTTAGGTTGGTGAAAATTGGCTAAATTGCCTTAATTAGGCATTAAAGAGTCAAAAATGAAGTCTTTTTGTGTTTCCAATGGCCAATTGATTCAAATTTCAGTTGGAGTAAGTTGGAGGAGGTTTTAAGGCTTCATATATGCCTCTCTTTATCAAGGCAATTCTGTTATTGAAGTTTGGAAGAAGTTTTCAATAAAGAGTTTGCTGATTTCTATGTTTTCTTGAATAAATTGTTGATCCCGTACTTCGTATAGTCTATACATGTTGTTTCATGATCCAATCCTATACTAGTTGGATAGGTAATTGAATAAGCTTACTCTTGGAATTGTATGGGTGATATTACATTGATTATCAAGGGAGATATCTTAATTTTACTCTCGGGTGGTCTAAAAACCCTTAAAATCGGGGTTATGAGTGAATTATGGGTGTTTCTTCCATCCCCACATTGTAGATCTGCTAAATCCTGGTGGGATGGAAGGTATATTCCTATACTATTATGTACTCAATTTCTTAGATAATGGAAGGCTCATTGGAGGAAGTGTTGTGAGATTCTTGGCTTGACATCTCTATGTGGCAAGCCTAATCAATAAGCAAAAAAGTGAGTTTTGCTTGGTTTCTAGAAAATCTATTGGGGGGGAATTTAGGAATGATGGTAACAGGTGTGGAAAACCTATAGGGGTTTTTTTTGGGGCTTTTGGGTTAAGGGGAGAGCCAAGATAGTCAAGACCCAAGTGTAGGTCTATGATTTAGGCCTCTTGGAGCAATGGTAGAAAAGGTCATTGTGAGTTATGCCTTCACAGTCAAGAGGAAGGGTTTTTTTAATTTTTTGGGGTCCATGTGGGGTGTCTAAATCCATGGGTTTTATTTTTTGATAGTCTTCCATGTTGTTTTTATTCTGACTATCCTACCAGGTAAGGGCTACAAAGCCTTAAGAGGGAGTGAGGTCTAAATCACCATAGTGATAGTTGTTTGTTGAAACCTAAGTGATAGAGGAATGTTGACCCTTGTTTTGTGCTAATGTGACATGATCCAAATTATTTCAAGCTTTGTGGGTTGTCTAATATGTGAACCCTAGGTGTGTGGGGGCTGATCACTTAAAGAATAATGAAGTTTATGACTCCTTGTAGGAGTATTTCAGAGAAGCATTGAATTGGATTGTCTTTGCCATCATAGTTGTGTGTTTACCTTCCCTACCACTCTACATCATAGTGGTATCAAATGCTAATTGTAGTTAATTTTTGAAGGGAAGACATAATGCCTCCGAAACAACTTGGACTGGAGGTTGCAAAGGAGTTCAAGGCCTTGATACAAGAGGTAGTGGCCTGAAAGGAAATGAAAAAAAGAAGAGTGGCAATGGAGGAAGAGAGTTCCTTTGTTGAAGAGCCAGAGGGTGAAGGACCTACAGAAGGTGGAGAGAGCCCTCAGGGGGAAGAGATACCCCCTCATGAGAGAAGAATCCTTAAAGCATTGCAAGCATCAAGAGGAGAGTCCTCTGAATTGAAGATTGTCCTATCATTGTACAGTGGAAATATGGATGTGGAAGAAGTGTTGGAATGGGTAGAGGCAATGAATAACTATTTTGAATATAAAGAAATGGTGGAGAACAAGAAGGTGAATTTTTCCAAAACAAAGTTGGAGGGGTATGCCTTGACATGGTGGAATTTCATCCAAGGAGAAAGGGTGAATATGGGTAAGTCTATGATAAACACATGGGATAGGATGGTGCATAGGTTGAAGTTACAATTCCTTCCTATTGATCATGAGGTGAAAGATTTCAAAAAGAGTTAGAATCTAAAGCAAAAAGAGATGGATGTTTCATCCTACACTGAACAATTCTTCAAGTTGAGTATGAGATGTGATCATGTAGAAAGTGAGAATGAAAGAGTGGCCATGTATACCAATGGCCTAAGGCTCAACATAGAAGATGGGATCAGTTTGGTTGTCCCCAATACCATGGAGTATTGCATAAAAATTACACATAAGGCTGAAGAGAGGATAAGAAGAAAACAAGAGCAGAAAAATAGAGGAAGAGGCAAGAATTTTAGAGGTAGAGGTAGCTTTGGGGGTACAAATCACTCCCAAAAACATCAAGAGGGGTCTAATCCTAATGAATCAAGTGGAGAATCAAGAAATAGAGTGGGATTCAAGGGTAGGAGACCCAATGGTAGAGGCATATTTAATGGAGGGAGAAGTCCCAATTAGTTTTCATGGAGATGTTACTCTTACAACTAGCCTAGGCATCCATCCTTCAAATTACCTGAAAAGAAAGGATCAAGATCTCATGGAGGAGAGAGGAGGAATCAATTGGTACATGAAGATGAAGAAAGTGTGACCTCACCTGTAGTAAACCTCACATTATAATTTGGAGAGAACTTGATGATTAGGAGAGCATTGCTCAAGGCACCAATCCCTGAAGAACCCCCACATAGGAAGGAACTCTTTAGAATCAATTGCAAGGTACAAGGTAAGGTGTTTAATATAGTAGTGGACTTGGGATCAACTGATAATCTTGCTTCAACTGAGATGGTAGAAAATTTGAATTTGAAAAGGATTTCTCACCCTAACCCATACAATGTTTCATGGCTTAGTAAAGGACAATAGGTCTTGGTGAATGAGCAAGTATGGCTGGAATTCAACATTGGGTCATACAAGGACAAGATCCTATGTGAAATCATCCATGTGGATGTGTGCGACTTGGTACTTGGGAGGCCTTGGTATTTCAATAAGAATGCCAAGCATGATGGGGAGAATAATACATACTCCATTGTGAAGGATGGGGTGACTTACAACCTCACACCTCTCATAGAAGAAGACAAGGAAAATCATGAAGGGACTAGTGTTTTGATGGTGGGTGAGAAGGATTTCATGAAGACCTTGAAGGAAGGAGGAGGAAGAGTATTCTTCCTAATTATGAAGCCAGAGAGTGAAGTAGATCTGCCCACAAAGAAGAAGGAAGATACACCTAGAGGTCTAAGAGTTGTTGGAAAGATACAAGGAAATAACGGTAAATGAACTACCTAGTTCCCTACCTCCCATTAGGGATATAAGCCACCATATTGATATAATTCCAATGGCTACATTTAAGATGACACCTGCTTAGAATGAGGAGATTGCAAGACAAGTGCAAGATTTGTTAGATAAGGGGCTACTGAGAAAGAGTTTGAGGTGATGTGTTGTTCCTAGTGTCCTAGAACCAAGGAAGGATGGGAATTGGAGGATTTTCATTGATTCAAGAGCCATTAAGAGACATGATATTGAAGAGGTTACAAGAGGAGAAGTTGTTGATCAACATGGAAAAGTGTGAATTTATGAAGGGAGAACTAGTGTACCTTAGATTTTTCATCTCCAAGGGATGTTTGAAGATGGATACTTCAAAGGTGGATTCTATTCTTACTTGGCGAACACCAAAATCCATGGGAGATGTCAAAGTATTTCATGGAATTGCAAGCTTTTATAGAAAGTTCATCAAGAACTTTAGTCAAATTTATGCACCCATCTTGGACACTATCAAAGGAGGTAACAAGGGTAAGTTTTCTTGGACCAATGAGGCTGATAAAGGGTTTGAATATCTGAAAAAGAGTGTAGCACAACAACCTATACTTGTGGTCCATGATTTTGATAAGGTTTTTACAATTGAATGTGATGCTAGTAACCAAGCAATAGGGGTTGTCTTGAGCCAAGAAGGCAAACCGGTTGCACTTTTTAGTGAGAGGCTGAATTAAGAAAAGAGGAATTATTCTTCCTATGATTTGGAATTGTATGCTATGGTCCAAGCCCTCAAAAAGGGGAGACACTACTTGGGTATGTGTAGGATCATGATGGGTATGTGGCTAACGACCTTTGTTTTACCCAAGATTGATGAAATGAAAAGGGTTTTTAAAGGAGATTCTCAGCTTTCCACCAATATAAATTATTCTTTACATTGAATTTAATAAATAATTATTATTCATTTTCTATTGAATTGCGACTAAAATCTAATTTTTAGGCTGATTGAAAAAAATCTATAGCTTTCAAAATCTATCATATTTTTTGAATCCAAAATATGCATCACATTCTATGCTTCACATACTATAAGATTAAAAAAGGAAAAAATAAATTTCACAAATTTTTGACCAAGTGAAGGTGGTCAGACATACGAGTCTTTATATTTCTTTTAAGTTGTTATAAAAAAATTATAATTAATTATTTACTTGGAAAAAATTACAAAAACTATGCATCACATCGGGACTTGAGTCCTCTACTTATATCTAAAATATTATAAAAAAATATTATCGTTTTAATGTGGTTAGGGTGGTCAAATAGACACATACTTCTTATTTTTCCCCTAAAATTTAAGTACTATTGTATTGAAATTTCAAATTTTCACCAAATAGATTTTATTTTCTTGTAAATAAACCTAGTAATTTAGAAACTAAATTCAATTTGATACAAATTCTATTCTTACATATTTTTGAAATAATATAGATAACTTATTCAAATTTTTATGTCAAGTTGTCTAACTTTGATTTTTCTGAATTTTTTGCCACTTAAGGGCCTATTTTTTTCGTGATGATCCTGCACATACCCACTTGTTACCTAAATAATTTGTTATCTATATTGATAATCATGCTTTGAGTTTCTTGAATGCACAAGATAAACTCAATCATAGGCATATGAAGTGGGTGGAGTCTTTACAAGCCTATACATTCACAATAAAGCATAAGAAGGGCCAAGCCAATAAGGTGGCAAATGTTTTCAGTAGAAGGGCATTTGTAGTGCAAGAGATCCAACTCCAAATAATGGGGGTTGATGCATTCAAAGACATGTATAATGAAGATTAAAATTTTAAGGATGTATACAACATTTGTAATAAAAATTTGAATACTTCTCATGGTGAATACTCTGATTTTCTATTGCAAAATGGTTTTCTCTTCAAAGGAAGCCAATTGTGTGTGCCTAAATGATCAATGAGGGAGAATATTATAAAGGAGAAACATAGTGGGAGTCTTGGAGCTCATTTTTTCCTTGATAAGACCTTAGAACAAGTGAGGAGGTACTAATATTGGCCAAGGTTGCAAGTGGATGTGATAAATTTTGTGGAAGGATGCACAATCTACCAAAGAGAAAAGGGAACTTCATCTAAAGTAGGGTTCTATCAACCACTTCCCATTCCCAATAGGCCTTGGGAGAGTGTAAGTATGGATTTTTTATTGGGGTTACCTAGAACCAAAAGAGGTTTTGATAGTGTTTTTGTGGTGGTTAATAGGTTTAGGTAGATGGCTCATTTTCTTCCTTTTAAATGCACCAATGATGCATCTAGTATAGTAGGTCTCTTCTTTAAGGAGGTTTTTAGAATACATGGATTTCTCTTAAGCATTGTTTCTAATAGGGATTCTAAGTTCATAGGTCACTTTTGGAGGACCTTGTGGAAGAAACTTTGCACCAACCTGTCCTTTAGCTCTATATACCATCCACAAATGGATGGACAAACTAAAGTGGTCAATAGATCATTGGGAAATCTCTTGAGATGTCTTACCAAGGAGCATGGACAAGCTTGGGATCTAATTTTACATCAGGCTGAATTTGCATACAATGACACCATGAATAGGAGCATTTGTAGGAGCCCTTTTGAAGTAGTTTATGGCATTCACCCTAGAGGGGTCTATGAGTTAAGAGATATAGAATGATTTTATAGGAGAAGTGCTGAAGGAGAGGATTTTTCTGTTACAATCAGGGATATCCATCAGCAAGTGACGGAAACTCTACAAAAGAATGTTTAGAAGTACAAAGAAAGAGAAGATTTGAAGAAGAGGGTTCAATACAAGGTTGGATATTTCATGATGGCTCACTTGAATAAGGAGAGACTTACAAAGGGAAAGTATACTAAACTCATTCTCCAATCCTATAATGGTTGGATAGGTAATTGAATAAGATTTCTTTTGACATTGGAGTGACAAGATTTTGTTGAGTATCAAGGGAGATATTTTAATTTAACTCTTAGGTGGTCTAAGTCGGTGTCATGGCCTTGGAGGTTGTGGAAGTGGGACTTTGAATAAACCCTCTTGACTTGGCATGAAATTGAGGGCTTTGGAGTTTCCTATGTTGGAGGAGTCAAACCTAGGTGTTGATTGTGGTTTTAGAGGTTTGAGGTCATATAAAATTCAGCTCCAAGGTTTCAAGGGTCTATGTTAAGTTTAAAGGTATGTTTCTTTGTAAATCTGGCCTAATTCATGGCCTAGGATAGCGTTGAGGGTCTAATTTCAAGGGATTTCTCCAAAATACTTGTATCTAGTTAAGAGATATGTTGTATAAATCTGAAATGGGTATCTTAATCCACATTTTGATTGTCAAGTGTTTTGGAAAGCATGGGAGTTAAAGGACAAAAATGGATTTTGCACTACTACTAGGTTACATGGGTAAAAGTGAGAAGTTAGACTTCTGATTGTTGTCAAGCTTTGAGGATTGTTTGGATAACTCTAATAGGCCATTTTAATATTTTTATATGTCTCTTGAATGCAATTTTTCATGTTGAATGAGTTTGAGCCCCCTCTCTACATCACCCTTCTATTCCCATCCCATTACCCTCTCTTATTTAACCTTATGTTCCATTATCCCCTATTGGTCTTTATATCAACATGATACCTGAGATATTGTTTCATTTGTAGATGTTGACAAGAGATAGCCTTGGTGATTTTGGTGGCATGATGGACCATGGATTTGATGTAGCAATAGCCAATTTTGATCCATTGCGAGAGGTATGGAATAAATTAGTCAATTTGACATTATTTTCTCTTTTATGGTCTATTATAGAAAATTTTCATGATACTTTTATGTAGTTTAATTTCTATCCTCATGGTTGCTACAGGTGGTTGTCACTCTAGATCATGGATGTGGTGATGCTTTAAATGTGCATGATGACTATATGTATGTGGTAAGTGGTTATATAATTTTTTATATGCCATTCCACAATTAAATTTTTATGTTTTAACATCTTTAATTTTAATTGTATCAGTTGAAGGTCCAGAGTGAAGAGAGGAGGACTAGTGAGTGTGTTCGAAAGACAAGAGAAGCAATAGTCACTCCATCCAGCTGAATTTTGAAGGTAGCACAAGATCTATGTCCTTCCCCTAGAGGGTAATGACTATGTATTAGTGTTGTTTGTTGTATGTCTATGCGGCATTTTGGAACATATGTTTTGTACTATTGATATATACGTGATATTTTATGTCCATATGGCTCCTTAGTACTAAGCCTATATGGTTGTTTTGAATATACTTTATTTATCAATATATATCATTGTATAGCCTTTCAGATTTTTTGATTAGATAAACTTTTATTTTGCTACTCTGATTCTGAAATGATGTTATCATGGGTATCGTGTAAGTTGTATTCTTGAATTTTGTACACATGGATTTTTTTTACATCTAATTTTTAATTAATTACTTTTGAATGCTCAATAAGCCCCATCTAAAGCGTATTGTATAAATAAGCTCCATTTGTGGTGGTTTGTATCCTTTGGAATGCTTCAATTACTTGTGCCTCAGTTATTCACATGTATGCTTCACTTATTCACATGTATACTTCACCTATATTGTATGTATTCATGTATATTCTTCATGCTTCCAATGCATAGCAGCAAAAAACTTTTGGGGAAAATTTTGACAAACCAATAGTATAATACTTTGTGAAAAAACCGGGAAAAAATGTATAGCAAAAGATAAAAACCTTTTTAAAAAATGAGAGGTATTTCAATACCATATAGAGATATAGAAAGAAAATAAAATAAATATTTTAACTAATGAATTGTAAAAAATGGATTTTTGTAGTTTATATTCATATCGTTGACTACATTGCATTGCACATCTTGCAAAGTCAAAGCATTACTTCACTTTGCATAACTAATAAGTAGATTTTTATAGATGACCAAATTTAAACTACAATATTGTTTGTACAAAGTCAACCTAAGCGGTTATGCAATTTCTTCACATTGCATAATTAATAACTAGGAGTAGCTGCCAATTGCATTTTCTTATCATGGCATTCTATGAGACCAAATTTCTTTGAGGTATTTTTTCAAATAGTTCCCTGCCTTGTCTATGTTACCACATTTTTCATACATGTCTACCAAAGCATCTTCTCAAATAGTTCACTGCCTTATTGCTATGGCTAAATGCCTAAAACAAGTGATTTTGAACAAGCTATGGATGCTTCGAAAAAATATATCAAAAGCATAATAGTAAGCAATAACATAGACAAGGCAGTGAACTATTTGAAAAAATGCATCAAATAAATGTGGTGATGGAATACCATGACAAGCCATAGACAAGGCCATGAAGTAGTTCAAAAGATGCCTCAAATAAATGTGGTCTCATGGTGACAGAATGCCTATAAAGTCATTTTTACACACTCATCTACTTGCATTTGACAATGTTTTCCCCAAGTGAGAAATCACCACCATGGGAAAAGGCCTCCAAGATAGCAAAAACTAAGAGATGTTATTGTATAGGGTCTCAACATAATCCCATAGGATTAGACAAGAATTTTCTAAGTGTCATGTGTCTGAATACGAGCATGTTGAAGTTCGCAGCCATTTTGCACTTTGGACCCTTAAGGGATCGATCTAGTTGAATGTAGCTCAAAGCGATTTTGCATGTTTGGGTGCCAAAGAGGACCAAGCCTAGCATAAAACCTCCTATTTAGACATGTTGGAACAGTTCATTGGGTCACATGAGCTACAAAATGAAAGTTGCACCACTTTGTAACTTTCAACTACTTGCATTTGAAAACTTTTTCCCCAAGTAAAAATTCACCACCACGGGAAAAGGCCTCCAAGATAGAAAAAACAAAGAGAGGTTATTGTAGAGGGGCCCAACATGATCTCATAGGATTGGATGAGAATTTTCTAAGGATCATAGTGTCTGAGTAATAGCATGTTGAAGTTCACAATCATTTTGCACTTTGGACCCTTAAGGGATCGATCTAGTTGAATGTAGCTCGAAGTAATTATGTGTGCTTGGGTGTGAAAGAGGACCATGCCTAATGTAAAAATATCTATTTGGATCCGTTGGAATAGTTTTTTTGGTCACATGAGCTACATAACAAAATTTACACCAATTTGCAACTTTCAACTACTTGCATTTGACAACTTTTTCCCCGAGTGAAAATTTTCCACCATAAGAAAATGGCTCTGAGATAGAAAAAAAATAAGAGATTTTATTGTAGAGAGGCCCAACATAATCTAGTAGGATTAGACAAGAATTTTTTTAGGCATCACAGTTTCCAAGTAATAGCATGCTAAAGTTTGGAGCCATTTTGCACTTTGGACCCTTAAGGGATCAATCAAGTTGAATATAGCTTAGAGTGATTCCGCATGTTTGGCTACAAAAGAGGACCATTCATAGTGTAAAAATACCTATTCGGATGCATTGGAATAGTTCATTTGGTCACACGAGCTAGAAAATGAAAGTTGCACCACTTTGCAACTTTCAACTACTTGCATTTGACAAATTTTTCCCCAACTGAAAATTCGCCACCACAAAAAAATGCTTCTGAGATAGCAAAAAATAAGAGAGGTTATTGTAGAGGCACACAACATGATCCCAAAGGCTTAGACAAGAATTTTCTAAGCATCACAGTGTCTGAATACTAGCATGTTGAAGTTCACAACCATTTTTCACTTTCAACATTTAAGGGATCAATCTGGTTGAACGTAGCTCAGAGTGATTCCACATGTTTGGGTGCAAAAGAGGACCATCCACAGCATAAATGTACCCACCTAGACACATTGGAACAATCCATTTGGTCACATGAGCTGCAAAATGAAAGTTGCACCACTTTGCAACTTTCAACTACTTGTATTTGACAAGTTTTTCTCCAAGTGAAAATTCACCACCATAGGAAAATGCCTCCAAGATAGCGAAAACCTAGAGAGATTATTGTACAGGGGCCTAACATGATCTTCTAGAATTAGATGAGAAATTTTTAAATATCACGGTATCTGAGTAATAGCATGTTGAAGTTCGCAGCCATTTTGCACTTTGGACCGTTACGGGATCGATCTGGTTGAACGTAGCTAGGAGTGATTCTGCGTGTTTGGGTGTGAAAGAGGACTACGCCTAGCATAAACATACCCATCTAGATGCATTGGAACAATTTTTTTGGTCACACAAGCTGTAGAACGAAAGTTGCACCACTTTGCAACTTTCAACTACTTGTATTTGACAACTTTTTCGCCAAGTGAAAATTCACCACCACAAGAAAATTCCTCTGAAGTAGTGAAAAATGAGAGAGGTTATTGTACAAGGGTTTGACATGATATTGTTGGATTAGACAAGAATTTTTTAAGCATCGCAGTGTCTGAGTAATAGCATGTTGAAGTTCACAGCCATTTTGCACTTTGGACCCTTAAGGGATCAATTTGGTTGAATGTAGCTTAGAGTGATTTCGCGTGTTTGGGTGTGAAAGATGGTCATGCCTAACATAAACGTACCCACCCAGATGCATTGGAACAATCTGTTTGGTCACACGAGTTGTAGAATGAAAGTTGCACCACTTTGCAACTTTCAACTACTTGCATTTGACAACTTTTTTCCCAAGTGAAAATTTGCCATTATAGGAAAATGCCTCTAAGATAGCAAAAAATGGAAGAGTTTAGTGTAGAGGGGTCTAACATGATCTTGTAAGATTAGACAAGAAATTTATAAGGATCACGGTGTCTGAGTAATAGCATGCTGAAGTTCATAGCCATTTTCCACTTTGGACCCTTAAGGGATCGATTTGGTTGAACATAGCTCAGAGCGATTTCACATGTTTGGTCCAAAAGAGGACCATTCCTAGCATAAACATACCCACCCAGGTGTGTTGAAACAATCTGTTTGGTCACACGAGCTGCAAAACGAAAGTTGCACAACTTTGCAACTTTCAACTACTTGCATTTGACAATTTTTCCCCAAGTGAAAATTCACCACCACAGGAAAATACCTCCAAGATAGAGAAAACAAAGAGAGGTTATTGTAGAGGGGCCTAACATGATATCATAGGATCATACAAGAATTTTCTAAGCATCGCCATGTCCGATTCATAGCATGCTGAAGTGCACAACCATTTTGCACTTTCGACCCTTAAGGGATTGATCCGCTTTAACGTAGCTCAGAGTGATTCCGCGTGTTTGGGTGTGAAACAGGACTATTCCTAGCATAAAAGTACCCACCCAAATGCACTAGAACAATTTTTTTGGTTACATGAGCTATAGAATGAGAGTTGCACCACTTTGCAACTTTCAACTACTTGCATTTGACAACTTTTTCCCCAAGTGAAAATTCACCACCACAGGAAAATTCCTCTAAGATAGAAAAAACTGAGAGAGGTTATTGTAGAGGGACCTAACATCATCTCGTAGAATCAAATGAGATTTTTTATAAGAATCATGGTGTTCAAGTAATAGCATACTGAACTTCACAACCATTTTGTACTTTGGACCCTTAAGGGATCGATCTGGTTGAACATAGCCCGGAGTGATTTCACGTGTTTGGGTGAAAAAGAGGACCATTCCTAGTGTTAACGTACCCACTTGAACATGTTGGAACAATCTATTTGGTGACATGATCTACAGAACGAAAGTTGCACTTTTTTGCAACTTTCAACTACTTGCATTTGACAACTTTTTCCCCAAGTGAAAATTCGCCACCACAGGAAAATGCCTCTGAGATAGAGAAAACTGAGGGAGGTTATTGTAGAGAGGCCCAACATGATCTCGTAGGATCAGATGAGAATTTTTTAAGCATCATAGTGTTTGATTAATAGCATGCTAAAGTTCGCAGCCATTTTGCACTTTGGACCCTTAAGGGATTGATCTGGTTGAACATAGCTCGGAGCGATTCCACATGTTTGCGTACAAAAGAGGACCACGCCTAGAATAAACATACCTATTCAAATGCCTTGGAATATTTTATTTGGTCACACGAGTTGTAGAACAAAATCTGCACTACTTTGAAACTTTCAACTACTTGCATTTGACAACTTTTTCCCCAAGTGAAAATTCGCCACCACAGGAAAATGCCTCCGAGATAGAAAAAACTGAGGGAGGTTATTGTAGAGAGGCCCAATATGATCTTGTAGGATCAGATGAGAATTTTTTAGGCATCACAGTGTTTGATTAATAGCATATTGAAGTTTGAAGCCATTTTTCACTTTGGACCCTTAAGGGATCAATCTGGTTGAACATAGCTCGAAGCGATTTCACGTGTTTGGGTGTGAAAGAGGAGCATGCCTAGAATAATCATACCTATTCAAATACCTTGGAATATTTTATTTGGTCACACGAACTACAGAACAAAAGTTGCACTACTTTGCAACTTTCAACTACTTGCATTTGACAACTTTTTCCCCAAGTGAAAATTCGCCACCACAGGAAAATGCCTCTGAGATAGAAAAAATTGAGAGAGGTTATTGTAGAGAGGCCCAACATGATCTCATAGGATTATATGAGAAATTTTTAAGCATCATAGTGTCTAAGTAATAGTTGTTGATGTTTGCAGCCATTTTGCACTTTGGACCCTTAAGGGATCGATTTTGTTGAATGTAGATCAGAGTGATTTCACGTGTTTGGGTGTGAAAGAGGACCATGCCTAGCATAATTTTTCCCACTCGGATGTGTTGGAACAATCTGTTTGGTCACACAAGATGTGGAGTGAAAATTTTCCACCACAGGAAAATGCCTCTGAGATAGAAAAAATTGAGAGGGGTTATTGTAGAGGGGTCCAACATGATCTCTTAGCTTTAGAAATATTTTGTAATCACCATGCTTTACAAGTAATACCCTATCAAAGATTTTTTCCATTTTGCACTTTGGACCCTTAAGGGATCGACTTAGTTGAAACTATCTCAAAGTGATTGTGCTCTCTTTTCAATGGAATTAGGTGGGTATCAGACTTAACTCCATTTTAGTTATATTTTGGCTGGATTTCAAGTGGTTTTTTGCATTTTAGAAGCCAAATACTGAGGTTCAGTTTGTATACCCTATTTTAAGGGTTTTGAGTGCATTAAAATGCAATATTAAGCCTTCCACCCACTGTATGTTACATTTTGGCTTGTTGTGACTTTACCTTTGGTCTTCAAAAAGGGAGGCTTTGATACTTTTTAGGGGCGTCCATTTGTTGTCCAAATTAAGTGGTTTGGGCCTGGGACAAGCTTGTATTTGTTTTTTGTCTTGACTATCCTACTGGGCAGTGCTACAAGCATTAAGGGTAAAAGAGGCCTAAAGGCTAGAGCTATGAGAAAATGAAATTACTTAGGTGAAAGTTACAGTGTTATGTCTTGGAGTGCTTAGGAGAAACATGTTCTGGGGTAACAAATCTGGTCTAAACCTTTATCTTAGTCTGATTGGCCAAAATCCCATGTCAAGTGGCAAGGTTACCCTATTGTAAGTTTCGTGAATTCATGTCCAAGTGGGCATATTTGAGAGAAGTTGTGTCATCTCTCCTATTTTGTTGATCCACTCTGCACCATGGTTCTTTTTTGGAACAACCTCACTAAGTCACCTTGTGGCATTGTAGATTGGTCCATAGTAGTTGTTTGGTTGAATGTCATAGCCTAAGGTATGTTAGAGATGAACTAGGTTGTATCAATTTATATGAGTCATACGCCACCCCTACCTTGTCAACCCTATGGATTTGGCAAGCTAGCTAGCTCACTAGGTTTCCAAGCTCACTAGCTTGCCAATTCGGTAGGATTGACAAAAGGTGAGTTTTGAGGAATTTAATGAATCTTCCTTGGGGATTATGCAAAGTTGATTTAATTATCATTGCTTGGATGTTGACAACCTCTATAGGGTCCTTATTGATTTTGATGCTATTTTACGAGGTTGAGTTAATTGAAATTTGATGTCTTGCTTGGCATATTTGAGAGAAGTTGTGTCAATTTGTGTCCTGGGTTACCACCACCTCTACATCAATAGGGGCAGTAAAATATTCTTTTCTATAATTATATTAGACATTATTTAATTCTTACTCATAAATCCACATGTTTATCCTTGAAGATAACTTTAAATGTAAATCATGAAGCATTACAACTAATTTTAAATGTAATATACACATTTAATTGATGCATATATTAAAGAATATACACATTTGCATGTATCAGTTTCTCATTTTTTTTTATATATAAAAAAATATAGTAAGTCAATGATAGATATTACAATAGTGATGGAATACAATCTTGAAAATCTTCCCATTTGTCAATACTTGTATCAATACATGCAGGGAAATAATCCTCCCATTTGCAGCATAGATCATGGAATATATTATACTTGAGAAGAAACAAAAGGAGTTGCTGCCCAGTTTCGTTTCTCCATTCCACCTTAGTTGGCCTAGTTATTTACATTCCAAAATGGTTCAAAACATTTACATCCCTTACTCCCTACAAAACACATAGGTAGTAGCCTCTCTATGGTTGTGTAGTATCATATGAATTTGGTCCACAAAAAACCTACAAAAGCCTCTCAATCTTAGACATAGACTCACATAAAAATAATTAAAAGAGAAATAACTAAATAATGTCAGTCATATAGCTGATGAGACCTACCATCACCTGAATGTCCTACAATGGTCATGTGCCCCTTTGCTACTTTATCATCTCTTGATGACCCTAAGTATAAATTTCAAATATATCACTAAGAGGCTTAACATAAAAACTGTAGCATATAAGAATGTGATAAATCTAGTAGATGGAAAAGAAAGAGAAGATTGCCAACCAGAAAATGCACCACCAACTGATGTTTCTCATACTAGTGAACACTTGCACCACCAATCGATGTTGTTCTTTTCTTATATACTTTGACAAACTTCAGTAGTACCTATAGTCAACATCAGAAAAGGATCAATGACAGTCGTAAATGCATATGAGATCAAAGACTAATGGTGAAAAATCCTTATTGCAAGGTGTTGGTCCAAAAGAGTGATCAATAACATGACTTTACAAATTCAATGTGCATACTTACAAATCAATCCAGGGAACCATCTAGGTTTTCTCTACTCTTTATTGTGTCGAGTATTGCCTCGTGGTTAGACTCACACACTTTCCACAAGTTCTTGTTTGTAGGTCTGCCCTTATATTTGATCAAATGAACATTGGTGGTGACGACAAGGTTCAAGTAGTGAAGAATTTTTTGATGCATGTCGAAGTCCTTGAATAACCAAACTACAACATTCTTAACTGGATACCTTCAAAGCCATGTTCCACTAACAACCACCGAACCTATAGGATATTCTATGTTTTCTCCATCTATAACTGGGGACTCCAATTTCTTTTTGGCCTGAATACAATGGAATAGGTAATAATCTATACCCTCTTCATTGTGTTCATCTACAATCACCACATAAACATTCCCTACATTGATATGTTCATCTTGTTAGATGTATTTACTGAGCAACATAATAAAACTTGTAAGTAAGATTTATTACTTGGTTCTAGTAGGTCTAATACATTATCAAAGCCAATCAATGATTGCATCTCCATGATTTGTAGAGCCGTTGTGAGCTGATAAGTGTCAAGTGGGGTTAGACTTCTTATAGACCATTCAACAACCCACTTTGTTTACTCACAACCATTCCATGATTGAAATGTACATGCATAACAAAAGCATGCCATCTTCCTTGTATGGATAGTCCATGTACCTACATTGGAGCTTCTAAAAGAGTGTAGCTCGCTTGATCCTATTAGTGTACAACAATCCTCATATTTTTCAATGTTAGTATCATCTACTAAATAAAAAAATCTACAAACTAAAGAATTACCTTCACTACTTGGACCCATTGCACCATTCCACCATTGGACAATTGATATTGTATCTATCAACTTTACACTCTCTGTGTACTTTAACTCTTCTCATGTTAGGGATCTTTTGATACATGCACCTGCTCCATCATGTTCCCCCTTTCCATGCCCTGCCTTTGAGAAGTTCCACATATGTTGAACACCACTAATCATATACATCCTGCTCAACCAATAAAACATTCTACCGTTCTTGAATTGTGATGTACAATTATCTGACCATATGATATTCTTACTAAACGATATGCCCCTGCTAGCCAAATTAGTATAGAACATATGAAAGCAACCTTACACAAAATCTATAGAATGTGTGTGATCATCACTCATGTAAAAGTGATACTCCCTCAATACTTTCCTATTTTCCTCTGTACTATCATTTGTATGAATGAATGCTATATGCACAAATATTGCAGATTGCATGGATTTGTAGTACTGTGATTGCACCTCATTTGTAGTTGTAGTGTGTAGTTCTCTGTGAAGTCGACAACTAAAATGATAGGACGAAGTGGAAATGTGTCCTTGTATAACTTGAACAATGAGTCCAACCATTGTGCTCTATGTGTATGGCTTGCATAATCATAGACCACCTGATCATGAAAAATTCCCATAAACTAATACACTGGAATCTTATCACTAACCAATTCACACTTCTTTGCTTCTTTCCCATATTCTATATTGTATGCCACTATCTTATATTTTCCAAATTCCACAATTTTGTCTCCAATTGTGTGTGTACTAGCTATGTGTTTGCAAATTGGAAAATTTTGCATGCCTCCATAATGATCACATGTGCCATCCAAACATGATTTTTTGTAAAAAATTTGACCATCCTCTCATTCACATAAAATGGAAGACAAAAATTTACTTGATGATTTAGGTGGAGGCATTATGTTACATTCTTGCAAAACATTGTTAGTATGCATATGTACCCATATACATCAATAAACATAATAATGGTTAGAAAACTCAATATGAACCCTAAAAAAACAAGTAGTGCGTGTGTGATTTATTTTGACATAAAAAGGCTTTAGCATTTCAAAATACCTTTGACATATTTTAATTTTAAGAAACTTCTAAACAAATTCAGCAAAAAATTGGGTTTGAATGGTATCCAAATAATGCATTGGATGTGGATCATGGTTTTTACTACCAATTATCCTTCTTACAACATCTCTTTGATTAGGAGAGGTCCTTGTGTTATCCTTCCAATAATTCACAATTAAAGATTTGAACCCTTGAGCAATTCTTGTGTCTTTATGTGGCACTCTACCCAAAAATGCCCATAACTCATTGCTATTTGGATCCTCCACTCTTTCACGCCTTTCATTGGCTCTCATTAGAGATGATCTAATTATTTTCAAATACTTAATTTCCTTTGTAAGGTTCACCTTGTTTCTTTTTTGACTTCTTAATAGTGTTGTTGTCATCACACATCGTGTGGCATAACCATCCTTTGTGCGTGAGGTGGAACCCATGCCCTCATATGCACTCATCAAGTTCTTTATAATGGAATTTTCACTTGAGTCATTCAAAAATATTAGACCAACAACCTTCATGGTGGGCCTAAATTTGAGTTGCGTCATCATTTCAATAAATAGTTGGCATCTTCCACCCTCACTTAGCTTCATAGAAAACAAACTCCATATCCTTTGTGCATATCTTTGACATGTACATTTTGGAATCTTATTAGGTATCCATTTCAAAACATTGGAATCAATATCAATAAAAAATGTAGGTTGGAGTTCTCAAATGTAAATTTGTGTCAACATCGGGGATAGATAATGTACCTTCAATTGGAGGTGCAATTGATGACATGCCTTGAGATTGGCATGTAAATGATGTTGTACCTCCAACTTGAGATGTTGTTTTGGGAGTGCCTTCAAATAGATATGTGTTTTCTGATGTACTTTCAAAATGCAATGTTTTTGATGGCGTGTCTTCAATTCGAGATTTGATTTCCAATGTACTTGGAAATCCACATGGTGTTGTCAATGTGTCTTCAACTGGAGATGTGCTTTGAGCTTTACCTATGGTTGATGATGTTCCCCCAACTTTGGTATCCATTCCTATCCTTCCAAAAAATTTCCTCATTCATGCCCTTTTTTTTCCTAATTTGACATCTCCCTTAGATTGCACATGAATTTTTGGTTGTATGGGCTGTAATTCCTTTGCTTCACGAGCTACATTTTTTTATTCTCTTCTCCTTGCATTTTTAACTACATGTTCTTGTGGTGTTAGAGGCTTTGTTCATTTCCTCGGCATGACCTTCAATGCCACATATTCACAAACACACATAGAAAAAAAGTAAGTAATGCATTTTATGAATATATTGATATCGTTGATTACATTGCATTAAATATGAAATACACCAAAGAATTTTATGAAAGAAGGAAACGAGCTGTTTGGAATTATCAAACATGTCTATGCTACACAATATTTTTCATACATGATGGAGTTAAATGTATGTAGGGTTAGATATTAGAGTAGGGATTTTGAGTGTTATTGAAGAGTTGGAAAAGTACCTAGAGGCTGATGCAGTACATGTAGGGATCCATAATGAACTTTTTCAAAGATTTATAGGAAGGCTCTTAATATAATTACACAAAACTTGATCACTTAACTTACCGATAAACACCACTTTTTATGTAGAGAGGGGTGAAAACCATTCAATACAAAAAATCAGTGAGAATCAATCAGATTCCAAAGAAAAATCAGATGTTCAACTGAAAATCCCAACTTCTACCAAGCTTTCCCTTGTAGCATAGGTAACCCAGTTCAAGGGCCTTTTCACCAAGATTTTCCAAAACACTTGAAAAAATTAGGGATGGTTAAGATACCCATTTGCAAGTTATAAAGCATAGGTAAACCCCAACATCAACTCCTTGCGAACAACACTGACTTACAATAGACCCACCTTGGAAAAGGCTATTCAATTGGCCTAATTTACAAAGAGGGTACCTTTTAAACAATACATATTCACTCAAAATCCTCAAATAGTAGTATTTTATGTATTAAAACCTCCAATTTCCAATTTTTTTTCTAGGTCCAAGACTTCTAGAGCCCTAATACACCAAACCCTCAATTTCAAGCAAAATACTTGGGGTTTTAATGAAAATCCTATCTCCTGGACCTGCTAGACCCATACAAAGCACCAAAAAGACTTACCAGACTCTGCACATAATGAATAATACATTACATGGATATTCCTTCCCACATTTTGTCAAAACACCACTTGAAGCACTAATTTTCACCATGAAAAGACCCTGCTACAGTCCTAGAACATCATCCAAAACACCCAACCTTAACCCCACAATATTCAAAATAGGTTAGGAATGTATTTTAAAATTTAGAGGACCCATTCCACAAGTTATAGTAGGCAAAAAAGGTGTAATGGGTCAAATTACGTAATGAAACCCTTCAATCCAAGAACACTGCAAAAGTAGGTAGCAGCAGTAAAAACAATATAAATTTCGCTATACAAAGCATTAAAACCTCTAAATAGATGAAAATGAAAGAAAATTCATGAATCTACAACATCCAACTAGTTTCATATCATCTTAGAGTCTGTACATTCCATACAACAACAAGAAAACTGAGAGAAACCAATAAATTTCTAGAAAATAACGTTCTTCTTGATAAAAAAATTGGGTACAAATCAACCAACAACCTCTCCTTTGAGGAATTGAAGGTTATTATACATATTTTTATTTCATTCCAACTCCCTCTAACTCTAAATTTTTTGTATCTTTTAGCAACTTTTCTGACCACATTTAGCCAAATTGCATGCTATGACACAATTGAACTCCCTTAGCTCCAAATACATTATAAAATGGTCTAATTGACCTTATTGAACACAATATACTCAAAATTAATTAAATTCCTAACATTTGACCATGCTCACTAAAGATGAAATTTTTAACAAAATTGTGCTTACAAGGTGCTCCTACAGCAGAGGCCTTGAACGTTGATTTTGAATAAACCCTCCTTGTTTCGAGAATAGAAAGGCCTAAAAAAAGGGTTTAGTTTTTACATGCATTAGAGAGGGTTCCAATGACTAAGATATAATAAGATATGAACAATTTTCTCTATTTTGAATCCTACAAGGAAGTGAATGTGAATTGGTTAGTTTAGCATTGAATTGAGGTTTTTGAGATTGAAGATTGTTTGAAACTGATCTAATTAAGATTGTTGAAGGTTTTGTCTCTCTGATCTACATCACAAACCTAGGGTATACGTTGTTGCCACCTAAATCAAAACTAGAGAATCTTGTGTTTATTTTTCTCAAAACCAAAATTTTGATTGTCAACGAAGTCATGAAGAATATGAATTTAAAGAAGGGTTTGTGATGCTATATCTTATAATTATTCACTATTTCTTTGGAAATGAGGTAACTTAGAAAGACAATAAGCATTCTCAATTGCACAAAATTTCCCATTTTTTTATTTATTAGAAAGGTAAATGGTATGAATAAATGGAAACTTTCATTACCAACAATTTCAACTCACTTGAATTTACCTAAGCACATGTGATGAAGGTGAATTTTTTATGGAATAAAAAAATTAATGAACACTTGCATTAACATTGATGAAAGCTATTAGGTTTTCCAAATTAGTTGAAAAAAGAATGAAATATAGTGAATTCCACTAGCCATGCTAGAAATGGACTATTATAAGCAATGCAAATAGAATTCACAAGTAAATTTATGTTAAGTAAATTTCATGTTTTTAACTTTTTCGTTCTTCAAACTCATCAAATGTGAACCTTTTTATGCAAATCCCATGTAATTCAATGTTGAATTCTATGTCCAATTGTTATGATTAATAAAATCATTAAGGAAATTTAGTTTATATTTTCAAAAACAAACAAATATACTAAATATAAACATTTCAATATTAGTAAAATGAATATATTACCTCAGATAACATAAAATGATGTAGAAACTTCAAAATGTCTTCTTCTACATTGTCTACCATGTAGATTGGTGGTAAAAAGGTGATGGATCAAGCACAGATTGGTACAATATGAAGTCAACTAAATAAAAAAAGGTGTTTTTGACTTAGATAAAGCACTGAACTAGACAAATACTAGAGAATGTGGGCATAAATCACGGGGTCAACCCTTATTTTACCCTTTCAAGGTAAAAAAAAATTGGCGCCCACCAAATTTGGCAAGTGTGAAATATGTTTTTTTGAAAAGGAGAGACCTGAGAGAGGGGGAGAGAGAAAAACTGGGATAGAGATAGAGGGAGTGAGAGAGAGGTAGTGGGAGAGAGACAAAGAGGGGGGGAAGAAGGGAGAGACTTGAGAGAGAGAGACGGGGGTAGGGAGAGGGCATGGGAGGGAGAAACCTAAGAGAGAGAGAGGGAGAGAGGGTGGGAGGGATACACCTAAGAGAGAAGGAGAGGGATTCAAAGTGGGAGAGACCTAAGAAAGTAGGGTGGGAGGTAAGTGAGGCCTGATAGAGAGTGCATTGGAGTGACATAGATTAGTGTAGGTAGCATGGGAGGGAGTGATACTTGAGAGAGACAAACTTGAGAGGGAAATAATTTATTTAGTTATGGTGGGGGGAAGACCTAGGAGAGGGAGTGGGAGAGAGAGGGCATGGGAGGGAGAGATGGTTGGAGGGAGATACCTAAGAGAGAAGGAGAGGGAGTCAAAGTGAGAGAGAGGGGGTCAGGAGGAGAGACCTAAGAAAGTAGGGTGCGAGGTAAGTGAGGCCTTAGAAAGAGCGATTGTGAGAGAGGGCATTGGAGTGACATAGATTAGTGTAGGAAGCATGGGAGGGAGTGAGATTCGAGAGAGCCAGATTTAGGAGGAAAATAATTTATTCAGTTATGGTGGGGGAAAGACCTAAGAGAGGGAGTGGGGGAGAGAGGATGTGGGAGGGAGAAACCTAAGAGAGAGAGATGGAGAGAGGGTGTGAGGGAGATAGTTGAGAGATAAGGAGAGGGAGTTAAAGTGGGAGAGAGGGGGTGGGAAGGAGAGACCTAAGAAAGTAGGGTGGGAGGTAAGTGAGGCCTAACAGAGAGGGATTGTGAGGGAGGGCATTGGAGTGACACAGATTAGTGTAGGTAGCATGGGAGGGAGTGAGACCTGGGAGAGACAAACATGAGAGGGAAATAATTTATTCAGTTATGGTGGGGGGGAAGACCTAAGAGAAGGAGTGGGACCCTTAAACCATAAACCCTAATCCATCAAACCCCATACCCTCTTAATCCCTCAACCCTTAAACCCTAATCCCTCAACCCCTCCACAATCTTAATCCCTCAACCCTTAACCCTCAACCCTCAACCCTTAAAACCTAATCCATTAACCCTTATGCCCTCTTAATGCCTCAACCCCTCTACTCTCTACCCTTAAACCCTAATCCCTCGACGCCTATACCCTCTTAATCCCTCAAACCTTAAACCCTAATCCCTGAACCCCAATACCCTCTTAATCCATCAACCCTTAAACCCTAATCCTTCAACCCCTATACCCTCTTAATCCCTCAAACCCTATACCATCTTAATCTATCAACCCCTTAACCCTCAACCTTTATACCCTAATCACTCATGCCCTCTACAATATTAATCCATCAACCCTTAACTCTCAACCCTTCAACCCTAATCCCTCAACCCTTGTACCCTCTTAATCCATCAACCCTCAACCCTTAACCCTTAAACCCTAATCCCTCAACTCCTATACCCTCTTAATCCCTCAACCCTCAACCCTCAACCCTTAAACCCTAATCCTTGAACCCCTATAACCTCTTAAGCCCTCAACCCTCAACCCTTAACCCTTAAACCCTAATCTCTGAACCCCCATACCCTCTTAATCGCTCAACCCTCAACCCTTATACCCTAATCCTACAACCCCCATACCCTCTTAATCCCTCAACCCTCAATCCTCAACCCTTAAACCCTAATCCCTCAACCCCTATACCCTCTTAATCCCTCAACCCTTAACCCTTAAACCCTAATCCATCAACCCTCATACCCTCTTAATCCCTCAACCCTCAAACCTCAACCCTTAACCCTTAAACCCTAATCCCTCAACCCCTATATCCTCTTAATCCCTCAACCCCTCAACCCTCAACCCTTAAACCATAATCCCTCAACACCTCTAGAATCTTAATCCCTCAACCCTTAAAACCTAATACCTCAACCCCTATACCCTCTCAACCCACAACCCTTAACCCTTAGACCCTAATACCTCAACCCTTATACCATCTTAATCCCTCAACCCTTGAACCTTAAACCCTAACCCTTCAACCCCTATACCCTCTTAATCCCTCAACCCCACAATCCTCAACCATTAAACCCTAATCCCTCAACCCTTAACCCTCAACCCTTAAACCGTAATCCCTCAACCCCTATACCCTCTCAACGCTCAACCCTTAACCCTTAAATGCTAATCTCTCAACCCCCATACCCTCTTAATCCCTCAACCCATATACCCTCTTAATACCTCAACCCTCAACCCTTAAACCCTAATCCCTCAACCCCTATACCCTCTTAGTCCCTCAACCCTCAACCCTCAACTCTCAACCCTTAAACCATAATCCCTCAACCCCTATACTCTCATAATCCCTCAACCCTCAACCCTTAAACCCTAATCGCTCAACCCCTCAATTCTCCACTCTTAAAATCTAATAAGTCAATCACTCTACAATCTTAATCCCTCAACCCTTAACCCTCAAACCTTAAACCCTAATCCCTCAACCCCTATACCCTCTTAATCCCTCAACTAGTCAACCCTCAACTCTTAAACCCTAATCAGTCAATCCCTCTACAATCTTAATCCCTCAACCCTTAACCCTCAAACCTTAAACCCTAATCCCTCAACCCCTATACCCTCTTAAACCCTAATCCCTCAACCCCTATACCCTCTAAACCACTCAACCCTCAACCTTCAATCCTTAACCCTTAATCCCTAAACTCTCTACTTGAGAGAGAGAGAGGGAGAGGTGGTGGGAGGGACACACTTGAGAGAGAGGGATAGGGAGAGGGGGAGGGAGAGAGAGGGAGGGAGTGAGAGAGGGACGAAGTGGAAGAGAGATAGAGGGAGTCATTGTGAGAGGGAGATGGTGTAGGAGGGGGAGACTTGACAAAGAGAGAGAGGAAGATGGGGTAGGATAGAGATACTTGAGAGAGAGAAAGAGGGAGAGAGGGTGGGAAGGAGAGACCTGAGAGAAAGGGAGAGAGAAAAATTGGGAGAGATGTAGAGGGAGTGAGAGAGAGAGGGAGAGAGAGAAAGTGGGAGAGAGATATAGGGAGAGAGTGAGAGAGAGGGAGAGAGATAAAGTGGTAGAGTGATAGAGGGATTGGAAGAGACAGAGTGAGAGAGAGGGAGGGAGAGGGGGTGGGAGTGATAAACCTAAGAGAGAGAGTGGGAGGGAGACACTAGAGAGAGAAGGAGAGGGAGACAAAGTGGGAGAGAGGGGGTGGGAAGGAGAGACCTAAGAGAGTAGGAGAGAGATGGAGTGAGAGATAGAGGGATGGAATAGATATAAGGAGTGAGAGAGAGAGACTTGAGATATGGAGAGGGGATGGGAGGGAGAGGGAGTACTCAGGGGAGAAGGAGTACTCGAGATAGAGGGATTTGAGAGAGATGGAGGGGGTGGGGGGATATACCTAAGACAAAGGGAGAGAGAGAGAGAGTAGGAGGGGGTGAGAGGGAGATATCTAAGAGAGAGGGAGAGAGAGGGAAAGAGATAGAGGGAGTGAGATAGAGATAGAGGATATGGGAGAGAGATAGGAGTGAGTGAGAGATACAAAGAGAGGCTTGGAAGAGGGAGAGGGGGTAGAATGGAGAGACTTGAGAGACAAAAAGCGAGGGAGAGAATTGAGAGAGAGAGTTGAAGAGAGATAGAGGGCATGGGAGAGAGATGGACTTGAGAGAGAGAGGGGGAGGTGGTGGGAGGAAGATACTTGAGAAAGATGGAGAGGTAGAGGGAGATAAATAGAGTGATTGTGAGAGGGAGAGGGGATAGGAGGGGGGAATTGACAAAGAGAGAGAGGGAGATGGGGTAGGATGGAGATAACTAAGAGAGAGAGGGAGAGGGGTTGGGAGGGAGAAACATAAGAGAGAGGGAGAGAGATAGAGTGAGAGAGAGTGAGGGAGAGGGAGTGTGTGTGCATGTTAGAGAGAGAGGGGGGATGGATACACCTGAGAGAGAGAGAGAGAGAGAGAATGGGAGAGAGATAAATGGAGTGAAAGAGTGATAGACCTAAATGGAGGAGACGAGGTAGGAGGGAGAGACTTGAGAGAGAGAGAGAGATAAAGAGAGAAAGATAACAACCTAAGAGAGGGAGATGGAGTCAGAGACAAAAAGACCAAAGAGGGAGAGAGGGAGGGAGGGAGAGTGAGAAAGGGGGTTGGAGTGAGATAGATTTATTCAGGTACCTATGTGGGAGGGAAAGAGACCTAAAAGAGGGGATTGGACTGAGAGAGTAGTCTAGGTCACGTGGGAGGGAGTGAGACCTGAGAGATAGAGACTTCAGAGGGATAAATATTTATCCAATTACGGTAATGAGTTAGAGAAGGTATGAAAGGTAAAACCTTGACTATCCATCTATGATCATAAACTATGTACTCTAAGCATTATCAAAGTTGTTCACCAAAGAGGGGAAATTCTAGTTCTACACAAAGTAGGCCATTTGTTGAGCACCAAATTTGGTGCTCAACAAATTACTCATCACATTTGGCACACGCCAAATTTGGCACTCACCAAATGTGACGAGTCATTTGGCGCTTGCCAAATGGTCTGCTTTGGATGTGTTAATTGAAAGGATTCACCAAATTTTCTCATATTTTCATCCATTCTCCCTGTCTCATTTGCATGTCTTTCAAAGCAAGTTTATAAAAAAACAGTGATAGTGTTAACCTCTTCTTAGCTATCTAAATATATAATTATTTTTTTATTTTGATTTAGGTAAGCTTTTGATCCATGGCTTCTATTGTAAATGCCTTTGTTTTTGGTAAAAAACCAACATGTGCTATTTTTACGATAGATTTTTACCCATTCATGAAACGTGAAACAAATTACATATTTTGAAACTAAACTCCATTCTACACATGATGAAAAAAAAAGAATTAAATTTTGATTAGTTTGCAAAAAATTTAGGCAGGAGCACGCTCAAATTTTAGCTTTTCAAGATGTGTCCACTTTGAAAATTCATAAAATATTATATATTCATTAAAAAAATTATCCAAAAGAATGAGGATAAACTAGATGGTGTTAGCTAGTTTCTCACCATTGGGATTTTTGAAATTATTAAAAAAAGTCAATCAAAAAGGGGGGTGCCCTCAATCACTATGCTATTTTTTTGATAAAAATAGGACCTGTTCCCCCCCCCCCTCCTTTTTGAGACCCTTAAACTTCATTAATTTAAAAAAAAAAAATAGTAGATTGGAAACTATACTCAGAGTACTTCAACTTTTGTTCTTGTTATATCTTGAAATTTTGAGCATAATTATCCTCATTTTCTCATGCAAATTAGATTTTGCCGATTTAAAAAAAAAAGTGGCATCTTAAGAGCCAAAATTGTGTCATAGATTGGTGCAATTACCCAGGTCTTACACATTCTATTACACAATCCACCTTGTAATTTATTCTTCTCACACATACTATCTCCCAAAATTTGTTGAAACATGTGTGAGCACATCTCCTCCAAGATTCATTAGCATGTTGACAAGTGGCACCATGCTACTGTTCCTTTTCCTAGTCCCAAATTCATCAATCTCCTCTACTCTTTAATCCTTGGCTTCTATAAATAGAGGCATCATTCTCACAATGAGGATCCACAACCAAGTGCATTATCACTATAGGCATTTTATTCCATAGTTTTCATTATTTTCAAGAAATTTAGCTAGATTATAGTCAATTTCATACTTTGTTCATCACAAATCCATCATCAAGCTTATTAACGGGTTAGGAAAGGTATTCTTTCCACATCAAAGGAGCACTAATCCCTATATGAGATGTCGGTTTGAGCATTAGAATTGTATTTCATTAGTAGTTTACTTGATATTCTACTTTGTTTTCATGTTCTTATGCTTAGATGAATTTCATAGGGAACGCTTAATTCCTACTTGTTTCTTGACTAATGATCACTTTTTTGTTCATGTTTGAGTAGGTCTAGGAATAGCATTCACACAAAGCATAATAGTAAGCAATAGCACAGATAAGGCAACAAGTTGTTCGAAAAAAATCCTCGAAGAAATGTGGTCTCATAGTGATGGAATGTCATTCCATCCATGAGACCACAATTCTTTGGGGAATTTTTTCAAACAACTTGCTACCTTAACCAATAAAATAGACAACACAATGAGTTTTTTGAAAAAATGCCTCAAAGAAATATGGTCTTATAGTGATTTCCAGCACCATGAGACCACATATATTTCAGGAATTTTTTCAAACAACTCACCACCTTTCCTGTGCTAACACATTTTGCATACATGTCTACCAAAGAATTTTATGAAACACTTCAATTCCTTCCTGCTATGGCTCAAATTCTATAACAAGTTCCTTCCAACAAACTATGGATGCTTGGGAAAAATTGATCAAACCATAATTTGTAAGCAATAGCATAGAAAAGGCGAAAAGTTGTTTGAAAAAATTCCTCACAGAAATGTGGTCTCATGGTGATGGAATGACTTTCCATCACCATGAGACCACATTTCTTCAAGGAATTTTTCAAACAACTCACTGCCTTAAGAATAGATAATCCTCTTGAATCAAATAAAATCATTTTAAGGTATTGGATTTGATCCCCAAATCTAATCCCATAATCCATCTTCATCCTTAGATCCTATTCTTCCAATCCCCAAGTTCATTTCTAATCCATCATCCTGATTTCTATCTTCATCCAAAACCAATACCAATCTCTCTTCTAATCAATCCTCCACCATGTCTAACCATCTAATATATCCCTCCCACCCTACCAATATAATTTCCTCTCACTCCAACCCCCTCTCTCCCACTCCCTCTCTCTCACATCTCGTACTCCCACACCCTCTCCCTCTTTTAGGTCTCTCTCTCTCACACACATTTCATCTATCTATCTCCCACTCCCTCTCTCTCACTCCCACTCTATCACACTCCCTCTCTCTCCCTATCTATTAGGTCTCTCCCTCTGGCACCATATCTAGATAACTCCCTCTCTCTCTTCCACCCCCTCTCTCTCACTCTCTATCTCTTAGTTCTCTCCCTTTGGTACCCTACATAGAAAAATCTCTCTCTCTCTCTATCCATCTCCCTAAAGCATCTCTTTCCCACCCCCCCTCTCTCTTTCTCCATCTCTCCCTCTCTCTTAGGTCTCTCACTCCCACTCCCACTCCCACTTCCTCTCTTAGGTCTCTCTCTCTTAAGTATTTCCCTCTCTCTCTCCCTCCCATGCTACCTAGAAAAATATCTCTTTCTTATGGGTGCTACCACAATAATGGGTTACACTTTTTGGGACATCTTGATTTTTGCTAAAATCATATGTTTTTAGAAAATATAATGATTTAAGCCTTAAAAAGGGTCCATTCTAAGGGTTTTAACTGAATAGGGTTTGATCAAACCCACTTATCTCAAAACCCCTTGGATAGAAAGCTGCTAGTTTTAAACCATACCTATAATGGAGTCTCCTCTACACCTATCAAAATGCTAATAAAAAACCACCTTCGATTTAACTTTTAGGGGATCAAATTAATTTTTTTAATTTTTTTTTTTTTGTAAACATGTATTCCTTATTATAAGCTTCCCAAAAATTATAATTTTAAATATATTTAATTTTATTGTATTTATTTTTTATTTCTTGTGAATGTAGGTTTTTCAATGAACATCGAGGTCTTCATTTCACACATATGGAAAAATAGGAAAAGAGAGAATTTTTTTTCTTAAAAATGTATGTACACTAGCTATTGATGTTCTTATTCCAAAAAAAAAAAGAATAAGTTAATTCAAATGAATACAAAAAAAGTTATGAAGCTAAAAGTATAATATATCTAAATTATAATTACTCTGAATTAGGAAATAAATTAAAAAATATATATGCAACAAAAAATTATGAAAAAATATCCATCCAGTAGATAATGGTGTGAAAACACTATATTTAAAAAATTAGAATTGTATGCTTTCTATAAAACAAGTTATGCAGTTGAAAGTAAGCATCAATTTGTTAAAATGATGTTTAGTAAACAAAATAAGTTAATATAAACTACATAAAATAATTCACAATTTTTTTTTTAATTTTTTTTAAAAATATAATTAGATTCTCAACACAAAATATGACAAATCACTAGTTTACTTCATCTTCAAATTCTTAATGGTTTAGCTTCTATGGGCGTATGAAATGGAAGATCTAATGAAAAATGTTGTTTTCAATGTCGAGTTTGGCCAAAAAGTGTAACCCATTATTGTGGGATCACCCTTATAATTCTCCCTCCATATTAATAAATACATACATATAAGAGGACATACATACATATATGCATGTACATACATACTTATTGAAACCTTTGAAATAGGGTTCTAAAATTTATTGAGAGTTGGAACAGGGGAGATATGGGCATAGACCTATTTCACTTAGTTTCACTCAAGGAAACCCTAGAGATCTCAATCCAAGGATGAAATGAGGGAAAGGGATCTACTAAAGGTTGTCGGGTATGTGCAGTATCATGATGGGCCAAAAAGTGGCGATATGTAAGTGATATGATGGGGCATGTGGCTAATGATTTTATTTTTACCCAAAATTGATGAAGTGAAAACGGTTTTTAAGGGAGATTCTCAGATTTCCACAAATATAAATTATGCCTTGCTTTGAAATTAATAAATAATTTTTATATGTTTTCTATTTAAATTATGACTAAAGTCTTGATTGATAGGTTGATTGAAAAACATATATAGCTTTCAAATGGTATCACATTTTTTGAATCTGAAACATTTACCACATTCTATGCTTCAGAGACTATAGGATTAAAAAAATAATAAAAATTCATGAAGTTTTGACCAAGTTAAGGTTATCGGACATACGAGTTTTTATATTTTTGAAAAGTTGTAATAAAAAATTCATAATTAATTATTTACTTGGAAAAAAATTACAAAAAAATATGCATCACATCAGGACATGAGTCCTCTAGTTATATCTAAAATATTATAAAAATTTATTATCATTTTATTGTCGTTAGGGTGGTTAGACATACACCTACTTATTTTTTCCTTGAAATTTAAGTACTACTACATTGAAATTTCAAATTTTCACCAAATATATTTTTTTATTTTTTAAATAAACCTATTAGTTTAGAAACTACATTCAATTTTCTACAGATTCTATTCTTACATGTTTTTAAAATAATATAGATAACTTATTCAAATTTTTTCGTGAAGCTGCCTAACTCTGATTTTTCAGAATTTTATTGTTACTTAAGGGCCTATTTTTTCCATGATGATCCTGCACATACCCTGTCCTAAGGTATGATCAATGACTAAAGAGGATTTCACCAAAAATATATGGCTTGGAAAGACTTATTAAATGAAAGACCTTATATATGATCAAACCTAATTATATGCAAAGCTTCACTAAATGACCTAGAAATGAATGTAAATCAGAACAGATACTAGAAAAGTTAGAGATGTGCACCTAGAAAACTGATGCAACTTGAATGAAGATCTAAAATGCCAAAAAAAATTAATTTAATTCACACTAGGACTCATACTCCAGTCTAGGTGATTTAGTCCTAGATTAGGGTTTTTGTGCAAGAACATAAATCTATTAAAGACAAATGTAACTCACTTGAAAAACTAGGAAATCCTCCATACTAGGACTTATATACTAGAAGTTGTGTATTAGTTCTACTTGGAATTTTTGGAAAGTCAAAGTTAACTTAAACATTCACTCTATCTTCTCAACCTGATTTTTGGATCTAAACTGTTGAATTCTACTTTGTAGATGTCTTTTAATGATCTTGTAAAGAAGGTGGCAACCTTGTCAACTTTTAAAATTGGAAAATTTTTCTCTTCAATATGTCTTCAACCTAGATCTACAAATCACAGACTAAAGAAAGGGGAAAATGTTGTTTTTTTAGTGGAAAGGGCTTTGCCTTGGTCAAAGCCCATTTTGGAAATCAAACCTTGTAATGAAATCAAATGAAAAGTACGAATGATGAATGAAAAATAAGCGATATTGCAAATCACCAAACCCTAGGAATAAAGTGTTGCAAACATGTATGAAATGCTTCCAATAGATGTGGATCTTGAATCTTGCTTAAATTTTGAAGATCTTGACTTGAATATTTGCTTGAGTCATGAAACCCTACATCACAAATGTTAGGTCAAAAAAACATGATGCTTGATACTTGAATAATGCTCCAAAACACTTTATAATCAACTCTTGAAGGCTCTTGAATACTCTTGTAAAGTTAAATTTTCTATAATGCATGAATACTTGAAAAATTAGTTCACTTGATTGATCATTAGGTTATGAGTGAAAAACCTTGTATTTATACTTGTTTATGCTAAATTTCTCAAAACTACAACACTACAAGCTGACATCAGATCTAGCAGAATAAAATACCACCAAGAATTTTAATTTAACTTAAGTTTAAGCCACACGAGACTCATATGCGAGAATTGGATTGAGTCCCATTAGGATATACTTTGGGACACATTTTTCAAGAAAGGATTAGATTGATGTGAAATTAAAATTGGGGCCCTAAAAATTAGGTGGGAAAAATACAACCAAGGTGGTGTATGAGTCTCAAATCACTAAATCTGGGTCATACAATCCAAAATCACATGAATCATGATTGGATGCTAGTTTATGTTTGGATTATCCTTGGAAAGATGCATTTAATTAAGGCTTATGGATGTAAAATAAGGCCAATTAAGGCATAAAGAAGCCCAATTTAATTAATAAAAACTCTCGATTAGTTTGAAAGTGTAATGCAACACTTTAAAACACCCTAAATAAGGAAAAATTAAGTTCATTCAGTCCATAAAGGCCCTATAGTGTCAAAAAATGTTGTTCATGACATTTTCACACTTTTTTAGGCCCTCCTTATAAAATTAGGTTGAATGATGCATTGAATTAGTGTTGTAATATTTTTAACACACTCACATTAGGTCTTGGGCCCTTGTAAACTAAATAAACCTAATCATACCTTATTTAGGTTGATGTGAAGTGTTGTAACACACTTTCACAATATTTTAGGGTTTTATTAAATAATTAGGCTTCTTTATGCTTTAATTGTCCTTATGTTTCACCCACAAGCCTCATTTAATGCATCTTTTTGAGGATAATACTGACATAAATCAACATCCAATCATAAATTAGGTGCTTTTAGGTTGTGTTTCCTAGATTTAGTGATCTGGGACTCATACACCACCTTTAGGATATGAGTCCTGCCTAGGTTTTTGGGTCCCAATCTAGATTTTTCATTATTCTAAGCATTTTTTAAAATGGTCGCATACTTAGTTCCTAATGGGATTCATACACCATTTCTAGTGTATGAGTCCCATGTGGCCCAAAATTAAATTTAATTCAAATTCTTAGCAAGATTTTATTCTCCTAGATTGTCGACTTATAGTGTTGTAATTTCAAGAAATTTGGTATAAACATGTATAAATACAAGGTTATTTCACTCATTTTCACCCAAGCTTTCAAGTATTCATGCTTTATAGAAAATTTGAGTTCACAAGAGCATTCAAGTGTTTATAAGAGCATTGAAGAGTATTCAAGGGTATATTATCAAAAGTGTTTTATTGTATTATTCAAGCATCAATCATCTTTTCAAAGTCATCATGCATCATGTTTGTTTTTGAGCTAACAATTGTGACGTAGGGTTTCATGATTCAAGCTAGCATTCAAGTCAAGATCTATCTAATTCAAGAAAGAGTCAGATATACATCCATGGGAGCCACTTCATACATGTTTGTAACACTTTATTTCTAGGGTTTGGTGAGTTACAACACTATATTTTGTTCATTCATTATTCTCTTTTCCTATTTCATTTCATTTTAATGTTTGATTACCAAAATGGGTTTTGACCAAGGAAAACCCCCTTTCCACTAACAGAAAAACATTTCCCCCCCTCTTTAGTGTGTGATTTTAATATCGAGGTGTAAGAAACATTGAAGAGAAATTTTGGGCAAAGTTTTCAATGTGTTCAAAGTTTTGAAAGTTGTCACCTTACATTGGAGATCCTTGGAAGACACCTACAAGTTGAAAAAAGGATTTTAGGATCCAAAAATCAATTGGAAAGGACAAAGAAAACATTGAAGAGTAGAATCCATCTTTTAATCTCTAGAAAAATATAACTAAAGTGATACACCACTCTTGGTGTATGAGTCTCAATAAAAGTCAATTTCCATATTTTTGAAGATCTAGAATCTACACTACTAGAAACTTGTTCCTTCCCAAAAACCCTAATGTGGGACTAAATTGCCCAATCTAGCATATGAGTCCTACTCAACATTAAAATAAATGTTTTTATCATTTCAAATCTCAAAGCTCATTTCAAATCTCATTCTAGTCATTTTAAGGTTTCCAAGTGCACACCTTTCATCTCTCAACTTTCTATTTTTTAGGTCATTTAGTGAAGTATTGGATCATATTAGTTTTAAGCATTAAGTCTTGCATTTCAATAGTCTTTCTTTCCAAGCCCTATATTAGTGGTGAAACTCTCTTTAGGTTATATTGAGACCCTAGGACAACCTTATTGCAAGATCTATTTCTCCTTTTCATTGAGATCTCTAGGGTTTTCCTTGAATGACAGAGTGTGTTCAGATTGTTATTCTATCTACCCAAGCATAGAAAGAAATTTATTTTTTTTCCTTTCATTTTGTTGAACCTCTATTTTAAACATCATAATTTTTATTTGGCATGCATCATCATGCTATATCTTTCTTTCATTAACATTGCATTGCATTTCATATCAGTTAATTGACATTCTACGTTTTTTAATTCTTGCATTAGTGAAAGTGCATATAGGTTGAATTTTCTCATCTCAAATCATTGAAAAGCATTTGAAAACTACATTTTCATTTAGTCTATAGATAATAAAAACCAAAAATCATAAAAATCACTTAAAATTTTCTAAACATTATGAAAAAAAAATCCTCGCTAGGACTGATACGCCCTTCTAGGTGATTTAATCCTAGTGTAGATTCTGAACTGCATTTTCCATAATTTAAAACTCTATTTTGTGCTCTTATTTTTTGTTGATAACTTTATGTTTCAGTTTATAGATTTTATTTTATATTCATTCTATTGTACTTAGCTTAAATTGCATTTTTAGTCATTTTGCATTTAGTATCCCTTAGGAAAGTATTTCTACTTGGTTTCCTATTTATAATGCTACAGTTAGATGAAGTTTGAGACTCATGTCATTCTACGATAGCACAATCATCATGGTTCTTGGTTTGTCTAGCTCTTTCACTCCTAGTATTGACACTACTTCACTAGGTATGGACCATACCCTTAACAACTCTTTTCCTTCAAGTAGTGTAATGGATTTTGAAACAATGTTTGTAGTGTTCCCAAGGAAACATCATAAAAATCCATGAATAATAGGAAAACCTACAAAATGAAATAATTAATAAAAACATTTCAACTACCACCATTCCTACCATAGACAACATTCATCACATGCTTGAAAGTGAAGATGAACTTGACCTTGTGCATAACATTGTTCAAATAATTGGAAAACACCTTACATCAAACACTAGTTGTCCTTTACCTATGAAAAATGTCACGAGCCATTGAGGAATTAAAATTCCCCCTCTTACAAAAATTTCCTTTATTCCTACCTATACCAACCCTCAAGTTACAACAATGATGAAAGCTAATAGTAATGTGATCCCTTCCTTAGGCATTTCCACTAGCATCCCTAGTAGCTTTGTGGCATTGCATGTCATATCACCTACCACCTTACCACCTATAAGAATTCAATTAACTTGTCCTTCAAACATGTAAACACCTTCACCTTTTTCACCTCCATCTCACAATAGAAGCAATGAACCTCTCATAAACCAACTTTTCCAAACAATTCCATCCCTTCAAAAACAAGTTTCCACTATCAACCAAAATCAAAATGGTGCACCCACATATTATTTCAAAAGTAGTCCCTTGTCCTTAGAGATATTTCAAGCACCAATGCCATAAGGTATAGAGGTGCCTAGATTCAATAAATATGGAGCAAAAGGAGATCCTTCTAATCATGTTTCCACTTACATGACTTTATGTAGTGACTCTCTCATTGATGACAAAATCTTGGATAAAATTTTCCCTAGATCCTTATTCATTTTCATTTCATGTTTCATAGTGTAGTTTTATTTCTTCATGCAATGATTCTTTTACTTTATGGATGACATTGGGTGTGATGTCCTTCAAAAGTGTGATCTCTCTTATCATATTATGTTCCTCTTAGTGACTTGATGCAATATAATGCATTCATTAAGCTGTGATTATTTCATTTATTGGTTGGTCCACTCTTGGAGACATTAGGCACAATCTTTGCTAAGTTAAGACCTCACATGAATTAAGCAAGACTAATTTGAATGTTCCCTATTGTTTCATTTTCATTTTCAGTTATATCATCACCTTGCATAACACACTTTTCATGCCTATGGAACCATCTTGTTTGTTCATGAGTTTGAAGCATACAGAGCTTTGGTTTCCTCATGAAGCTCAAAGTTTATTATTGTGTGGTGTCTTATAAAATTTATTATGAGGTATGAATTTGGTATGGTTTTGATGGGAAGCCCATCCAGGGCATAAATTTGCCATAGCCACTTGCGTGTGTGGGTGAGTGCATGTCGACCGTGTGTGTATGTGCCTCACCTCTTAGGATTACCTACCCAACGGATGGTATAAAGTTCCATTACCTCAAAGTAACCATTCATTTTTGGACAATCAACCTAGATCTATCATTCACATCATGCTGGAAAAATGGTCAAACCTTGATCCATCATGCTTGACAAATGGTTGAAGCTTGATCCATCCACCTCTATTTGTTTTTTTTTTCCCTTTATCTTTAGTAGTGTATGCTTTTGTCTTGTTGATTTTTTTAATATAATTTTCATGTGTGTTCTTTTGTGCCTATGATGGTTTTCCATGGGATCTTGATCCTGGGGGCTTGATCACCCCTCTTGATCATTATCATCCTATCCTACTAGAATTGGTGCACTTGGACCCCTCTTGATGTAAATTTTCCTACTTTATTGTGAGTTTAAATCAAGTTCCTCTTCTCACTAAATTAGGGTCCAAATGTAGAGTTGAAAACTTTCGTTTGTCACATTTTCACACTTTTTTGGGCCATCCTTATGAAATTAAGCATAATTATGCCTTGAATTTGTGTTGTAATGTGTTTACCACACTCATATTAGGTCTCACAGCCTCATAAACTAAATAAACCTAATCAGCCTCATATTAGGGTGTTGTGAAGTGTTGTAACACACTTTCACATTTTTATAAGGTTTTATTAAATAATTGGGCTTCTTGATGCTTTAATTGGTCTATGTTAGATCCATAAGCCTCATTTAATGCATATTTTTGAGGAAAATCCTAACATAAATGAACATCCAATCATAATTCAGCGATTTTTAGGTTGTGTGGCCTAGATTTAGTGACTTGGGACTCATACACCACCTTGGGCGTATGATTCCCACCTAGGTTTTTGGGTCCCAATCTAGATTTTGCATCATTCTAAGAAGTTTTATAAATGATCCCATAATTAGTGCCTAATGGTAATCATACACCACTCTTGGAGTATGAGTCCCATGTAGCCCAAATTAAATTAAATTCAAATTCTTGGCAGTATTTTATTTGTTGAATAATTAGGATACTGAGAGGGGGGGTGAATCCTTATCCACATAAAATTATTGAACATACACCTTTAATTAGTTTGCAACATAGAAAAGATAAGAGAAATAACAAAACATGAAATTCCACAACACAAGAACACTAGATTTTACATGGAAAACCCAATGAGGGAAAAACCACAGTGAGGATTATCTTAGTAAATAATTATTTCAATACCAGTTACAAGGAGGTATATATGAAAATATCACTACTTAAAAGGACTCACTATCCAAACATGGAGGCTCACTACCTACAAAAATTATGTAAACAAAAGTGGCTAACCATGAGAGCTGGACTGATGAAGTTACACCACAAGTGCAGATTTAGTTCCTTTGATGCTCAAAGTATTTTCTCGCATGAAAACAGACTGATCTTCAACAATATATTTTAACACTTCACTTACACACATATACAAACACATACTTCTTATTTTCTTCACATTCACATTCTCATTCATCTTCAAACCATCTTGTATATATATACATGAGATATCCATTTGCATCAATTAGGTCGGCCTAATTGGATGCAATTCATATTTTCAAAATGATAACTTGTTGGCTTCATATAAAGATTTTCCAAAAATAATTCACTCGTTTCATGCAACATCATGTTGACTGGGACCAAAGCTAGGTCCCAAATATAATGAAAAATTATGTTGAGCTATAAACTAAATATTAGGTCGACCATGATAAACCTAATATTGAAATGCAATCACAAAAAATCATGCCAACATATCATCCAACTATATGATCATCTAAGAGTGCATACATGCATGATTCTAGTGATCATAAGCCTTTTCCAAAAACCTTAGACCATACTGACTGCCAGAGAGAATATTTAGACCAAAATATCAAATCAAATACCAGATGAGATAAGATTGATCTACAAACTAGTACAAGGTACTGAAACAACATGGTGACATCAATGAAAATATAGTACTAATCTTCTTCATACTTCCAACAATCTCCCCCTTTGGCATTGATGTCAACATGTGTGAAAATTCCAATTCAAGAATTTCCTTCAATCTCTGCAAATCTCTCCCCAAAAATTCTCTTCCAAATATCTACCCCTTTGGCATCAATGGAAAAGGGTGCCAATAGAAAATTTAAACATGGTGACATCCAATATTAAAAAAAATCTAATACATTCAAAATTTCAAAACCTCAAAACTATCAAGCACCCAATATTTCAAAGTTTTTCAAATCAAAATGATACTTTTCACTTGAAATACATTCTTGTACCTTTCTTTGATAATACGATATAATTTCTTCCATTCAAGTACTATAGAATCCATTCTTGTACACATGCTTTCCAATAGAGCCAATAGTGTGAAAGAGGGTGACTAATATGTGGATGAGAACTGTCTTTCACACTCTTCTATATCAAAGAGTATTCTAGAAAGATGGTCTAAGTCAACCTCAAAAATTTCCTTAAGAATCGAAAAGTTTTTCATTACATCATCCATTTTTCTCTACACAATGATCAGTTCAGCTTGTACTTCATTGAATCTCATCATTTCATTTCCCTCTTTGTCTTCAAAGATATCAAACTTCTTTCCAATTTTATTCCCTTCAGATTCAATCGCTTCAATTCTGCTTCTGAAATTATCAACTGCAACAGGTCACCAAAGACAATACTTGCATTTGTCAAACATTTTTTTTATGCAATTCTTCATGTCCATGATTATTTATGATAGCCTCTGCTTTGCTTTAGAACATATCTTTTCAACCAAGGCTTCCAACTTGCATCCTTCTGGACCTTCAAGCAACATTCTCTCTTCAATTACTTCAACTAAACTTTTTGGTAAGGAATTAGAAATGATTGATACAACAATACCTTTACGAAGTAGATACTCAACTAAGGCATCATCAATTTTAAGTTTGTCAATCGTAGAGGGCATACTCCATAAATCACCAATTTTCTTCATTTTCCCTTTTATTAGCATAGTTCGGATGTCATCTGGATTAGAATATTTTGTTCTAGGAAGAGATTCTTCTACTTCTTCCTTCTCTTCAAGAATAACAATGATGTTCTCAGAGACAACTTTTCTTTTCTTTGATTTGGGACGGGAATCACGGGGGACCACTTCCAATTATTTTGTTCTAGAGGAAGACTCTTCCTCAAATCAGCTAGATGTAACTGCACTAGAGTTAATTAATTTCTACAAGGATAAGATAAAAGTTCTTACACACACTTACTTTATCTTTAAAATATTCCAAGTTTCTGCATATTTGTCTTGGAATAGGATTCCTGAATTCCCACTTAATGTCTTTCTTTCCCAGTAGCAAGTGCATAAAATAGAGTACCAAACATGTAAGCAAGAATCCAAAATGGAATGGGTATCCTTCTTCCGATGATATTCGTATCTTCTCGATGAGATTTTCTAGAATTAGTCTACATAGATCGAATTGCCTATTCTCTTTTACCATTTTATGTGCCAAATACACAACAATAGCCAAAGTAGAGCTATCTTGATTTCTGAAATAAAATTTGTAAGAAATTCCATACTCAACATACCTAACTAAGGAATTGACAATAGTTTCAATCAGAAGTGCTCAGGGATCTTTTTCAACTCCCATCATTTCCTCTACTTCCTTGTATTTTATAGTCTTTTGTCTAGGAAGTTCTCCAATGCTGCAAAATCTAGTAACCACTTCAATTACTTCCTTCGTAATAGGATAGGATTTATCCAATACAATGTTATCATCCTTGAATTTTCTTAAAAGGAACAACCTAAATTCTCTATTATCAATCTAAAGGAATTCTCCAAACCTAGGGTTTGTAAGTTTCGTAAGTCACTCAGTTCCAACCCTAATTCCATCTTCTTTATTTTGTGATGATCGAATTCATCCAACTCGATTCCTTTTAATTTTAGTGGGATATTTCTACTTCATCCTCTGTTAGAAGGTTCCTTTAAAGATCTTCAATTCTTTAAATTCAACAAAGATTTTTTTTTATTACCTTCATTTTCAACTGCGAGAGGGAAAATTCTATTGCTTTCTTTTGAATGTCCACAAAGATCTCTCGAAGGGCTCCAAATCACTTCAAAAATGCTCCAAGAGGGTTCCAAGTCACTCTACAAATCCTTTGAATGTATTGAATGATCAAAATGATTTATGGAATTTCCTTTATACACCATAATTTTTCCTTAACTCACATTAATTACAAAAGGGTGACAAAATTTTTCTTCCATTCTATTGAGAAACCCTAATTTACTTTGCAAAAGAACAAGCTCACTCTTTTTCTTCCCGCTTCTTTTGCATCACCTATGTCCTATTATTCCTTATAACATATCCACGTGCCAACACCTGACATGCTAAGTTTTTGGGGGTTTAATTGATTTTTTGATAAAGCTCCCCCTAAGACCATGTTGGGTCTAATTCTTGGAGGATTCATTTGCACCAGATGAGGGTGCAGACACATTAGTAGTCTCTGATTCTTCTTTATTTTTCCATATCTTGCTCATTTCCTTCTTAACCTCTTCCTTATAAATTTTTTTCACTGGTTCATCAAATTCCACCGGAGAAAACTACTTTCCATTTTTACTTCTACACACTTGAAATATGTCTGAGTTTTTTGAAATGGTAATAGACAATATTTCTCTATCTTGTAATATTTCCATTAATCCATGTTCTGCATTGATTTTATTTATGTTCAAACATGTTACAGGTATATCAATATCCATAAATGATTGATTCATCAATTTTTCATTGAACCTATTCATCATCACCTGACTAATCATCCTTACCAAAGATCTACAGTCAGTAGATTTATGCCCGATCTTCTTGCATTTATAACATTGTCTAGGGAAGGAACTGATAAACTAGTTTATCCTACTCCTACACTCAATTTCCTTATGACCAAATTTATTACACGAAGAACAAACACCATTGAATGTTGAGTACCTTCGTGCATTTGGTTGTTTGATAGGTGATCTCCTTCTAGAGTTTCCTTTTCTCTTTCCTTTATCTAGAGCCTTCTGATTGTTTACTGGATTTGAGTTTTCCATTTTTTCACTAGCTGCATTACCTAATCCACCTTTGTCTTTGGAATTTTTTTTTCGTACTATTAATTTATCAAGCTTCCTGGAGCTTGTCTTGGAATCATCTTCACAAATTTTTTCTTGAATCTCAAGTTTTTCTTTTAGATTCATCACTTCCTATTCAACCCTTGAGAAAACATCAACCTTGTTTTGTATCACTATTTTCAAGCACTCTTCAACTCCCTTCTTTTCATCTATTTTCAAGTTTAGTCTTGTATTCTCATCATTTTCTTATTTAAATTGCTCACTCACTTCTCTATATATTTCTTTGAATTTATTTAACCGCTCTTTCAATTTCTAGATGCATTCATTTGCTTCATCAATATTTTCTTAAAGATCTATGTTTTCAATTTCACCCTTGTCAAGATCTTCAAGGGCAGTTTGGAGCTCTTCTTTATCCATTTGTTCAATTTACAGGATCTCCTTCAACTTGTTAGAATTCTCTAGAGGAACCAAAGCTCTGATACCAATTGTTGAATAATTAGGATACTAAGGAGGGGGGTTGAATAAGTTTCCACATAAACTTATTGAACAAATACCTTTAATTAATTTGCAACATAGAATAGATAAGAGAAATAACAAAACATGAAATTCCAAAACACAAGAACACCATATTTTACATGGAAAACCCAATGAGGGAAAGACCATGGTGAGGATTATCTCATAGTATATAGTTATTTCAATACTACATACATGTTTGCAACACTTTATTTCTAGGGTTTGGTGAGTTGCAACATTGCATTTTATTCATTCATCATTCTATTTTCCTATTTCATTTCATTTCAAGGTTTGATTACCAAAATGGGGTTTGATCAAGGAAAAGCCCTTTCCACTAACAAAACAAAATTTTCACCCCTCTTTAGTGTGTGATTTCTAGATCTTAGTTGAAGACACATTGTAAAGCAAGTTTGGAGAAATTAGTCAAAGTGTACAAAGTTTTCACCTTGCATTGGATATTCTTGGATGACACCTACAAGTTGCAAATCAAAGTTTCAGATTGAAAAATCAAGTGAAAAGGACATAACAAACATTAAAGATCATAATCTAACTTTGAATCTCTAGAAATCCCTAACTGGACTGATACACCACTCCTCGCATATGATTGTCAGGTATAGATCAATTTCTAGACTTTTGCATATCCAAAATCTATACTGCCAAAAACTTGTTCCTACCCAAAAACCCTAATCTAGGACTAAATCACCCAATCTTGCGTATGAGTCTCAATTCACATTAAAATCAATGTTTTCAACATTTCAAATCTCATTCCAATCATGATCAATTTTCTAGGTGCACACCTTTCATCTCTCAACTTTCTATTTTATTTTACATGCATTTTTAGGTCATTTAGTGAAGTATTGCATCATATTAGGTTTAAGCATTAAGTCTTCAATTTCATTAGTCTTTCCAAGACCTAGCTTGTTTGTGAACCCCTCTTTAGTTTATATTGAGATGCTAGGATAGCCTTATTGCAATATCTCTTTCTCCTTTGCATTGAGATCTATAGGGTTTTCCTTGAATGAGAGAGTGTGAAGATTGTTATCCTATCTCCTCAAGCATAGAAAGCAAACAAAAAATCCACCTTTCAAGCCCAAAAAAGTGTGAAAATATAGAGGGATACATTTTTCTACACTACATTTAGCCCCCACTTTAGTGAGAGAAGGAGCTTGCTTCCAACTCACACTAAAGTAGAAAAAAACACATCAAGAGGGGTACAAATGTACTAATGCTAGTAAGATGGGGAAAAAATGACCAAGAGGGTTGTACAAGCCCCCAAAATCAAGATCCCATGGAAAACCAATATACGCATAAAAGAAGACACATGAAAATGATATAAGGAGAAACAATAAGGTACAAGCATACACTGCCAAAGACAAAGAGAAAAGAAAAAAAAGAAGGGGGTGGATCAAACTTCGATTGTTTGTCCCATATGTTGTGGATCAGATCTAAGTTGTTTTTCCAAAAATTCATGGTCACTTTGAGGAAACAAAACTTTAGGCTATCTGTTGGGTGAGTATCCAAAGAGGTGAGAGACATACACATGCATTCGGTATGTGCTCACACACTCAAGCAAGTGGCTATGGGAAATTCATGCCTAAGTTCGGATTCTGGTTCTACCAGACCAAAGCTATATTGGCATAACCCAATTTTCTTACATATTGATTATAATATGGTAAGTTGAAGTATTGAAGAAATTCAATATGTTAAATGGAAATTTTGAAAATTTTGAAATAGATTCAAAGAAGCTGATTAATGTTGGTTATATGATCTTTTTAAATGATCTTATATGATATCAAGAATTTATTGTTACTGATGAATTTTGCAAGTGCAAGTGTGTGCAGTTGCAGGGTGACAGGTTGAAGGACAAGAACATGGTTTAAGTAGGATTTTTTAGCTAGATCAAATGATAAGCTAGATAAGGTTTGGGTGCACACACCACAAAAATGGCATGATATCTATATTTGAAAACTCATATAGGAATTATATTAAGTAGATTGAAGTGACTCGATGATTGAAAAGATGTATCTATGAAATGAAATTATGTGGAACTTATATTTAAAAAGTCAATCGTGAGCATGTGTTTTGAATTTAGAGGAAAATGAACGTGAGATTTGGTATGTGAATGAATGTGTGAAAATTAAATATGCATTTTGTATTATAGTTGAAATGAAAATGAAAGACCATTTTTATATAAAAGATAGATCTACGCACATGAAAAAAATTATATGAAAATATAAATAGAAATTATGTAAATATATATATATATATATGTGAGAATATTTATTTTCATATAAATATATATAAATATTGACTCAACTTGAAACCAATAATTATCATTATCGAATGGATGAAATTAAAATTATATTATGAGGAAATCCCACGAAGGACATGATCTACCATCGACGCTATGGAATTTTTTAATTCAGCATGGGGCAAAAATATCATAAATTCTCATTATCATTTTGAAATAACCTCTTCGTGGAGGTGTGGTAAAATTTAGAAAGATGTTATTTTGAAAGAAGATATCAATGGAAACTGACAATACACTAGGGTGGAACAAAGAACTATGGGAAAAAGCTGAAGGGGATTCCTCGTTGTAGAGGAAATCAAATATTTTTCCAATAAAATGTTGATTTTGATTTGATTTTATAGTTTTCATCTTTATTTCTAGGGTATGTGCAAGATCATCATGGAAAAAATAGGCCCTTAAGTGGTAATAAAATTCAAAAAATCAAAGTTAGGCAACTTGACATAAAAAATTGAATAAGTTATCTATATTATTTAAAAAATATATAAGATTAGAATTTGTATCAAATTGAATTTAGTTTCTAAACTACTAGGTTTGTTTATTTATTTTAAATCTATTTGGTGAAAATTTGAAATTTCAATGCAGTAGTACTGAAGTTTGAAGGGAAAAATAAAAAGTAGGTGTCTGTCTGACCACCCTAACCACAATCAAATGATAATATATTTTTATAATATTTTATATATAAGTAGGGGACTCATGTCCTGATGTGATGCATATTTTTTTGTAATTTTTTTCCAAGTAAATAATTAATTATGAATTTTTATTACAAATTTTAAAAAATTTAAAAACTTGTATGTCTAACCACCTTAACTTGGTCAAAACTTCATGAGATTCAATTTTTTTTAATCCTATAGTATGTGAAGCATAGAATGTGATGCATGCTTTGGATTCAAAAAATGTGATACCATTTGAAAGCTATAGATTTTTTTCAATCAGCCTATCAGTCAAGACTTTAGTCGTAATTCAAATAGAAAATGAATAATAATTATTTATTAAATTCAAAGTAAAACATAATTTATATTGGTGGAAAGCTGAAAATCTCCTTTAAAAACCTTTTTCATTTCATCAATTCTAGGTAGAAAGAAAGTCATCAGCCACATGGGCCATCATATCACTTAGATATCACCACTTTTTGGCCCATCATGATCTTGCACATACCCTCCATGCATCAACTGAATCGTAGCATCATTGATTCTATTGATTTAATATAGAGTTAGACCATAAAAATATTATACAGTTATATGAGTTAGACTTGTATTATCTATGGCTCTATTATTTCCTTCTCTACACTTAGATATTCCTAGGCTTATAGAGCCTTTGAATTTGTAGAGTGACTGCATATATTATTTTGTAAGCTTTAATATTGACAACCCTATGTTTTAGCTGCATGCATGTTTTTATTTAGGTAATCTCACCATAGGGCTATCGGGGAAACTTGATAGCACTATGATTGGAGTGATGTAAATTATATATCGATGATACCATTTATGGGGTAGGCCAAAGCTATCACAAAAATATTTTGATGTAAATCCATTTTACTTGATTATTATTATTTCTTCGATGCACGCTCATTCAGGTCGATGCTTTCACCTTTGATCTAACATTGAAGGGTAACTTTAATGCCATTATTTTTCCTCATCACTAGGGATGACAATGGGATAGTATCTCCCAATTTTGTATATGGGATTTTTCTACTTGTAGATTGAAGATACCATGTTTATGTCACCAAGTCTATTCAGGATGAAGGCTAAACAATGAAATTTGTTCCTTAAATTTTCTTGCATGTGTAGTATAGTGAGCCATCATTCAATAGGAATGAAAACCAAGTCATCCATGGAGGTGATTACTCCCAAGCTAAAGGTGGGTGTTGTGCCTACGCCCTTGACCATTCTAGTTTTTAAAAAAATAGTCAACGATTGTAAATTATTTTAGAACAACAAATGTATATCAATATATAAAATATGAAAGAGGGTTTCAACCCAAACCTAGTTAAGATTGATCATACGGATTCAACCATTTTATCATTGTTGATTAACAGTTAGCTTGTCATTTTGTACTTTTAAATTCATTTCAAAGTTGATAAAAACTTCATTTTAGTTTTTTTTTATATTAAATTTATATACAAATATTTAGAATATAATTAAGCCTAGAAAATGAGGCATTAGAACTTGAAGCTGCATCCATAAAACTTTGTAAACAACACTATTTTTTCATAAATTGTAACTATTTAGTTGGAAACAACATTTTATCATAGTAAACAATGAATGTTCTATTGGAAATGACTTTGTTTTTTCATAAACTATAAATTTTTAGCTTGAAACAACGTTGTATCATTGTAAACAATGAATTTTGTATTGGAAACAACATTGTTTTGTCATAAACTCTAACTATTTAGCTTGAAAAAATATTGTATCATTGGAAAAAATGATTTTTTTCTTGGAAATGAAAGTTTTTGTCATAAAATGTAACTATTTAGCTTGAAACAACATTGCATTATTGTAAACAGTGAATTTTCTACTATAAACAACATCGTTATGTTATAAAAGTGTATGTGTAGCTGAAAGCAGTCTTGTTCATAAACTGTTTAGTTGAAACAACATTGATTAGTTATAAACCATGAACGTTCTACTTGAAACAACTTGTCAGTAATGGTTTAGTTGGAAACAATATTATTCTATAAAAAATAGTGAATAATTCATATGTAAATAGCAATGTTAGAATATCACAACTTGTTTGAATAGAAACGAAGGAACGGTATGTGAGAAACTATTAGTACAAATTTATTCTAGATTCTTTATTTTCATGAAATTCTAACAAAAGAGACATAAAAAATAGAATATTATTAAATAATTTCAATGTAAATTAGTAGTATTTTTTTATAATGTATGCCCAAATCAATAACTTAACTAGGCACATATATGAATATGCACATAGACTTCGACTATGTACACACACATACTTGTGAAATACCTTTTTTTTGTTTCATACTTCATTCATTTATAAATGGATAATTCTTTGTGTTTAAAGTAATAATGGGTCATGTGAATGATATGAATGAATTATGAAACATAAAGTTCCATTTGAATCATGTATCCGATTTCTGTCTAGTAAGGAATTAGTAATTTGATTTCATTTTTCATAGACATATGTGAGAAGAATATTATTTTACTTGAAAAGAATAGTGATACTAAGTAGACTAGAGCACCTAAGGGGTAGATAACTATTATGAAATGTTGTATTTTAGAAAGTTACCTTCCAAAATAGGTGTCAAAATGGAGTTCAAAGAGTATAGGTTTTCTTTACCAAAACCTATTGTTTGTTGTTGTTGCAACACATTTTTTATGCTTGGCCAGACAATATAGCTCATTTTGTATGTATGAACTCTATGATATCACTCTCTGCCATTCCTAGCATAGATATTGCATTTTTTTTTCTAACTTGTAGATAGAAATTGCATGTTGATGTATGGGCATGCTCCAGATTCTACCTTGTAGATTGTTCTCTTGCTAAAATTTATATGCAGGGTCGGGTGTTCTTCAAGTTAGAATAATTTTGGGGAAGCGTAAGCTTTGTGGTTGGGTGGTAAAGTGCTTCAACCATGTTATTTTAAACCAATGGAGACAAGAATTAACAAGAACCTTAGATCTACACAAGACTATTTAGTCTATGATGTAACATTGATGTAATACTTGATACAACTTGATGTAAAAGCTATACAATGTAATGACTTTGTGGCATTGTGATCCAAGTCAAACCTAATACTGTAATTTGACTTTTGAATTGAATATACAAATATTGTTTCAATTTAATTAGACATGTGTTGTTATGAATGACTATAGCTACTTAGTTATGTATTTTTAATTTGAATATATTTGTGTCATTTACAATAATATTAATTAAGTAACAATTTAGCAAGGATTATTACATTTGATATCAGAGCTTAGGGTTCAACTCTAGGCCTTTTGTGTCTACCATAGTTCTGAATAGGGATAGTTGAACCTTGACCAAATTTAGTTGTCTTGGGAATTGACTGAACCTAGATTGAATGTAGGTATGGGAAGGTCAAAGGCAAGTTGAAGGAAAGGGAAAATTGTTAGAACCTCACATAAGAATTGTAGAAGTTGATAAATCAAACTTCACAGACCTTGAAGATCACCTGCATGCAAATAACCTATCATAGAAAGAAGAGATGGAGACAAAAAAGAAAGGGTGCTCTGAAAGTTGAAAAATGTATTAATCAGAGAGAGAATAATATAATGGATCAATCCTTAAAAAAGGAGATCATGCAAACCTAAAAGTAATCTTAATAGGTAGAAATTTAATAATTAATATAATTTTTAAATGTCACAATATTGAAACTAAAGGGAAATCTTAAGAGAGGAATAAACGTAACTTAATTAACATAATTAAGTTAAAACCTTTACTCTAACACCCCCCTTAAGACGACCAAGAGTGAAGCTAAAAACATGTGTAAGAAAGAAAAAGTAACTACAATGCATGAAAGTAAATATGGGTCCCAACAACTAGGCTTGATCATGTACCCATGTAAAAAACAAATGCAAACTAAAGGAAATGGGTTAAAGGAGAAAACCCAGTGGAAACAAAACTCCTCCCAAAAATAGAATGCAAAGAAAGTAATGCAATGCACTAATGAAATAAGGATAGGATTTGGATTACATAATACCCCCCATAGATAGATTCGATCATATAATTACATATACAGTGGTCTCTATAGGAGAGATAGAAAGAGAGAAGAAGGCCCCCCCATAATGAAGAAACTCATGTCGCAATAGTAGATGCCTGATGTAGAATCCAAAAGGAGATCTTGAAGTAGAAAATGATATTCCTCCCCTTGGAAAGAAATGGATCCAAAGGATGATGTTGAAGAAACCCTATGAAGAGTGATGAATCAAATTGTCTCAAGATGTGTACCATGATAGGATGTTGAAGAATCTCTCTCTCTAAATTGAAATAAATGATGTCAAATCCAAATTGATGTGGAGAATCCTTAAATGCAGCCTTTGAATGCACTGATAATGGTGGGCGTATAGTGATAACCTAACTCTCAAGCTAGAGGAGATGAATTTCCTCAAAATAATCCTCCAAATCTACAATATAGGAATCCATAAACAAGAAAGATATGTTTGCAACATAAGAGTCCAAAGTAGCTATGTCTGGAAGATGAATGATGCCCTACTGCATTGAATAAGGAACAATATGATATATTGATGTAGTCTCAATCTGAAGAGTGGGTACATGAATACAAGTCTTTGAACCATCGACACATGCAAGACCTATGAGATACTTAAGCTCCTATAGAGTATGATTATCATAGGGTATGAAGTCTACATTTGCAAGAGGGATGAGACAATTTGCAGCAAGATCCTCTGGGAATGGAGGGATATTAGAGTCTCCAAAAATCTTCCAAAAACGTTGCCAAAGTGTTTCAAGACAACGAATGTCAGATAAAGCACACAAAGTGTCAAAATTAACACTACAACCTATAACCCATGCTAATAAACCCCTTGATGTGTCTAGTACAAGTATGAGATCATATAGATAAGGAAAAACATTGAGCCACTTATAATGTGTAAGTATGCCCTTTGCCCATGACTCAAAATTACCCTGTTCTAGAATTACAACTGAAGGGTGAGTAGAAAAACCCATGATACTCACTTAAAGAAGAAAAATGAGATATTAAAACTCTCAACAACAATAAATTAGATTAATATAACCCATCCAATGCAAACAAAACCCATGTAGGTGCCAAAATGTCCAAGTAATTGAGAAAAGTGTAAAAAAGCACAAAGGTGAATAAAATTTACTTGGTAATAATCTAATAAAATAAACTATAGATCTGGAAAGGGCACTAAAACACCTTTCCAATTCCTATTCGTTTGCACAAAACGGAGTTCAGATGCAAACGCTTTGCCCCTGAGAGTGCAAAAACATGTTCTGAATTTGACTAGTGAAAAAGGCATCAAAATGATAAAACCCGAAAATTAAACCTTTGTGATTGGATGAGGCTTGGAACCAGCTTTCCGATGATTTTTCGCTTTTAAAAAACTGAGTTCGTATGCAAAAGTTGTGACCAAATTACCAAAAGTTGCTCCAAAAGGTTTGAGGGCTAAGCGTGGTGGTTAGGCTAACCACTAGCGGTTAATCAATAGCAGTGCCCATTTAACTCTTTTTTTTTTTTTTCTCGGATTGTGTGTCGTACCAGGTCGTATGACACATAAATGATTTTTTTGTCTCCCACAGTCACTATGTTCGATTTCAATGATTTGATAGTCGATTTAGGGGTGTTTGGGCACTTTGAACGTTATGGTGAGGTTTGTTTGGGCTTAAAATGCTCCAAAATTTCAAGTATGCTCTAGATTAGGAACCCCTCAAGAAACTTCAAACCCTCATAGATCTAATGTTGTGAAGCCAAATTTAATGAAACAAAGGTCAATCTTGACTGAATCGAACATTCTGGACGCAATGGTCAGGTCCAAATTGTCTCAAAAATGCACCAAATAAAAGAGGTACGCCCTGGATCAAAAACTCAAACCCGAAACACTCAAAGCTCCAAAAATTCTTCAAAACACAAACAATAAGCAACAGGTTTAGAGCTTTGATACCATGTAGAAGTTGATAAATCTAGCTTCACAAACCGCAAAGATCACCTATCACAGAAAGAAGAGATGGAGACTAAAAAGAAAGGGTGCTCTAAAAGCTGATTTTTTTTTTAATTAGAGAGAATAATACAATGGATCAATCCTTAAGAAAGGATATCATGCAAACCTAAAATTAACCCTAATAGGTAGATATTTAATAATGAATATAATTATTAAATGCCACAATATGAAAACTAAAGGGAAATCTTAAGAGAGTAATAAAAATAACTTAATTAACATAATTACACCAAAACCTTTACTCTAACAAGAATGATATAATGGAAGAATAAGCCAAGATAGAGGTTCAACCCAAAATTCTCAATGAGTAAACTCTAGCTTAGGCCTTCACACAACTCAAAATAGAGAGAGGCTCGAAAATTAAGGAGAATCAAACACCTAAGATCAAAAAGCTTTCCACAATTTGGGACTAGGATCTACAGTGTGGACCCATTACGCTATTGTTAACTAAAGAGGAAAAGGAAAGCCTGCATGCACAACCATCCTCTTTTGGAAAGATTCATGTAAATTGAGATGAGGACCCTCAGGAATGTCCTCTTTCTAATGAAGAGAAAATAGAATAATGTAACAAGAAGCCTTTTGTAAATATTACTCTATTGAATCACCTTTAATATAAATAAAACTATATAACATTTTTGGTGTGTTCAAATGAAAGACTCCAAAATATGTTTATTATGCATGAACGTGTATGTCTTTTATGAATGAGGGATACATATGCATGAGTAAAATATGTGATGTAGAATAATAACATTTATTCGTAGAACCCAATGTTGAGATGCGATAAACATGAATGTGTTGTAGGTTAAGTGTGAGTCGACTTGGTGACCACCGAGCAAGATACGGGTGGTATTGGTTTCAAGAACAGACCTAACAAGATGCTAGAAGAGATTCTAGAACTTTTGAATTGGAAAGAGTATCGTATGGATAATATAGAAAAATAATTCTAAGTGGCATGCAATGAAAGAGACCACAGGAATATAAAATTCAATCAAGGAGATGGTGGTCCAAGGGTAGGTCCACAAGGTTGAATTGAGGATGAGCTTGGGAAAGATCTCAAAAGAGTAGCATCACCCAAGCTCCATGGTAAGAATATCAAATGAGGAGTAGAGGCTTGGATTATAGAGATGGAAAAATACTTTGGTCTCCATAACCTTTTTGATCAGACTAAAGAAGCATGGGCTACATATCAACTCTCAGGTGAAGTGACTACTTGCTGGGATAGCAAGAAGTTAGAAATGAATCTTTAGCTTGTTGATATCAGTTGGGAACTCTTCCTCCAATCTTTCAGGAAGAGATGGTTATCGCAACTTTTCTTCAATAATAAAGTGGCAAAATTTTTGATTTAACCCAAGGAAATATGACTATTACCTAGTATTGGGAAAAGCTCGCCAACCTATTGGAGTATGTTCCTTAGTATCAAGGAGATGAGTTTTTCCATATCCAAAAATTCATAATGGGACTGAGACCCCACATAGGAGCTAAAGTCGCTATGCATGACCCTCTTACCATGAATGAATTATTCCAAAAATCCACCAAACAGGAAAAAAAACTGTAGGAATTATCCAACTTCCGCAACAATTCAAATTCTAAGTCACGATATGAGAGAAATAAATTTTATAAAGGAGACAAGATCCATCAGATATATAATGTTAATGGGGAATTGATTCGTAAGAGAATGATGAAGATGGTAATGATTGAAATAATAAGAAGGAAAATTAAAACAAGGGTAAAGATGACCATAAGCAGAAGGGATTCTGAGAGGACAAGTTAGGATGTCACAAAGGGCCTTGTGATTGATGCTATAATTATGGAGTTGATCATTATGCCTCAAATTTTCCTCAGTGGTTGAAGTCATGGAAAGAAGGAAGCTATCAACAAACTCAACATCACAAGATAATGTATTCACAAGCCCTATTTTCACACTATGTTTGCATGCCATAAATTAATTAGACTTAATTAAGCCTTTAATTCATGCAATTATGCATTCACAAGCCTAATTAATCTCATTTTATGAAAGGGGAACCCACTTTTAATTGGAATTAACTAAACCTTTAATTGACCTAATTATGCATTCTCTAGCCTAATTAAGTTTAGGATATTAGTTGTTAATATTTTTTTCTCATCATTTTCATGATCCAAAGTCAAATTTCAAAGGTCAACTTGTGATGTTTAATTATGGGTAAATTAAAGAATCACATGTAAATACAAGGTTATTTTATCAATTCAAAACATCTAGCATTAAGGAAAATTTCACATCAATAAAGACTAATGTCAAGAACATTGGGGAGTAGATTTATCAATAATTTTTGTAGCATTTAAGATCCTATCATGATCTGAAGATTTATGTGTGTTTATGCATGTTTTTGGAGCTAACATTGTGATGTAGGTTTCAAGTATCAAGATCCATAATCAATCAATACATTTCATGCAAGATCCAGTCTTAAAGAGATGTGTTAGACTTGAGGCCTGCAAAGGTAGCCATTAAATTTTTTGCTGAGTTACAACAAGCTAGTGTTCATTCATCATTATTTCATTTCATTTTTTAATTACCAAACAAGGCTTTTCCTAAGGAAAACCCTTATCCACTAAAAGAAACATTTTTATCCTCTCTTTGTATGTGCAAATTTGCAAGTTAAGAAGTATTGAAATAGGTTCAAAAGTGTAATTTTGCAAAGTTGTCATCAAATTTGTCAAGACACAAAAAAGAAACCTACTAAGTTTATTATCAACATTCCAATAGTCAAACTTGGAGAAATAAGAGCCTTAGATCTAACATTGTAGGATTGCGAAAAGAATTTTCAGAAAAAGTTACAAGGACATATTCACCTAGGTGAATGAGTCTAGCCAAGACACTTTAAGATATTTTTAAATATGTGTACAAATTGTCGTAACCTTCTTATATCTTTTGATTTATTATTATTTTTTATATTTTAATCATAATCCTTCACATTCCAAGTGGTAGATATTAGATATTAGATTGTCAATGCACTTTTATTTTTCTCCCAAAGTTTATTTTCTGTCATATTTTACAGTTTCCTATCATAAGGAAGAAGAGCCCACATAGTGCTCCAAAATTTGGAGTTGACTCACCTTTCAGGTTGCAGGTCAATTCTAATCACTTGTGGCACTATTCTTCTTCCTAATGAATATGACAAAGGTGGATTTTTTATTAGGCGAACATCCCTTTTTGTATTTTACATAGGTCCAACACAAAAAAAAATTACTTTTAAGGGGATTTATCCACATTCCTATCTCCACCACCCATTTTCCTATGTTTCATCTCTTCTTTCATAGCCTTGATCCAATATTCATCTTTGCATGCTTCAATAACTTTTTTGGGTTCTTAGATTGGACTGAGCTCTATGGAGTAATTTGCAAGTTTACTCCATAGGCTTTGTGGGTGCTTAGATTTGGCGGGGCCAATTTTAGAAAGAATTGTGTTTGGTTCTTCCTCACTTTGTCAGCCGATATGGGTGGGGACAGAAAGCGAACTAAGCCGGACAGCTATGAAACCCATATGACAAATGCTAAGGCTTGGAACAAGATAAAAAGTGGAGGTCTCTTCCCTTTTCTGGAGAAGCTTCATGGTTATGATTTGGAGGCTATGAATCTCTTTGCCAAAAATTGGCATGATGGAAACCTGACTCTATTCAGTAGGAATTTGGAGCTCAACGAAGAGTTAATTGCCAAAGTTACGGGATTACCCACTAATGGGAAGAATTTTTTCAGGGACAGGGCTTACTCTAATGAAGTTATTATCAAATTCCCCAAAAATGACAAGGAAAAGCAAAACTTGGTCAAAATTGCGAACAGTTACTTTGATGTTGACTCCATAAAATCTATTTGGAGAAAGGTCCTTCGGGCCATCATGGAGTATATCACTGTAGACGGGTGTTTCACTAAAGTCTATGGGTATCAATTCACCCTCCTCAACCATTTCCACCACAAGGTAAGGGTTTCTATCCCTTATTATCTTTTATGATCTCTAAAGAAATGTTTGGAGGATAATAAAAACAATCCCAAAAGATTTCCTATCGTCCATACTGGGTTAATTAGGCTTATTGTTGAATATCTGCATGTGCATGCCCCTGCTACCTCGAAAGCCTACCCTGATGTTGATAGTGATGATACTAAGCCCAGTGGCTCGGATTATTTGCCTAACCCTAGCCCTTTCCCAAAAGAACCTAGTTTGCATGTTGGCCCTTCCAGGGATCCAAGTAAAATCTGGGATGCGCTTGAGCCCAACTATCCTCCTCCTAAGTTCAGGCCTGCTGGCAAGACTACCCAGGCTAAAAGCCTTGTCTCTTACACTGAAGAGTCTTTCGAGCCAGAGGAAGTTGATACGAACACATTTGAGCACTGTGTGGGCCCTGTTCCGGACATTCAGAATGTCAAAAATTCCCCTGTTAACACTAGTAAAGAGCCCTCCCTTGATTTTTTGTACCTAGCTAAAACCAACTCCGAGTCTCATTCTAAACTTTTGGATTGGACCTTCTCCGAAATCAATGAGCTTAAAATTAAAAATTTGGCCTTGCAATGCAAGATTGAGGAAATGAGTGTCAAGATTGCGGAGTTGGGCAAGAAAGATGTGGTGCATAGTAACAGGATCACCGATAATAATGTTGAGGGCCTAAGGATTAACATCAGAACCATTACAGAACAGAACAATTGAATAGAAAGACACAATGCTATACTAATCAATGCGATGACTGAAAAGTTGGACAAAGTCCACCAGGGATCCTTGGTGGTTGATCTTGAAGACACTGAAGATAAAGGACAGGAAACGGATGGAGGCATTTCTAGAAGAACCTGCACCAATTTGAAGAGAAAGGCCCCCTTAACACTGAAAATGGCTCAAACCTTCAAGAAGGGGGTTACTGATATGCAGGTTTTGGAGGCAGAGACAAAGACTGTCCTTAGGTCTTTGAAGTAGTTATGTGTTCTTTTTTTGCTGTCTGTTCCTTTCTAACCCTCCTAGTCTTCTTCGCCTGCTCGTTGTTGGTTTTTTTTGGGCAATTGTTTTTTTTTGGTGGACCCTTGGTTGTCTTTTCTATATTTTGTAAACTTTGTGGTTTTGGGTCCCTGTAAAACCCGTTTTACCCTTTTATCAAAAACTTTTTTGGGTTCTAATTTTTGAATGTAAATATAAGTTTAACTATTCTTTTATCCTAGTATCCTTTCTTCTTGTAAACACACCTATACTCTTGTCATGAATGATCTGATCTTTAGAATGATTCTTCTCAGCATACTTAGGACTCTTAGGGATCCTTTCCGGAGCTTCTTCCCCTTCAATTTTCATTTCCCTTTCCTTTCCTTCATATTTTTCTGCTTATCTGCAAGAGGAATCATATGAATCATATCCATATATTAGAATTGAAATTTTATGTGTCTTCATCTACCATGATGCTTGCAATTTCAAAAAAAAATTCAACCTCATGTTGTAACACAGATAAGCCTTGATTTTTGTAGAATATCCAAGGAAGATACTTTCATCATATGTTGTATCAAAATTTCCTAAGTTTTATTCATCTCTTAATATAAAATTTTCTTCCAAATACTTTGAAATATTTGGTAGTAGGATGCAATCCATACCATAACTCATAGGGTGTCTTTGAACTATTTATCCTGGCTTGTGTTCTTTTAAGTATGTATATTGTAGTATGAATTGATTCTCTCTAGTATACTTCCATTAGGTTTGCTTATTTCATCAATGTTCTTGTTGCTTCTTGAACTATTTTGTTCTTCCTTTTGACCACTCCATTTTATTGAGGAGTCCTAGGACCTAACAAATTCCTCTTTACACCATGTTCTTCACAAAAACTGTTTAACTCATTGGAGGCAAACTCTTTACCTCTGTCAAATGTTTAAATAAATATTTTCATATCCATTTCATTCTCAACCATAGCTTTAAAATGCCTTAAAATTATCTAGAGGCTCTAATTTTTCTTTGAGAAAAGTTACCCAAGTCATTCTAGAATAATTATAAATTAATAGCAAACAATACCTAGGGTAAATGCACAAAATTGGGTCCATGAAACGTGGAAGTTTTTGCCTTAGCTGAAAAAATGAAATCGGCTAAGCAAAAACGGGATCTTGATTTTTAAAAATCGAGATCCCATTTCGGTTCGTGATACCAAGCCTAAATCACAAATGGGATCCTATTTGCTAGAGGGTCCTAAACTGACAAAGAGGGAACATGATCCTGATTTGTAAAAATTGGGATCCCATTACAAATCGAGATCCCATTTTTTACAAATTGGGATCCCGTTTCGTAATACTATTTATTTTTAAAAAATGAAAAAATGTCCAGTTTTACCAATGCCCACGGGATCCCAATTTCAGAGCGACAGTGACTCGCGTACACCTCCCAAGTTCCGTACTCTCCCCCATTTTTGGAATTTTTTCATTCCAAATTGAAATTGTTAAGAAATTAATTCTTTTTAACATGTTTATTTTAGTTTTTTTTAAAATTTTAAGCATTTTATTTCTTATTACTGTAGAAATGAGAAATTGTACAAATAGATTTTAAAATACGTCAAATTGTGAATATTTTGAATAGAAATGAAAAAATAAACCTTGAATTGTATTTTAGAATCAAAATTTAACTTTTGAAACCTGAATTGTTTGATGAAACAAAAAAAATTGCATTTCAAAACCCTAGAAATTGAAATGAATTAAACATTTGCATTTAAAAACCCTAATCAAGCTTTTTGAAATCTGAAATTCAAATCAAAGCAAAAAAAATGAATTTCAAAACTCTAGTTTGAAATGAAACTAAAAAATTGTATTATAAACACTAATTGCTTAGAAATTGAAATCCTAGATTGAATTGAAACAAAAAAAAAATGCTAAAACCCTAAATTGAAATCGAACAAATCATTTTTATTTTGAAAACACTAATATTCAAGCTCAAGAAAATTAATTTGCATTGCTTAAATGTTGGTATTTGTAGGATCATGATGGGCCAAAAAGTGGCGATATGCAAGTGATATGATGGCCCACGTGGGTTTTTAAAGGAGATTCTCATCTTTCCACCAATATAAATTATGCTATACTTTTAATTTAATAAATAATTATTATTCATTTTCTATTTGAGTTACGACTAAAGTCCTGATTGATAAGCTGATTGAAAAACATCTATAGCTTTCAAACGGTATCATATTTTTTTGAATTTGAAACATGTGTCACATTCTATGCTTCACATACTATATGATTAAAAAAAAAAATTGAATATCATGAAGTTTTAACCAAGTTAAGGTGGTCAAACATATGAATTTTTATATTTTTAAAATTTTTTAATAAAAAAAACATAATTAATTATTTACTTGGAAAACATTTATAGAAAAATATGCATCACATCGGGCCATGAGTCCTCTACTTGTATATAAAATATTAAAAACAAATATTATCATTTTATTTTGGTTAGGGTGGTCAGAGAGACACCTACTTCTTATTTTTCCTTGAAATTTAAGTATTACTGCATTGAAATTTCAAATTTTCACCAAATAGATTTTATTTTTTAAAATAAACCTAGTAGTTTAGAAACTAAATTCAATTTGCTACATATTCTATTCTTACATATTTTTGAAATAATATAGATAACTTATTCAAATTTTTTCGTCAAGTTGCCTAACTCTGATTTTTTGAATTTTCATCACCACTTAAGGGCCTATTTTTTCCATGATGAGCCTGCACATACCCATGATTTAAATTTCATTTGAATTGTATGGAGAAAATGATATGTTAAACTTTAGTTTCAATGTTAAATTATAATTACATTAGAAAAACTTTACATTTTTTGTGAAATGAGTACAATATTGCTATATGAATTTTCATTTAGAACTATATTTTATATGAATTTTTATAATTAATTATAGGTCAAATAATAAGTCCCATTAAAAATATGAAATAAAAAACCACTCTAAATTCAAAATCTAGCTTCATTTGGGGTCTATGAAATCTAAGTGAGGATTAAATTCAAAATCTAGCTTCATCGAGCTTCATCTAGGATTCTAGAATTGAAGTTGAACTACTTGAGAAGAAATGGGGTATTTTGATGAAATGCAAATTATTGGGGATGGTAAATAAATCAAATTTCTTTAAAATAATATAAATGTCTATTCTATTAGAAAAAAAATAAGGATTTTAAACAATTAACTATTAGAAATTAAGATTTAAGTTATTATCTATTTTGAAGTAAAATATAGCTTTTAAATACATTTTTTAGAAAAATTAATGGTTTATAAGAAATATATAAATTAAAATTTAAAGAATAGAGTTTAGTGAATATGCATAATATTGATTTTTTGTAGAATTAAATGAGAGGGTTACTTGACACATAGAAACTAAATATTAGAAATTAAGATTTAAGTTATTAAGTAGTGGCATTTAAAAACACCTAGGGTGAGTGTTGGATCTCAATTGTCATGTTCTCATAAGTTAGCCCTCATGATACGATCAAGTTCATGATTGAGGACAATAGTATTCAAACTTGGAAATTGTGATGCATAATTAGATTAAATTTAGGTCTTGCTATTGAAGTGTTCTGAGCATAGTACTTTCAAAAATTTAAATTATTTGTGAATAATGATCAAGTGTAAGTAAATGATAAAATAAAGGCAATTGAATGCCTTTGAATACTAAGCAAGTTTAGTTGGATCATAATGTATTATTATATTATTAGGGGAGGGAAAATTTTGAATTTAAATTTTAAAATTTTTAAGATTAAATCCATGATTTAGGATTTACAATATATACTTAGAGGATTGGTCTAGGATTTAAATTTTTGCACTAGTTACCTAGACACTAAATAATATAAATATTTTTCTTTTTTAAGTTCTTTTAGGTTATTTCAATTACAAACAATCTAGAATAAAATACTTGATTCAACACTAACAAATTTTATATTATACATTTTATATCATAAAATTCATTTAAGTGAGTTTAATATTAATGAAAAAAATGTTAAATAAAATAATCTTATATTCAATTAAAAAATATCCAGTTAAAATATACATCAAACTCAATCTTAATCATACATAATTAAGTGTTTCTATTACAGAAATAGTCAATCTATTCATAAAATAAAAATATTCATAAAATAGGCACTAACTTGCAAGTCCATTATTCCAAGGGCTACCCAAACTTCACCCTAAGTTTGCTAAACCCTAAGCCTTGAACTCTAAAATCTAAACCCTCAACACTAAAGCATTCATTTTATCTTAGGACCTTAAAGTAAAATTTGGTTTCCTTAGGCAGCTCCACCAAATTTGATTCCCTTAAGCCATGCCATTTTGTCATAGAACCTTACTACAAAGATCCCCTTAAGCGAAATTTGATTCTCTTAAGCGAAATTTGATTCCCTTAAGCCATGTCATTTTGTCCTAGGACCTCACTAGACATAGATAACCTTAAGCCATCCTATCACCCTAAATCATAAATCATTGTCTTAAGGGGTCCTAATATGACATTTCTTAATGGGATCAAAGAAGTTCTTAAAATTTGGTGAGGTTGCCCAAGGCAACCAAATTTAACAATAATAAGATTGTGCAAGATTATAATATGAATGATATTTCCTGATCTAGGTTGGTCGGTTGAAACAAGACCTATCTCAATCAATTGTTCCACAAAAAAAAATTCTTCACTAAAGCATTCATTTTGTCATAGGACCTTAAAATCAAATTTGGTTGCCTTAGGAAACTCGATCAAATTTGATTCCCTTAAGCCATGTCATTTTTTCCTAGGACCTCGCTAGACATAGATCCCCTTAAGCCATCCTATAATCCTAAATCATAAATCGATGTCTTAAGGGGTCCTAATATGACATTTCCTAATGGGATCAAATAAGCTCTTAAAAAATGGTGAAGTTTCCCAAGGCAACCAATTTAACAATAATAAGATTGTGCAAGATTATAATATGAATGATATTTCATGATCTAGGTTGGTTAGTTGAAACAAGACCTATCTCAATCAACCGTTCCACAAGAAAATTTTCTTCACTAAAGCATTCATTTTGTCTTAGGAGCTTAAAGTAAAATTTGGTTGCCTTAGGCAACTCCACCAAATTTGATTCCCTTAAGGCATGTCATTTTTTTGTAGAACCTTACTACAAAGATTCCCCTTAAGTGAAATTTGATTCCCTTAAGCCAAATTTTATTCCCTTAAGACATGTCATTTTTTCCTAGGACCTCACTATACATAGATCCCCTTAAGCCATCCTATCACCCTAAATCATAAATCAATGTCCTAAGGGGTCGTAATATGACATTTCTAAATGGGATCAAAGAAGTTATTAAAATTTGGTGAAGTTGCCCAAGACAACCAAATTTAACAATAATAAGATTGTGCAAGATTATAATATGAATAATATTTTATTATCTAGGTTGGTTAGTTGAAACAAGACCTGTCTCAATCAACTATTCCACAACAAAATGTTCTTTACTAACTTGCAATTTCATTATATTCCAAGGGACACCAAAACTTCACCCTAAGTTCTGTAAACCAAATTTAACAATAATAAGATCATGCAAGATTATAATATGAATGAGATAAATCATGATCTAGGTTGATTAATTTATGGTTTAGGGTGATAACCCCCCACCTCCACCTCCATCTCCACCCATTCGACCTCATAACCCCCCACCTCCACCATCTAAAATCGATGGTGCTCATTTGCAAGCACAAATCAATTCCAATGTTAGAACCATCCAAGATGAAATCAACATTATTCAAAATGAAGAGTTTGTCGCACCACCTATGAGGATGATTGCATCAAGGATGCAAACCATTGTTGATGTTGTTAGGGCTATGGATGGAATCTTAGATGAGCATCAAAATAGGATAGAGGAGAGGAGAACTTATGATTGTGAAAAGGAAAACACAAATAAATGAAGAGATGTAGTAGAGATCCACAATAGTTTTTAAATTAAGACAATGATCTTAAATAGTTATGAATTTATGAATTTGGTGGAATTTATGAACTTATAATGATGAATTTATAATAGTACTTTTTCTATAACTATCTAGTCTGATCATGATGGAAAATTGTAATATATATATGTGTGTGTGTGTGTGTGTGTGTGTGTGTGTTAGACATAAAATGAGATTTTTGTGAATGTTTCAAGTTTATTGTTTAGTATGTACACATGTATTAAAATTTCATATAGTTGTTAAATTTTTAAATTTGTATATATGTACATAGTTTACTTTAATTATGTATGCATGCAAATCATGCATGGTATTTTTTATTTTAAATATATGTACATGTTAAATTTTGAATTTTGTATGCACATGCTCAAGTTCAATCAATGTATATGTGTGTTTCAATTTTATATGATCTTAATATATGTATGCACATCCTATTTAAACAAATTTATATGTGCATTTCATATTAAACTATTTGCTGTAATTTTTTTAATTTGTATGTTAATTTATTATAATTTAATGGAGGTGCACACTTATATCTCATATCATGGATGATTTTAACATTGATGATATCATCAATCCACCACCTCAGCCACCTCCACCTCCCCCTCCAACCCCCCTCCACAACCTATTGCGTTTGATGAGGCTCACTTGCGAGCACACATACATGATCAGGTTGCATCCATACAAAACCATATCAATGCTATGCAGATTCAAGCATTAATTCCACTACATGTTAGAAATTTTGCAGCTACAATGCAAAACATTGTGGATGCCATCAGGACCATTGATTCTGATCTAGATAGGCATAGATGAGACAAAGAACAAATGAGAAAATTTTATGTTGATGGTCTCTCTTATAAACAAATATTAGACCTTAAAATAATGAAAGCTCACCTAGCCCCTTACTTTCTCGATCTCGTTACTTGACAACCCATTCTTGCGAACAAATATAGAATATCCATGAGGAGGTGCATATACCCAGAGATGAGTGAAATTTTTTGGGATCGATGGTATATGGTTTTTGATAGTCCCCCACATGCTAATTAGGAGTTCCCATTGTATTTTTTGAGGAAATTGTATGTAGAGTTTGTTATAGGGCAAAAGCCCAATTATTTTAATTTTAAATCATTTCAGGGTGTTGGTGGCAACATGCCACAATAGAGGTTAGGGGAAAGGGTTGATCCTCAATGCCCCATGTATGTGCAACCCATTTTTCCTCCTCCTTTTCATCCCATTCCCGTACCTATGCATCATCGATCTATGGTCTTGACATTAGGTTCCCTTAGTACACTCATAGGAGACCTTGATTAGCATGCTTCTACGATAGTGGGTGGGGAGCATAAAGATGATGATGATGGAGGAGTGTTTTATGGAGCTAGTCTGAGTACCACTCCAAGAGTGTCGAGGCCCTTGCCACATGTATGTACTAGTTGCCATCAAGTATGCTATGGACCTGATTAGGCCATAGCTAGTTCAAGTGGACGTGGAGATTCTGGTGGTTCATTTGGTCACATCAGTTTATTTGTAGAGTTTCTTAGAGTAGGACAACATCCTAAGGACACTACTACATATAAAAAAATATGCATCTACAAGTTCATTTTATAAGAATTTTGATGAATGTATATATCAAAGTAAAGTTTGCAATAAATTTTAACAATCAATTTTTTTTGTGTCAAGAAAATAGTAACAATGGGGAAATCATTCATTCCATGAGTACATACATCGACACCACTCCTAATCAATAATCCTTATGGTGTATTTTGATTTCAACTTTTTAAATTATAAATGAAATCATTTTTAACTTGAGTTTTAAATTTATAATTGAATAACATATATGTTTGAAATATTTTATGTTGGTTTAGGCGAGTCAAATGGCTTCCACGTTGATTCCACTTGAGGGGTTGTCGAGTACCCCTCCACTACCGAGCGTCGTAGACCAGGGGCAAGTACATTTATATTGTAAATTGTTTAACTTACATTAGTATAGTTACAATTATAAATTTTGAATTCACTATATATGAAATGTGCATGTACACTTGTAAATATTATAAGGTTGTGTTAAATGTCTAAATGTATGTCTAGGTTGATACCACAATGAGAATGGGCATCGAGAAAAAAATAGATGTTGCGGCTACTTGTGAGGCCTCTTATTTTTAGGTTGTTTAAAAACGTTTCTACACAAAATGTGCAAAGTTGAATATATATATATTTACCTAATTCAAGTATGTACATGCTTTAATTTTGAACTTGTAGGACTTTGGTAGTGTGACTTTCAGCCTTGACCTAGACATAGTTACACCTCCAGGAGGGCATGCAAAGAAAGCTCTAGATCAAATGGTAATTTAAATTTTTAATTATATTTAAATTCAATTATAAATTATATATTATGAATATAAATTTAATTTAAAATTTAAAATTGAATATATATATATATATATAATTTGAGCTAATACATGTTTTAAATTATTTTTCTTTTATAGCATGAGACACATCTAGTAGTTGAGAATGTACAAACATGTCCTTCAGAGGAGGGTGCACAACCGATGGATATGGTACAATTAAAATATTATAAATTATAAATTAATTTCATTTAAATAATTTTTAGTTGTGGAATTTTGCATCTAATTTCAACTTTCTTTGTCTTGTTTATGTAGATTGATTCAGAGAATGTAGAGGTTGCTTCAAGTGCAGTAGAGCATCCAAACCCATATATGATGGTAATTTAATTTTATGATGAAGTGTAAATTAAATTGTCATTAAATAAATTTTCATTGTCTTACATATGATTTCATCTTTCTCTTGTATAGAGTGTTTCAATTCATCTGCATAGTCTACATGCCGTGAAGAGGTCTCTTGATTACAGAGACAATACATGACCTAGAAACATGATTTTGTGGGTTGTATTTGTTTATTTCATGTACTATATTTCTGGTTTGTCATGTACTATGTTGGACTTTATATTTCATGGTTCTTGAGTACTTAGTTGGACTTTAGTTCATGGGTTGTACTGTGATGGATTTTTTTTCATGTGCTTAATATATTGATTTCATGCACTTAATATATATACATATATTATGGACTTTATTATTGTTTGAAATTTTAATTTACACATATACATTTGTGCATTTTATGTTCATAGTCAAGATATTAATATAGGACATTAAAGTGAAATTAAATATAAATATGAAATTAAAGATGAAATTAATAGGACATTTTAATATTTATAGTTTACAAATTTAGTGATCTCATACATGATATACATGATATCTACATTCAATAATTAGTGATAATTAGTCAATGAACTTATTCAATTCACGTCAATCAATAATTAGTCCATAAATCTTAATTTACAAACAATAACAAAAGCATTAATAAATTCTATAAATAATAACATCTAACACTAATTTATAAGTTTTCAAAATAAAAAATGGCATCCAATACTATTTTATAAGTTGTCAAAACAAATAATGGCATCCAATACTAATTTATAAGTTGTGAAAACAAATAATGGTATCCAATACTAATTTATAACTTTTCAAAACAAATATGTACATTGAAAACAAATAAGGGGACATCTTAAGGAGTCATAATACGATGTCTTAAGGTGACATCTTAAGGGGTCATAATATGACATCTTAAGGCGAGATCTTAAGGCGACATCTTAAGGGGACATCTTAAGGGGTCATAATATGACGTCTTAAGGGGATGTCTTAAGGGGTCATAATACATCTTTAAGGGATGTCTTAAGGGGTCATATTACTTCTTTAGGGGATTTCTTAAGGGTTCATATTACATCTTAAGGGGATGTCTTAAGGATTCATAATACAATGTCTTAAGGGTATTTCTTAAGGGTTCATAATACAATGTCTCAAGAGGATACCTTAAGGGGTCATAATACAATGTCTTAAGGGGATATCTTAAGGGGTCATAATACAATGTCTTAAGGAGTCATAATAGAACATATTAAGGATATAATTGATTTAAAAATAATGTATGCATGATATTTAGTGATTTGAAGACATAGTAGGACATATATGTACATATATGTCATCTCAAAACAATGTTTACAAAATTTGGCTATGCCATCTCAAGAAAATCTCAAACTCATGCCCAAAATGTACTAGGTCTTCACACACTTGATATCAAAAAGGTACAAGAAATATCAATGAAATAATCAAAACATACATATTTTAATTTACATAAAACTATCTATATGTACACAACTCAAGTACCTACATTTAAAAGTATTCCACACGTGTAGGTTGAATCCAAGCATCCTCTCCTTTTTGTTTCAAAGTATGAGATCAATGCAATGATGTATTAAGGGTACAAAAAAGTATAATAAATAAATTTTAACTATTAATGTACAAGAAATATCAATATGTAATCAAAAAAGGTATTTGAATATATTTTAACTAATAATTACCTATATTTAAAAGGACAATATAAAACTTAAACTATATTTACTTATATTTACTTATTCCATTGTACCATTTGCATCCTCTCTTTTTTGTAATGCATCTATGATTGTCTCATGCTCTTCCATAAAAAATTTCCGTAGCACTTTATTTGCAGGTCTTCCATGATATCGATCTAGATTTATATTTGTTGCCACCACCAAATCTGAATAATGTATAATTTTTTTATGCGGTTCATAATCTTCGAATACAGGTAGACCATTCTTCCTTGCGAAGTATTTTTGTAGACAAGTGCCAACAAAGACCATTGATCCTATTGGAAAACATGAAAAAAATCATCATATAAGTTGTCAAAATTTTCTTAATGGGATCAAAGACTTGTTCTAGAAAATTGCTTAAGGGGATCAAAAAACTTGTTATCAAAATTTTATTATGGGGATTTCTTGACGAGATCACACTACTTGTTGGATAATGATATACATAATCATCTTCTTTAGGTGATATTAACCTATGTTTACTCTCCAAACAACGAGCCAACCAATATTTTGTTTGCTCTTCATTCCCCTTCAAGTGCAACAACAACATACACATGTCCTACAAACAAAAAATGATTTAATGACTTGCGCATATAAATATAAATAATTTAGTATTACAAAATAACTTAATAAAGTGAAATAAAATGAAATAAATTACCTTCTTGTACAAGGTCTAAAACATGGTCATAGTCTTCAGATGCAAACACTTGATCATTTTCTTCAATAATTCTTTCATATTGATCATGTGCTTGTGTAGGTGCCAATGATCTTTGCTCCCACTATTCAACCTATTATGTATTTTCGCATGCTTCCCAATCTCCTAAGATACAAAACTAGCAAAAACATGCAAGCTCCCTTGTCTAGATAGTCCATGTGCTTGCTATCGAACTCCTAAATGAATTCCATTTAGTAGATCCACCGATTGTATCATAGTCAAATCTAGGTACAATATTATCTTCTTCAACCACCAAAAGAATCAATGAACTATAAAGTACTCACTCGAACCAAGTGTCGATAATCTTGTATTACACCAATCCACAATCCCACAGGAATCTTTAAATTTTACTGCATCTTCAAATTTTAATTGTTCTCTAGCAATAATTTTTTTGACACATGCACCGGCTCCATCATGTTCTCCTTTACCATGCCCAGCTTAGAAAAAACTCCATATACAATGGACATTAAGTTCTTTGTGAATCCTACTTAACCAATAGAATATTTGAGCATTTCTGAACCACCCCATACAATTATCTAGCCATATGAGGTATTCTTTCATATTGATTCCTCTTTCTCTTAAATTTCTGTAAAATATACTGAAATAATATTGAACAAATTCTAACAAGTGTAATTGGTTATCACTCAAAAAAAATGATACTCCCTTAAAATTTTTTTATCATCCTCAGTGCTATCATCTGCATGTCTATAAACAATATGGACAAACATTGGTACTTGCACTGAATTATAATACTGTGATTGAATTTCCTCTTGCGGAGCTAGAGTATAATTTTTCACAAAATCAACCACTGAAATTATAGTACCAATTGGAAATGTGTTTCTACATGTGTGAAATTGGCCATCAAGCCATAAAGCATGTTGAGAGTGCATGATATATATTTTGGTAATATATTATTCTTAAATTCACTCATGAGTGCATGCACACTAACTTTAATTGTAACTAAATCACAATGCTTTACTATTTTTCCATCTTTTAAAGAATAGTGAACATTCTTAAATCTCTTAACTTCTACTAGTTGTTGTCCAAAATCATTATCAACATTTTCATTCATACAAATGCATAAGAATGAAATATTTTCATAGTCAATGCATTGTCTAGATATACAAGAACATAAATAAAACAATTTACCATTAGATCTTTCAAAAAAAAAACTTGAAATAAACTCCCTTATTGCTTCAAATGGCATATTAATACCACATTCCTATATAATCATGTTAGCATGCAAGGCACAACATATATATAAAAAAAAATCATAAAAATAATGAAATTGAACATGTGTTTTACAACAACAAGATATTTGTTCCTTATTAATTTTTACATACCACGGTTTACATTTTTCGAAAGACCTTTGACTTATTTTAATATTATTGGGTAACACTAAATCACCACAAAATTCTTTATAAAATTTAGTTTGTATTGTATCTAATAGGTGTTTTGGGTGAAGATTGCGAACTTTAGACCCCACCCTTAATTTTAATACATCTCTAGCATTAGATGAAACTCTAGTATTATCATGCCAATATTTTTCAATCAAATATTTACTTTCAACATTCAATTTCATATTAGAGCTCGAGAGTTGACCACTAACACTCCAACATTGGCTAATAGGATCATTTTCTAAAAATTCTCTTCTTTTTTCCGCTCTTACCAATGTTTTAGGATGTATTTTTAAAACTTCACTAATATTTCTTACCATTACTTTATTCAAAGTTGTTTTATTAACTATAGCATTTGTTATAGCTCTTCTTGCTACATTTTTATCTTTAGATCAACTATTTTTCCCAATAGATTGAATGGCACTAGCAACAGTACACATATCGTGTTTTAATGATTGATCTTTTCTTTTTGGTTTTGTAGACATCTAAATTTGACCACTTCCACATGGTCAAAATTGTCTACTCTATTAGTCTATTTCGTTAATAATGACTAAATAATTTATTTAATCATTATTTCATTTTTTGTTTAAGGTTCATAAAGTATGTAATTGAATAATTAAATACTTTACCTTACACCTTCTCTTCTCTAAATTAAATAAATAGGACAATTTATTTAATTTAGTCACTTAACCTTTTGATTAAAAATCAATTTTTAATTCCTCATCTTCTCTCTCCTTGTCACATCCTCCATAATTTTCATCTAATCTAGATTAAATATATTAATCCATGATTAGGATGTGCACCACTTAATCAAGATTAGTGTCACATTCTCTGGAGTGCACCACCTTTTTGGGAGTCTTGTCTTATCCACTAGATTCTTCCAATCATGTGAATTTTTAATTTAGTTTTATTCACCCAAGATTATCCTCTTCCCCATGTGATCATTGAGAGGTCACATCATCCCTTTTCGTAGGTACTTTCCCTTCCTCCACATCATGTACCTTTCTTCCACCTCACTTCCACATCAAATCATCATTAGCCATCTCATATTCCACATGTCAAGATGTAAGGGCTTGTGAGTCCTCAACTCACTATAACCCTTCATATTGACTTTGTTGGCTTAATCTCAACCATTGAATTCTCTAGAGAATTCAAATTGTTCTATAAATACCCTCGTTCCTCTCATTTTGGACAATGAGACTTTTGCTACCAAAACTCTTGCCATTTTGCAAGCATTCTCCCTCAATCAATCAAGCCATTTAGCCACTTGCAATGCATCATATTGTTCATCTTGCATCTATTCACCTCCATACCCATCCAAGGAGAACACAATCTCTCAAAGATCAAAGGCCAACCAAGGAATTTGTAGCACAAAGGTATAACTATTTACAATCTTTGTTTTGTTTATCTTTTTTGCATAGTCATTCCTTAGGCTAATCTTGAGGTGTATTTCTTGTGTTATTCTTTTAATGCATTAATAGTTAGTTTTGCATCTTAGAACAAGGAAGAACATTTTAAGGGCTCAAATTTTTGACATGCCCAGTGGGACCCACAAACGGGTCCCTTTATTTTACGTTTTTTGTTGTTAAGTTGTTTGCAGGCCCAGGTCGTAAAGGGGCGGATTTTCCCCATAGAGGGGCAGACCTACCCTACTGGTTCTTTATTTTTGACAAATTTTCTACAGAGGGGTAGACCTGCCCTACTGGTTTTCTATTTTTGACAATTTTTCTGCAGAGGGGTGGACCTACCCTACTGGTTCTGTGTTTCTAACAATTTTTCGGCAGAGGGATAGACCTACCCTACTGGTTTTTTATTTCTAACAATTTTTTTGTAGAGGGGTGGACCTGCCCTACCGGTTCTTTATTTCTAACAAATTTTCTGAAGAGGGGTGGACCTCCCCTACTGGTTCTGTGTTTTTGACAACTTTTCTGTAGAGGGGCAGACCTGGCCTTCTGGTTCTGTGTTTCTAAAAACTTTTCTGCAGAGGGGCGGACTTGCCTCACTCGTTATCTACTTCTAACACTTTTTGCTATAGAGAGGTGGACCTGCCCTATTGTTCCAACATTTTTCACTGTAGAGGGGTAGATTTGTCTTAAACATCATGCTCTGGAAGTTGGATTTTTTGCTAATACTTTGTAGCATTTTGTTGTAATTCACAAAGGATGGGGGATAAAACAACTAACATTTGTTTGTAGGGCCATCAATTTATTTATATTTTAAAAGCCTTTTCTTACTATTTTTATCTAGGCACATATTTTAATTAGGGGGAAGTAATATTTACTATAAGGTTTTCCTATTTTGTGTTACCCAAAGGGGGCATTAGTTTGTTTTCGCCTTCCCCTTTCACTTTGTATGAACTTGGGGAGTAATTGGAAATGATTAGTGCCTTCTTTTTATAGGGAACTACTTGGGGATTTCATCACCCCAAGGGATGATCCCAACCACGTGTATCGATGGGGTATAAAAAAGGGGGAGAGCCAAAGATGTACCCCAATCAAGTCAAGTCATGTCCGGTGGAGCGTCGAAGCTAGGGTGATACCTAGATAGACATGAAGAGTTGGTTTGAGCCTTTCACTATCTCGCTAGGGTTCCTGACTTATGCTTGTGATAGACTAGTGTTCACGGTCTGAGCCTCACGTACCTAGAGTATATCGAGGACTCCTTAGAAACCTTGTGCATCCTAGAATAAGACCTTTGTTGGCCATACCCTTAACACTAATCATAGGTTTGTGCTTTCTTAAAGTTTCTTTCTGTGAGATACCAATAAATTTTGGATAATTCAGTCTCATTATGTCATTTCAAGTCCTTGCCATAATATTTCTTATCCAAACCAAGTTCATGTTTCACTGTAGAGGGGAAAATTTACTGTGTTGATCCCATTGTTTCGACTACAGAGGGGTGGATTTTCCCCCCTTATTCACATTTTTTACTATAGAGGGGTGGATTTTCCCCCTTGGTTCACTGTTTTGACTGCAAAGGGGCGGATTTTCCCCCATGGTTCATTTTTTTGATGCAGAGGGGTGGATACGCCCTCCTGAGTAGATAATTTTTACCCGTTTGACTATTCCAACCCTCCATTTAACTACCCCAAGTCAGCATTTGACCGTTTAATCATCCTAAACATCCATTTAACCCTTCCAAAAATCTGTTTGACCGTTTCAACTTTCCATTTAACTTTTCAAAACTTTTGTTTCACATTCACATTGTTCATTTCATAATTTGGGGAACCCGTTTTACCATCTTACTGTGTGACCTAAACATTTTCACTTTTCATAAAGATCACTTCAACAACACCCCTATCATATAGAAAACCATCAATACATCTCTAGTTTGCATTCATCATCATCTTTCAATACAAAATCCCTTAAAACCTTATTTTAGGAGTCATTACCTGAATTGACCAAGGCATTAGGTTTGATTGTTATTCTACATATCAATAATTGTCTTCAACCTAGTCAATTTTCTTATATCTTGAGGGGGATTTGTGTTTAAATTCAACATGTCATTGGCCCAAATCAAATCCCCTTCCATCTCAAGGTGGATTCGGCACCGTGATCATTGGTTCAATCCTTTAATTTGATCAACCAACATATTAAGTCACCTAGGGTGATTTCCTGATTTGGTTTAGGACCCTTTCCATGAACCAATCTTAATTCATCATCCAATCCAAAACAAACTTATCCTATCATATCCTCTAATTTAATCCCAATCTAAGCTCCAATCTAGTTCTAATTTGAGCATTAATCCCATCATCCTAATCTAAGCTTTTATTCAATCCTAATTTGAGTTTTCACCCAATACCCATATGAACTTCCGTTCCATCCTAGTTATCTATCCATCATCTATTCTTTATTGCTAATTTATATCTATCATGAATCATTATCCCCCTCTCCCACAACTAATAATAGTATTCAAGGGAAATACTAACTACATTACTGACGATATCGAAAATCTTGTTCATCACAAAGATTATTATATAGATCCCCTTGATGCTATCATTGCTAGCAAGCTCTCTCCAATCACCTCCCAAAACCCAAATACTCCTCCAAACTATCCCACCATGCCTTCATTCACATTTACTAATAGTCCTTATGCTACCATTGACAAGGGATATCCAACATCCTCAACATCAACATATTCATCATGTCCTCCTTCTCCACCTCTATCCTATCCAACGTCCACAACCCCTTATAGCAATCTACCATCTCCATACTCCTATCCTTATCATCATCGACATTCACAATATCCCTATCTAAAAATTCCAACATCCGCATATTGCTATCCTAACTCTCCATCTATGTCCTCCTACATAAATCCACCCACATCCTTTTATGATAGTCCACCATCGCAATCTTACCATCCTAATCCCACATCCACATCTTCCCATGTCAAGCCAATGTCCACATCATCTTATCAGAATCCATCATCCCAATCATCCCATCCTAATCCAACATCCACATTTTCCTACATTCCTAAATCATCCCATTCTTCCAATCCTAATCCCTCATCCACATCTTCCTACTATTATCGACCATCCCAATATAATCGAGCATCTACGCCTTCCCAATCTAATCCAACATCTGCATCCTCCTACATAACTCCCCCTTTCACCACATCATATCTTAATCCTCCATCTAAACATAACCCACATAGTCCTCCATCTAGTCCCATCCACTCATCTAGTCATAATCCTCCATTTCCTCCTAGTTCTACATCTAATCCTCTAATCCCTAACTCTAATCCTCCATCTCATTCTATTCCTCAATCCAATCCCATCTCTACATCTAATCCTAATCCACCAATTCCTAATCCTCCCTCAATCCCCATCACCCTACCTAATCCTACATCCCTTCCAAATGTCGTCCAAGTGCTCATGACAAAGAATACATTCCCGACTCCACCTTTTGAATTTGTGGAACCATTCCATCCCAATTCATCATCCATGGGCACTAGCAATAGGACCCTTCTCCATCCCACACCTATCATTGATGATACCACCCCTAACACCACCCAAACCATTGAAACCATCACATCCTCTGAATCCACTGAGCCCCCATATCCTACTCCGATATTTGTTGAGCCCATCAAAGATAACCAAATCCAATCCACTCCTTCTACACTTGGATCCTCCCAATCCATCACAAATCTGAAAATCCAGTCCACTCTTCCCACTCCTTGTGACAACACACAAGTCCCATCCATTCCTTCCACTAATAGTATCACTGATATTCCTTTTCTTGAACTTCATGAGTCCTCCATCCTTTCATCTCCCCCACTTGTAGGGTCCATCCACCAATCCTCCATCATCGTGCCTCCCACACATGACGAGCCATTCCAAGGGCTTGATCCAAAGCACACAAACATAGATCCAGCCATCTCATCCACTCCATCCCATCTCACGATTCCTTTCCTCACCTAAATCCTAATCCTACCATCCTATCTACTCCATTTGAAGATCACACTAGCTCTCCCACTCCATCCCATGATCCCCTTTGCACTTAAGATCCAATCACTCCCTCTCATGAGCCCTTATCACCCACTACCATAAATCTGGATCCTGACATACCATCTAATCCCTCTCTCGATCCCTTATCACTCATTCCTTGTGATCAAGATGTTGCTATCCCTTTGTCTCCAGCATATGATCCTCCATCATTTCTTAGCCTTGTCACCCCAACACCCCTTTTATATCACCTTGGAAACATTACACTCATCCATGGTGGTCTTCTTGTAGAATAAAAAAAAAGTATGGGCACCACCCTTCCTGCTTTACCTAATAACGAACTCACATCATGCTTCCACAAGAATAAGAATCCTACACTAGATCATATGCTCAAGAACATGAACTATCAAGGAAAATATTTAGGCCTTCATGAGCAAGGTAATTTAGATCCCATCCAAGTCAGAGAACATCCAGGCACACATGGGCTTGGATATATCTCTCAAAACTCACCCTCCAAAAATGTTGGTACAACCTCCGTACATCCTAAATGATCCTCTTCTAAAGGAACAAGAAGTACTTCTCACCGATCCACCAAATCATTTGCTGCCATCCCACACCCTCCATCATATTACCTCAAAAAAACCGCCCATCTTCCTCCCTCATCCTCTAAATCCATTTTGGGTCCTTATGTCCCTCCATCCATAATTGCTCATCCTCCATGTACTATGGGTCCTTATATCCCTCCATCAAACCCCACACATCCTCCACATAAAAAATCTATTTTGGGTCCTTATATCCCAAAATCACTCCCTCCATGTTATCCAATTCATCCTTTCATTCATCCACCACTATCCATCATACACAACATAAAAATCCTACCTTCATAAATCCTAATCATGATCAACAAAGGCACCCCTCCATGCATGTTATCTCGCATCCTCCATCCACACTTCCTCATCAAATTCCTAATTCTATAACTCCATCCACGTGCTCTCCACATCATCCATATCCCCATACCCATCCCCTTGCTACTAAAAGCACTTTGGATGCCAAAGAAAAAATTCATAAATCCAAACATCCACATGAATCTAAAGATACCCATTTCCCATTCAAAAAACATGTTGACAAAAATAAAAATCGAATCCAAAATCCAAATCAATCCAAATGGCCACAAAAGCCCACCAAAGAAAAAATCAACACAATGTGGATCCCAAAGAAAAAAGAGACAATTCCTTCAAATGAAAAATGCATGATGACATCCAAAGTTTCTATTCCGAAAGCTCATAATTCACATCCTCCATCTCCTAAATCTATTTTGGGTCCTTATGTCCCAAAATTCACTATCCCAATGCTTCTAGTCTCGCCACATTCTCCATCTATCAACCCTCCTCTCAATTCACATCCACCACATGTGCCAATGTTGGTTTTGAAAACCTTCCCCTATCACACATCCAATCCATCATTCCATTTGTACATTTTCCAACACCCCATCCACTATCCCCTTATCACCCCTATCCAATCCCTTTGATTCATCCTCTTGCATAATCCATTTCTCCTACAATGGTTTTATCAACATCCGATGGTCACGTTACACATGGGCTCTTATTACGTCATATGGAACTTGATGCTTGAGTCTTTCATCCATCTCCTTATTGACTATCCTCTAAATACACATATCCATATCCCTATCTTTATCCATCTTCATCCACATCCTAGTCCAAAAAGTCAGAAAAAATACAAAAAAATCAAAACATAAAAAATTTTTAAAAAAAGTAAAGAGAAAATCATTCATCCAATGGTGAAAACTTGGAAAAAAAGTGCCTGGATAAATACCATGATGAAAACCTCAAAAAAAGGTGTCATTCGTAAATCCCCCATCTAGTATCCTTCCATGATTGGGGACAACATCCACTTAGATATTCCTTTCCTCCATCTCGTACATCTGCCTATCTTCTGCATCTTATCCATCCTATCCCATTTATCGTAGTCCCTCCATCTTCCTTGTGATCTTGATAAAGATAGGGGAAAACCTATATGCATGCTGTGGATACCTCTTGGCATGTATTCCCTCATCCATACCCTATAATATTCCTTATCCACCTCTCTCTATCTTCCATTGTCCGTGCATCCTATCCACCTCTATCTATCTTCCATTTCCCATCTCACTCCCTTATCCACCCTTCCTACTATCCCTTTTTCCTCATCATGCATGACACATCTAGAGTGGGGGAATATCCTCATTTGTGATTGGGTCCTTGGAAGCATCACCCATCCATACCTCTAGGTAATCGTCTTCATCTCCCCATCCAGTAATCCCTACCATCTACCAAATCCTTATCTTCCTATACTCTCATCCACTAGTCTTTTTCCATCTTTCCACCTATCCTAGCATCTTTCTATCTCCCCATATTTATCCATCCATCCATTAAATTCTATTTTCATCCTATCTCATAATCCCTTGTCATTGGTATCTAGCTATAGGCTACCCCCATGCAATCTAATTCCATGCTACCTCCCTCTCATCATACCTATCTATTTCCCACATCTTTCTCATATCTTCATCGCTCATCTATCCATCGTCTCACCTTCCCAATGATCTGAATACCTATCCCATCCTTGAGCTTCACATCATACATATCTTACACATATCAACCATCATCCTATCCAATCCTGCAAGTCTATCTTGTCTCACCATATCGGCTCCATCCTTCTATCCATTTATCATGGTCATCTCATCATACCTATTTGTTGTTTTTCATTATTCTTGTGTCAAACTACGTTTCCCCTATGCTTTCATGTAGGTATGGTTGATCATTTGATCCACCCCCAAGGTTCTATCTTTTGTCTGTCTTGTCATCTTCTATCATCTTTGTTTGGTGTTTGTCCATCTGATCACTGTCCTACATCCTCTATCTTTATCATCCTCTTTCCACTTTTACCATGATTTTTTCCTGAACTACGAGGGCTCTACGCTTTCACATAGGCAAGGCAGATCTTTCATCAACCCCTGAGCCCCTAGGTCTTTAGGGTGTCTCTTTTTTGTCACCTCATCATTTTTTCATCTTGTCACCTTATGTCTCATCATCTTGTCGTGTCTTCAAGTATTTCCTTATCCTAGCTAGTGCTTTCAAAACAAAGCTCATTCATATCACAAGATCAATCGGTTTCCATTATCCTATGTCATGTCAATCAACCAATCTATCCTCCATATTTGGTCTCAACAGGATGTATCCTTCCAAATAGACCTCATCAATCCCATCCACCCTTTTGATCCTATGGAAAAGGATGTTTGAAATTTTCTTGTGATCTTTTGATTCTTTTGATTCTTTTGATCTTTTGTTTATCATTTGAGCTACCTATCATCACTTGTCAAGGTTGCCATGATCTCTCATATTATGGTGTGTTTTGACTAGTTAACATAGGGGCATATCTTGATTTTTGTTTTGTTTGTTTTCTTCTTGGTTGTCCCACGTAGTACCCACCAGGACCCCTATGCACTTGTGTTATTCTGGGACATCCTTTTGTGCTTGTGGTTATCCCAATACCTAGATCGACCAAAGTCAGCACAAATTTGTGGTGTTGGGATAGCCTTATTGTTTGTTGTGTTTGTGTATGCATTAGACACTAATCCACCTTCGTTCCACATACCATGGTTTCTAGTGTCTTATTCTATAGAAAAAATTAGTGCTCCACAGATGGAAAATTGTATTAGGATTGCATTTCATTTTCCATTCCATCATCTTTCATCATCTCTCAAAATTTATCCCATCCCTTCCTCCTTCATCAATCTCTCACCCTAAACTAAGGCGGATCCACCCTCGGCCACAGAGTGGACTTGCCCTTGGCTACAGGGTGGCCATGCCCTCAGTTGCAAGGTTGATTTGCCCTTGGTTGCACGATGGTGCCACCCCATGGTGGGGCAACTCCACCCTTGGCCACGTGGTGTCCCCCCACCCCGTGGTGGGGCAGACCCGCCTTGCAATGAGGTGGATCCGCCCTTGGCCATGGAGCAGACCTGCCCCAACTTGGGGTGGACCCACCCCATATCAGGGTAGATTCGCCTCATGTCGGGGTGGACCCGCTCGGCTATGGGGCAAATTCACCCTGTGTCGGGGTGGACCCGCCTAGCTGCGGGACAGATGTGCCCCATGCCGAGGCAGACCTGCCTTGCATCGGGGTGGAGTCATCCCTCCATGGGACGACCATGTTTTTCTCCCCCCACCCCCACCGTGGGCTATTCTTTTTTTCTTTGTATTTTTTCTTTTTTTCCGAGGGGTATTTTTTCTCTCTTGTTTACCATTTTTCTCCTCTTACTAATCTCTTCCCTTCTTGGGGCCACCATTTGCAAACCATTTATTCTTTGGACTTCATTCAAAAGGAACACTTGCCTAATTTTTTGTGCTCTTTCCAACCATACCCTTTGTTTCTTCCTATTGAGAGGTCGCCTATGACCCCTCTCTTCTCCCCATTGCCCTCTTAAGTGGGACTACCCTTCCCATTTATCTATTTTCCCTACCATAGTCATTCCCTCATAGGATTGTGGCATCTTCATCCATTCCCCGCTGATTAGGTAGCTCAGGTTCTCCTTCCGATGCTGGGGCACCATTTTCTCGTTACTTCCTTTATCGAGTCATTTGCATTTTCTTTTCTTTGAAACAGTATTATTCTAACAGTACTTTGAAGAGGGGAAAAATGTAGACATCTAAATTTGACAACTTCCACATGGTCAAAATCGTCTACTCTATTAGTCTATTTTGTTAATAATGAGTAAATAATTTATTTAATCATTCATTCATTTTTTTCTAAGGTTTTTAAAGTATGTAATTGAATAATTAAATACTTTACCTTACACCTTTTCTTCTCTAAATTAATTACACAAGACAATTTATTTAATTTAGTCACTTAACCTTTTGATTAAAAAAAAAATTTTAATTCCTCATATTCGCTCTCCTTGTCACATCCTCCATAATCCTCATCTAATCTGGATTAAATAAGTTAATCCATGATTAGGATGTGCACCACTTAATCAATATTAGTGTCACATCCTTCATAATCTCCCACTTGCTTCTAATCTCTCATTAATTATCCTAATATGGTGTTTAATGAAGGTCATTAGCCACATTTAGAATACATTTTTTAGTCAACCTTTTCACTTGCCTTTCTTGGGCTTGACTCCCTTTCCCATGTGAACTTTTAATTAACGTTTATTCATCCAAGGCTCCTCTCGTCCCCATGTGAATTTTTAATTCACTTTTATTTCTCCAAGGAATCTTCTCTTCCCCATGCAAATTATAGAACATTTGACTTGTCACTTCGCATGTTCCAAAGTCTTCTAGAATATTTGACTTGTCACATCACTCACCTGTGACAAGTTCCCACCTTTTTGGGAACCTTGTCTTATCCACTAGATTTTTCGAATCATGTGAATATTTTATTCATTTTTATTGACCCAAGATTCTCCTCTTCCCCATGTGATCATTGAGAGGTCACATCATCCATTTTCCAAGGTATTTTTCCTTTGTCCACATCATGTACCTTTCTTCCACCTCACTCCCACATCATCACATCCTTAGCAATCTCACATTCCACATGTCAACATGTGAGGGCTTGTGAGTCCTCAACTCACCATATCCCTTCATCTTGGCTTTGTTGGCTTAATATCAACTGTTGAATTCTCTAGATAATTCAAATTGTTCTATAAATACCCTCTCCTTCTCCTCATTTTGGATAATGAGACTTTTTCTATAAAAACTCTTTTCATGTTTCCATTTTCCACACTTAGCCATTTTGCAAGCATTCTCCATAAATCAATTAAGCCATTTAGCCACTTGCATTTCATCATATTGTTCATCTTGCATCTATTCACCTCCATAGCCATCCAAGGAACACACAAACTCTCAAAGATTAAGGGCCAACCAAGGAATTTGCAGCACAAAGGTATAACTATTTACAATCTTTGTTTTGTTTATCTTTTCTGCATAGTCATTCTTTAGGCTAATCTTGAGGTGTATTTCTTGTGTTATTCATTTAATGCATTAATAGTTATTTTTGCATCTTAGAACAGGGAAGAACATTTTAAGGGATCATAGGTTTAACAAAAAATCCTAACCTTTTCATTGTTTTCCTATTTTTTGCATTCTCATCAATTGCATCATTAGTTGACATTGAATTGCAATTTTTTTATAGTTTTCATTTTCATTTACATAAACAAAATGGTTTTTGTTTTCATTTTCAACAAAAGGATCATTCTCATTTTTATTTTCAACAAATTCTATAAAAGTTTCATCTCTCTGAATATTATCAATGTCAACATCATTAAGTCCATCATATTGTGAAACTTCTACATATGAATTTACCATTTCAATAACATGTGGATTTGAAGACATACCTAGATTTGTACATATTGAAACATTCTCCATATCATTGAAAGAGGGATTTGAAGACATAGTAGGACCTACTTGTATAATCATATTCTTCTCCAAATTGACTTCTTGCAAATTATCTTCATCTACAACCATGGTCTCCTCTATGGTTTCATCTTCAATAGTTGTGGAGTTGGATGCTCCCCCATCATTCATTGATTTAATTCTCATTCTTCTTTCTCTTTTTCTTTGTCTCTCCTTCTCTTTATTTTCTTCAATTACTTGGGTATGTGCAGGATCATGATGGGCCAAAAAGTGGCGATATGTAAGCCAAAAGATGGTCCATGTGGCTAACGACTTTTGTTTTAACCCAAAATTGATGAAACGAAAAGGGTTTTTAGAGGAGATTCTCAGCTTTCCACCAATATAAATTATTCTTTACTTTGAATTTAATAAATAATTATTATTTATTTTCTATTAGAATTACGAATAAAGTCCTAATTGATAGGCTAATTGAAAAACATCTATAACTTTCAAATAGTATCACATTTTTTGAATCTGAAACATGCATCACATTCTATGCTTTGTATACTATAAGATTAAAAAAGAAAAAAATGAATTTCATGAATTTTTTACCAAGTTAAGGTGGTTAGACAGACGAACTTTTATATTTTTAAAAAGTTTTAATAGAAAATTCATAATTATTTAGTTCAAAAAAAATTATAAAAAAATATGCATCAAATCAGGACATGAGTCCTATACTTATATCTAAAATATTATAAAAAATTATTATCATTTTATTGTGGCTAGGGTGGTCAGACAGACACCTACTTCTTATTTTTACCCTGAAATTTAAATACTACTACATTGAAATTTCAAATTTTCACCAAATAGATTTTTAAAAATAAAATAAATGTCTAGTAGTTTAGAAACTACATTCAATTTTATATACATTCTATTTTTACATTTTTTTGAAATAATATAGATAAATTATTCAAATTCTCTAACTTTGATTTTTAGTCTTTTTATTGCCACTTAAGGACCTATTTTTTCCATGATGATCCTGCACATACCCACTTCACTAGTCAATTTCTTCCTCCTCTTATTATGATTTTTATCTCCCATGATTATAAAATTATCAAGCACAAATTAATGTCAATATTGAAATTCTACAAAAAATTCAATCCAAATTGGAAGTTCAAGACCTATAAGGACTAAATTCTTCCTCTTGTGTTCATCAAAACAAGTAAAAAACTAGCACAATTCCACTTTAAAAATGATTTCTTCATGCCTCCTTTGAAAAAATCAATTCATATTTTATGTTGAAGAAATTTTGTTCCTCCTTTGAAAAAATTACTCAAAAATGCAAGTCACCACCTGTAAAAACAATGCTTGGTGAAATATAGTTCAATTTTACTACTCTTGGCCGTACATGTGAAGTTGCAGAATTCACAATAAAATTTGAGGGTAAATTTAAATAACATGGTTAAAATGAAATGAGATCTTGATTATAGAATGGGATCCCATTACCAAAATTTATTGTAGGGATCGTTAGCAAAGGAACAGGATCCCATTTCGTAAACGGGCTCCTATTTCCCTGCCAACAGTCATTGTATTAAATATTAGGAACAAGATCTCGATTATAGAATGGGATCCCATTTTTTTAAATTTCAAATTAATTTTGCTTTGTGATCAGGTTTTTGGCTTGGATTTTGGTTTAGGAAAAGCATTGGGAGTCCAAACCTAGGCCTTCAACCTGGTTTGACCTGCAAGTTGAAGGTTCTAACAATGTTAGAGAAAAATATCGAGTTTGGACATATGGTTGACGACTTTTTTTATAGAATTTTTTGATGAAATTAAAACCCATTTTAGATGAGACAATGAAAATTCTAAATATGTAAAAAAAATTTACAATTGGATTTTCTTTTCTATTTTTCAATTTATTTATGATGAAATTGGTCCATAAACTTTAAATATCAGGATTTTTTACTATTTTAATCAATTTTGATCAACATAAAATTTTGACAAACGGATTGCATGAGAGAAAACTTCAGAAAATTATTTTCAATTAATTTTTTTTTTTTGCAAAAAATGATAAGTTTAGGTCATCTTATGCGTTTGATACATGATGATTTTTCAAAATGACAAATATGCCTAATAAAAAATTAACAAAAAAAAATCAATAAAAAATACAAAAAAATATCCAAAACAAGCTTCAGTGAGTCACAAGTCTTTTCCCAAAAGGATTTAGAAAAATATGATAATTTAGGTCAAAATATGGATGTTGTACATGTGCATGGTATGGTAATAAAAATTGACTTTTAAATAGTAGTTTTTACAAACACCTATTGAAACTCAATTTATACAATGTAGGTATTGAAATAAATTACATATTTGGAAGCTAGACTCTTAGTACTACATTTTATGATTAGAGACCTTTTTGAAGATTCCATCTCTAAGTGCTTCAAATTTTAAGGTCAAATGTGTCAAACTATGAAAAATAAAGGAAAACAATTCCACTTTTGGCCAAAAAGTGGACTCAACTTCTTGGCAGCACCCCCTATCAATATTCAGATCATCTAATGCTAAAATGCGTTCTCTTTGAAAGTCAACTTCACAATATCCTTCACTAATTTTTTCAATATCTTCATGTTTCTTAACCTTTAGGGAGTTCTCATTTTACAATGCTTCACTTCTCATGTCTTCCACTTAGGATCTACCTTAGCTATTAGGATAAATATCAAGGCACTTGGCTTTGATACTAATTGTTGAACATATAGAAGTACTAAGAGGGGGGTGAATCAATACTTAATCAAATTATTTCCATTCATAAGAAATTAACAACCAGAACACTATATTTACATGGAAAAACATGCAAGGGAAAAACCACAACTATGAGAAATCTACTTGGATCTTCTATCCAAATCTAGCCTCACAAATAAAAATATTTTACATGTTTTTATGATCTTTAACCAAAGGAATTTCACTACTCCCTACTCAATACAACACTTACAACAAAGGTTTACAACCTCAACATGCAAGTGGAAAATATCAATACCTTTATTATCTCCAGCTTAGTGCCTTTGGTAAATTCACACATACATCCACTTCAACAATATATGTTTCCTTCAGATCACTACCTTCAACATAGTTTCTCATTTATATTCACACACTCTATTGCATAGATTCATATAGACTACTACTAATATCTTAGAACTAATATTTCCCATATTTTATTATCAAGAGATATCCTACAAATTCTTATTCACACATTTTTTGCTAAAAACATTCAGAATACTCACACATGCATTCTCAAAAGATTTTATCTTCTATTTATACTCTCTACAATCTTCAAAAAGTTTCTATTTGTTAGGTACAAACATACATTATATGAGATATACATTGGTCACAAAAAATTTGCTTTAAAAATATTTGTAATAGAAAGAAATCTCATGTGGTTCAAGATAAGAGATATTTAGGATCTATTTTGTAGAAAAAAATATTTCCAAAAATAACACACATATTAAACAACTTGGCACAAGCAACACAACTAGTCAAGTCATCCTGACAAGCATGTAAACTATCATACATCAAAACTAGGCCATGGAAGTACTTAAGAGACCATGAAACTCTATGCGGGTCACTCCAACATATTGATATGGATTGTATTGAATTTTTTTTGCACTCCTTTTGTAGTTTTAGGTAAATTCATGCTAGCACAAACAATTAGAGATTAAGATATCAACTTCAGATATAATGCAATACATGAGAGGATTAGATATCAACTTACAAATCATCCAAATAACATGTAGAGACCTATTCATGATTCTCAAAATAATTTTATACAACTTTGAGCCATTACTATCTTTCTCAAGTCATTTAAACACCAAAAGACCAACCTATCAAGTTCCCAAAATATAGACAACACACTATCATCTATAGAAAAAATCAATGGTGCACCAACACAAGTGAAATTTGAACAAAGAAGATAAACAACCTTCAAAAGCATAAATACAAAATTGCAACGCAAGACAACATGATGTGGTGAAGAATGAAGACATTTAGTTCTTCCTGTATTGATGGAAAATGTACTCCCTAATATGTTGCCTTGATGTAGTGTTGTAATGTGTTTAACACATTCATATAAGGTCTTCAGAGCTTGTAAACTAAATGAGCCTATTTTTACCTTATTTAAGATTTTTTAAAGTTTTATACCATACTTTAATTGGGCTTCTTTATGCCTTATTTGGCCTTATTTTGCATGGAGAAGTGTTAATACATCTTTTTAAGCATAATCCTGACACAAACCAACATCCAATGATGATTCAGGTGTTTTTTGAATTGTATGGTGCAAATTTAGTGATTTGGGACTCATACACTACCTTGGACATATGGATCCCACGTAAGTTTTGGGGCCTTGATCTGAATTTCACATGAATCTAGGCATTTCTTGAAAAGTCTATCCCATAGCCTAGCCTAATGGGACTCATATGCCACTTCAGGTGCATGAGTCTCATGTGGCCTAAAATTAAATTTAATTCAAATTCTTTGCAATATGTTATCCTCCTAGATTTGATGTCGGCTTGTAGTGTTATAATTTTAAGAATATTGGCATAAAAAAGTATAAATACAAGGTTACTTCACTCATTTCAATCAAAGACTTTCATGTGAGCTTAATTTATAGTGAATTTGGGTTGATGAGAGGATTTAGTTGTTTACAAGAGCCTTCAATAGTGATTATCGATCAATTTGGATCATTATTCAAGCATCGAGCATCATGTCAAAGTCATCATGCATTATATGTTTTTTTTGAGATAACAAATGTGATATAGGGTTTCATGATTCAAGCAAGAATTTAATTCAATATATACAACACTCAAGGAAGTGTCAAGATCCACATCCATTGAATGCATTTCATACATGTTTGCAACACTTTATTCCCAAGGTTTGGTGACTTGCAACATAGCATTTTTTCATTAGTCATTCATCCTTTCTATTTCATTTCATTTCAAGCTTTGATTACCAAAATGGGGTTTGACTAAGGAAAACCCATATCCACTAACAAAACAACATTTTTCCCACTCTTTAGTGTGTGATTTATAGATCTAGCTTGAAGACATATTCAAGAGAAATATTGGAAAGGGATTTTTCAAGTTGCAAATTCATTCAAGTTTTCACCTTGCTTAGAAGATCACTAGAGGACATCTATAGAGAAGAATCTTCAAATTTAGATTCAAAAACTAGTTCAAGAAGATAGAGAAGAGATTGAAGAGCAGATTCAAATCCCGATTCTCTAAAAAAGTGAATTTAGACTGATATACCACTTTTAGCATACGAGTCTCGGTATAGTCAAATTTGTATTTTTCAGGAGTTCAAGAGTTGTCTTTGCCAAATTTTTGTTACTGCCCATAAACCCTATTCTAGGTCTAAAGCACCTAGTTTGGTTTATGATTTCCAATCTACATTAATTTCCATATTTTTAGCATTTCAAATTTCCATTCAAGCTCCAATATATTTTCAGGTGCACACCCTTGATCTCTCAGTTTGTTATTAAGTTTTCCATTCATTTCTAGGTCATTTGTTGTAGTCTTGCATACCATTAAGGTTTACAATTAGAAATTTCATGTAATTTTTCTTTTGAAGCCCTAGCTTGGTGGTGAACCCTCTTTTATTCATAATTCATATCCTAGGACAACCTTTAGAAGATCTCTCTCTTTCATTCTATCAATGGATTGAGATCTCTAGGGTTTTCTTGAATGTAATTTTATAGTGTAGGAAAATGGATCCCTTAAAATTTTCACACTCGTTTGAGCTTTCCATGTGGATTTTGTGTTAATATTCCCTTGATTTAATGTTGTAATATGGGTAACCCATTCACATTATGTTTTGGTCCCTTGTGAAGTAAAGGATTTTAATGGTGCCTTGCTAAAGTGTTGTGAAGTGTTGCAACTTACTTTTACACTTTTCTATGCTTTTATCAAATAGCTAAGCCTAATAAACATAATTTTAATCAAAATCAGCTTTAGTCTTTCCTTATTTGGAGTGTTGTAAATTTTTGTAACATAATTTCACACTTATCTAGGCTTGTAATTAATAATTGGGATTTCTTATTCTTTAATTGGCCCTATTTTCCATCCACAAGCCCCATGTATTGCACCTTTTCAAGGATAATCCTGACACCAATTAGTAACCAATCATAATTTAGGTGTTTTTGTCTTGTGTGGCCCAAATTTAGGGATCCAGGACTCATTCACCACCTTGGGCGAATGGGTCCCACTTGGATCTTTTGGCCCCAAATTGGATTTCACACATTTCTAAGCCCTTTTCATTTTTGGTACCATATATTATGGCTTGGTGGGACTCATTTGCCACCTTGGGTGAATGAGATGACCAAAATTCAAATTTAATTCAAATTTTTGGTGGGATTTTATTCCCCTAAATTTGATATCAGCTTGTAGTGTTGTAATTTTGAGAATTCTTGCATAATTGAGTATAACTACCAGGTTCTTTCAATCATTTTAACCTAAGACTTTTGTGAGAGAATTCCTAATAGAAAATTATGTTCACAAGAGCATTCAATAGTTTTCAAGGGAATATTATTAAGCATTTTAAAGTAGCATTAAAGAGCCAATCATCATGTCAAAGGATTGCATTTATCATGTTTATTATTGTGCTAACAATTGTGATTTAGAGTTTATGATTCAAGCAACTGTTTCAATCAAAATCAACATCATTCAAGAATGAGTCAAGAACCACATCCATTGTAGCCATTTAAAGAACATTTGCAACACCTTATTGCTAGAGTTTGGTTAGTTGCAACATTATCTTTTGTAAATTCTTACTTTCTTTAATTTAAAGGTTTAATTATCTACAAGGGGTTTGACCAAGGCAAACCCATATCCACTAACTAAATAACATTGTTCCCTCTCCTTTATGTGTCATTTTCACATTTAGATTATGCATTTCATAAGGAGAAAGGTTGGAGAAAATTTTTCAAGTGATCAAAGTTTCTAAAGTTGTTATCAACCATTGGAGAAACTTGGAGAAGACCTAAGGTGGCAATTTAAAGTTTCGGATCTAGAAATCAATCAAAAAAAGCAAAGTAGATTGAGAGGAACAAAATAAAGTCCTAAACTTTTAGAAAGGAAAAAGTGGACTAATTCACCATAAATGGGGAATGAGTTTGACTGTACAAGTCTGACGCATATTTTTATAGATCCGGATACCCTTTTTACTGAAACCTATTCCGACACATTTTCCCAAAAGCAGGACTTATTTTTCTTCCTTGGTGAATGAGTCCCAGTCAGCATTGATAGTAAATTTTATAGAACTCTAGATCTCCATCATGCCTTCTTTAGTCTCCCAAGTGCACACTTTCTATTTCATAACTTTTTGTTGTATTTTGTTCATCTTTCTAGGTCATTTAGAGTTAGTTTGCATTTGACTAGGGTTTTGTATTTCATCTTGCATTTCATTGTCTTTTCTAAGTCTAAACTTGGTAGTGAACCCATCATTAGATCTAATTCAGCCTTTAGGATAGCCCTTTTGCAATATTTTCAATTTCTTTTGTATTGAAATCTCAAGGGTTTGTCCTTGAGTGAAGAGTGTGAAAATTGCCCCTTTCCTCTTAGGTTCAAAACTATAGAAGTTAAAGGAAACTCAACTATTTTCTCCTTTTCATTTTGGTGAACCTTCATTTAGAGCATCAAAATATTAAGTTGGAGTCCATCATCATCCTAGATTTAGCTTGCATTAAGATTTGCATTAGTTAATTTGCATTATAGGGTTTCAAATTTTCATTAGGGAAAGCTAATTTAGCTTGCATTTTTCAATTTAATTTCACTGAAAAATTAGTCAAGTTATGCATTTGCATCTCATACATAGACCACAATACATAAAAAGCATAAAATCCAATTGAAAAATAATGAATTTTTTGAAAAGAATCATCCCTGGGACTCATTCACCATCCTGGGTGAATTAGTCCCTTTACACATTTTGCATTGCATTTTCTAGCATTTAGAATTCAATTTCTAAGTTTCTCTTTATTGTTATTTACTTCTTGTTTTAGTTTCCCCAAATTTCAGTTATAATCATTTGATTGTTCTTAGCTTTGCATCTAGCTTATATTCATCTTGCGCATTTCCTAAAATCAAAATATCATTTCACATTGTTGCATAGTTTACAATCTGAATTTTGCATCATGGATATGTTCTTTAGCAAGCTTTAGATGTCAAAAAAATTCTTAATAGATGTTTCAAGTTGTGCTTTTGAAAATGATCCTAATGATATTAAACTCACTGATGCTCACTCAAATCCTAATGTATGTCCTCCTCATGATGTTTACATCATTAGAGAAGATGACAAGATCATGAATAAGTTCCTAAATGATTGTCTTAACAATCTTGAAGCTAACACATCCTTTTATCCATCTATGAAACAACGAGATACCCCTATGATACCACTTCTTGAGATGTTTGATTTCTTAAATCTTGAAACAAAGATGGAACCTGAGTTCCCCAAAATAGGTGAACCTAGTTCCTCTAAACAAGTAAACACTCAATCATCCTATGATAAAAAGTGACAAAAACTTCCAACAATCTAGAAGAAACATATGGAAAAGGATTTACAAGCTTGAGCAAACAAGTAAGTGATACAACAAGTGAACATGAAATCCATCAACTCCTAGAGAAAATTCCAACCAATGAAAAAAAAAAGACCTAAGATATGAAGATCCTCCCCACAAAAAAAGAATTCCCAAATAATATCTAAGGCTTCATAGTGATGGTACGGTTATCTTAGATCATCATTCTAATATGAGTGTCCTTCTTTATAAAGAACAACCAATGATTCATAAAAATTACAAGGATGATAGGATCACCCTAGGTCCTCTCCCTCAACCTTCAACTAGAGAAGATGGTGAATCTAGAAAAAATAAAACACCTTACAAGCTCTCACACATCCAAACAAAAATCGAATGACAACTGAAACATCTCATAGACACAAGTTAGCTTAAACTTCCACCTCGTATAAGAAGAAAATTCCCTAAAGATAACATGAAGTATTTTGAATATCATAGGATTCTTGCGAATCTTAATAATGACTTTTGAACTTTAATTAAGATCCTTCCATAATTTGACATTACAGAAATAGTCCCTTAAAGTGGGACCCCTTTCCCAACCCCTTGTCATGTAATAGTTGTTGAACATTCTATTGTCACTATTACATGACCTTTCCCATCACCTACCTTGGCTCATTCTTGTCTCACACTCAATGGGGACTATAAGTTGGTAGCCTTGTCCAATTAATTAATTTGTCATTGTCCCTTAACTACATTATCTACCTTTCACTTATATAGATTGAGATTGGGAGGTGGATGAACTGCTCATAGGTTGACTTGCATGTGCCTTACAAGACTTTTGCATTATTTATTTCTTCCTTTATCCTTTGTGTGATTGCATTTGTGTAATATGATCCCTCATGATGTTATGTTCAATTTTATCTATCTCTTTGTGGCATTCCTCTATTTGTACCTTCATTCTTCTCTATGTCGTAAATCTCTTTTTGCTTATTTTACCTTATTTTTTATTTGTATTGTGTTTTCATTTTGGGGATGATGCAAGGCATCCAGACATTCATGTCTCTTCCATGTTGACCCAAAAGGATTTATTTTTCCTTTATCTTTTTCATTTTCTCTCTTTTCATTTGTCTTGTGTTTTCCTTTTGGGGATGACACAAGGCACCGAGACATTCAAATCTCTTCCATGTTGATCCAAAAGCTTTTTCTTTGTTTTCAATCTCTTTGTGTCATTCTTCTATTTATATGTGTTTTTTTGGAATGATGATAGTTTTTACTCTCTAATAAAAATTGCAGCAAGAACATACTGACCCCAAATCCATAGATCCCTTATATGTTTAGTGTTTTCCTTTTGGGGCAACCCCTTGCCCATTTTCATGATGTAGCTTTACTTGGAAAAATATGACTTACAATAGGGCTTTCCATATTAGCTCTCACATGTTTTTGTTTTTATTTTGCATTTTGTACTTTCAAGTAATTGCTCATAGTATGGTATTTAGCAATTCCTTTAAAGTGGGGGCATACTTTGGCATTATTCTTTTGCATTTTATTTTTCGTGGCTCTTGGTGTAGTCTTCTTACTTTATATGATACATTTTTTTATTTGCAGACGATATTGGGTGTGATGTCCCTCAAGAGCATGATCTCTCTTAGCATATTGCATTCCTCCTAGTGGCTTGATGTGACACACTGCATCCCCTAAGTTACAAATTTTCTATTCTTTGATTTGTCCTCTCTTGGAGACATTAGACACAATGTTCCCTAAGTTAAGACCTCACATGAACTAAGAAGCACTCCTTTGAACATTTCCTATTTTTGGATTTAGAATTTGTTTTTATATGGTCACCTTGCATAACATATCTTTCATGCCTATAGAGTCATCTTATTTTCTCATGAGCTCCATGCACACAAATTTTTGCTTGTCTCATGAACCTCAATTTTGTTTTTTTGTGGTAGCTTAAATTAAAGTTATCATGAGGTATAACTCTAGTATGGTTTGAACAAGAAGTCCAATCTAAGGCATGAATTTCCCCATAGCAACTTGTGTGTGTATGAGTGCATACCAGTGGGTAAACCTAAAAAATTGGTTTACAATTCCAACAAGGAAGGAAAATTGCAAAAACATTCCTATGAAAACAAATTTTATTTTTAGGGGTTTGCATGAATTGGGGTGTTTGAATGGATTGAAAACGGGTTCAAATGGACCCTGGTTCAAGCAAACCATATTAAATGATGCGACCCATTTTTTGTCATTTTTTTATGATGAAGACAATGGCCAAGAGGGAGTTCAATCGAACTATGGTTTGAATGAACCTAAGTTCAAGTGAACCCTGAAGGGGGGTTCATTGAAACCCCCCTTCTCCCCTTCTGACACCAAATTTTCTTCAAAAAAATTCCCTTCAAAGCTCAAGTTGAGGATAAAAATGGAGGAGACTTCATACACCCTATTGGATTATGGTAGTCCTCGAAATGAGTTATCCATCCAATGTAATTTTAATATGTCTTCATATGAATTTCTTTTTAGTTTGATTAAACATAGGGTTTTCATTGAAAATCAAACTCTGTTTTTTGCATATGTGTAAAAATAGAATATTATCAAAATAAAATTATGAAAAATATGTGTAGGCTAGATATTGATGTCCTTGATCTAGTAAAATAAAAATTCAATTTTGATACGTAGAAAAATTATTATGTTGTATACGGTCTGGTCCACCTATGTCTGAATTGTAATTGGTTTGACTTCAAAACTTGACTAAGGAAAAAATATTCAATAAAACACTATGAAACCAAATGAAAGGGTTAGATATCGTAGTTATAAATCTAAATTCAAAATAGTTAGAATTTTATCCTTCATATAAAAAATTTATGTTCTATACGGTGAGCATCAGTCCTTAAAAATGGTGTTTACTCGTAAAAACTAGTTTTCAAAGGAAATGGAAAAATAATTGCAATCTAACTCCAAATTTTTTTAAAATATATTTTTAGAATCTACACAAAAAATTCACAAATCACTATTTTGTATCATCTTCATATTCCTCGTGGTTTAGCCATTATAGGTGCCCGTAAGTGAAGATTTAGTTAGAAAAAATCAGTTCAGTGTCGAGTGTGCTAAAAAATTATAAACCAATATTATGGAATCACCCTAGCCATAAGTGCATGTGTCTCACCTTTTAGGACTTCTCACCCAGCGGATAGCTAGGAGTTTCATTTCCTCAAAGTGATTCTACATTTTTCAGACAAACAAAATCTAGATCTGATCCACATCATGATGGACAAATGATTGAAGTTTGTTCCAATTATCTTTTACCCTTTTCTCTCTTTCATATTTGGTAGCGTATGCTTATTCTTTGTTGCTTCTCTTTATATCATTCTAATATGTGTTATTTTGTGCTTTCATTGATTTCTCTTGGCATGTTGATCTTGGGGACTTGATCACCCCACTTGATCATCGTTGTCTCATCTTATTTGTATTGGTACATTTGAACCCCTCTTGGTGTGCCTATTTGTATACTTTAGTGTGAGTTTGAAACAATTTCATCCTCTCACTAAAGTGGGGGCTAAAGTGTAGGAAAATGGATCCTCTGACATTTTCACACTTGTTTGGTCTCTCCTTGTGGATTTTGGTTTAATTTTTCCTTCATTTAGTGTTGTAAGGTGGATAAAACATTTCCATTAGGTCTTAGTCCCTTGTGAACTAATGGATTTTAATTGTGCCTTGCTAAAGTGTTGTGAAGTGTTGTAACTCACTTTCAAACTTTTGTAGGGTTTTATCAAATAACTAAGCATAATAAACATAATTTTAATCAAAATTAACTTTAATCTTGCCTTATTTAGAGTGTTGTAAAATGTTGTAACAAAATTTCACACTTCTCTAAGCTTGTTATTAATAATTGTCAGGATTTCTTATGCTTTACTTTTCCCTATTTTACATCCACAAGTGTCATTTATTGCATCTTTTCGAGGATAATCCTGACACCAATCAATCACCAATCATGATTTAGGTGTTTCTACTTGTGTGGCCTAGATTTAGGGATCTAGGACTCATTCACCACCTTGGGTGAATGGGTCCTGTCAGCCTCCTACAATGACTTTAACAAGTAAGTGCTTGTAGCTATGATTTAGAGATTGCATATCTAACCTAAATAACTATTTCAATCATCATGAACGTGCATTTAAATTTTCAATCCCAGCATGCAAAATTGAAATGGGTCAGCACTATATGTGCACTGCGAATCCAAAGTAGCCATATTCATCCTACAACTAAAAAAGACACAATAATGAAAGTAAATTGCTTGAAAGGAAATAACTTAAATGATGAACGTTAATCAATGTCTATACTAAAATAAAATGCCCGATAGAAATGGAAGTCTGGGTGAACAAACAAGAAACTACTCTAGTCTACTTTGGCTATAGGAACAGTCAAAAAAAGGAATTCTAGTGGCTATAGGAATAGTTAGTGCCAAATTCTTAACTAATTACTAAACAAAAAATACTAAGTTAAAGGATGAAATACTCACCAAGTGCTCCCCTTCAGATAAGTATTCCCTAAGTCTAAGGTAAACTCAAATGCATGAAGGGTATGTGTAGGATCATGATGGGCCAAAAAGTAGTGATATGTAAATGATATGATGGCCCATGTGGCTAGCAACTTTTTTTTAATGCAAAATTGTTGAAACAAAAAGGGTTTTTAAAGGATATTCTCATCTTTCCACCAATATAAATTATTCTTTACTTTGAATTTAATAAATAATTATTATTCATTTTCGATCTGAATTATGAGTAAAGTCCTGATTAATATGCTAATTAAGAAAACTCTATAGCTTTCAAATAGTATCACATTTTCTAAATTCGAAACATGTGTCACATTCTATGCTTCACATACTATAGGATAATTTTATTTTCTTGAATTTCATGAACTGTTGACCAAGTTAAGGTGGTCGAACATACGATTTTTCTATTATTTTTAAAACTTGTAATAAAAAATTACAAAAAAAATATGCATCACATCAAGACATGAGTCCTCTACTTATATCTAAAATATTATAATTTTTTTTTATCATTTTATTGTGGTTAGGGTGGTCAGACAGACACTTACTTCTTATTTTTTCAATAAAATTTCAGTACTACTACATTGAAATTTCAAATTTTCACCAAACCAATTTTTTTTGTTTTTAAATAAACCTAGTAGTTTAGAAACTGCATTCAATTTGGTACAGATTCTATTATTACATATTTTTGAAATAATATAGATAACTTATTCAAATTTTTACATGAAGTTACCTAACTTTGATTTTCTGAATTTTTATTGCCACTTAAGCTCCTATTTTTTCCATGATGATCTTGCACATGCCCTCAAACTTAAAAAATCATTTCATTCAGTAGAAAAAATGAAGACAATTAAACAGCATAACTATGTTACAAAAAACTAAGAATGTGAGTACACCAAATTAAGCAATCTTTCTATCAGAATGTTGAACCTCCAAAGGAGCATCTGAGTCTTATTTATCTAGCCACCTAGCAAGGCAGTCAAATCTAATAGAATCAAAGGATGGCGCATTAGGAAAAGTGTAGAAAGAGAGGGAAGGCAGCTACGCATGCACATAATTTTTCAGACATGCTCTCCTTAACACGACTTTGGCACAACAATAATGCCTAAATATGCTCAACATACATTTAAGAGCATTTACAAGGTGGTTACAGTTTGATTTGCATGAGTAATCTTTCAGCCAATTGAGAGCCTTACTTCATTGAATGTCCACCTTATTGACCAATATGGTAGATTCCCAACTGGTGGAATCTTCCTAAATTGTAGGCCTTAATTATATCTGCATGATAATATTAGTACACACAACAATTGCATATCCATAATCATCTTAAAGCAACATTTATTAATTGCATGCAAAATTAACGCAAATGGTTCCTATAACATATCAATATCATTTAAATGTTATGAAAATAAGTTCATGTCCAAAGTCTATAGTTTTAAGGAAATATTATAAAAATATCAACTCCCAAGTATCAAAGTCTTATGAAAACTATAGCAAATGGACAACAACTCTATGAATAATTTGAACATAAACTAGATTCATCATCCCCCCAACCTAATGTCTTGTTGGTCCTCTAGCAAACGAAGAGTTGTGCTTTCATTTGGTCAATACCCTAATATTTTCAAATCCAAGCTATCCTGCATTAGTTTCTACTATGTCTGAATTAGGATCCCAAAAGAACCCTTGTTGTTTGTCCAAGATTATCCATGTCAGTCTCTCATCAGCAATGTTGTACCTATAATACCTGAAGTTTGGCATAGGTCCCAATAGGATAGGTGGCTATAAAATCAATGGAAGCCAAAATTGTCCCTTTGTTCTTCCAATTTGCATATATTTATCAAATCTCTTAAATTTTGCAACATATTTGTGCATGGAATGAGGCTCATCTTTCTTCAAATCATCAGTTAGGCTATTCCACCTCTATGACAGGTATCCCATTATAGATTCTCCTATGGTTCTTGCCATCTCCTCATATTCTTTATAAACTGCCTCTCTCTCAAGTAGGATCCTACTGCCATAGCTTGGTCGATATAGAATTTTGTGTCAATCCTTCAAAACGTCTCCTAGATGTCTAGATTTATCCCTAATTGGTAGGGGAATGTTGGATTCAATTTTCCTATAAGCCCTGAATTACTTACCCCAACTAACTTCGTTCTGTATCTAGGAAATGAATGACCTCAATTGGACATCTCCTACATATAACAGTGGATTATAATCATGGTCTTTGGTCATAGCATAATTATGTAAATAAAATTCACACAAAAAATTCTTCATCTCAAAAGGAGCAATCCGATAAGCATTGAAAAATTTAGTAGGGGTCTGAGTGGAGAGGTTAAAACATGAAACAATCTTTGCTAGCTTAAAAATAAGATGCTTCTCCTTTAAATACAGACCATAGACCCTCAGAGACCTGCACTCTAATATCTATGGTACTAAAGTTGTCATGTAATCTACCTTCTTTAAAATAGTAATTTCTTCATTCTTATCCTTAATTTCCTCATCTCTCTTTTCAATAATCTTCTTTAGCCTATGTTTTTCTCCTTTCCATTCTTCTTCCATCCTTTTTACTTCTTTCCATAAGTTCAGGACTACCGTGTTCATTGAAAAATCAGAGGGCCTGTGTACTCCTCCCATCATTTTTCCTAGCATTTGTGCTTTCTCTTGGTAGAGTACCAACTGCAAGGCTTCTGTTTGCTTAGCCAATTTTGGTTGCAGGGGTGCTGACTGTTGTCTCATTTCAAGTTGCATGGCCTCTTGTTCTTTTTCTTGCTCATGCTACAAGAGTTCTTGTTGTAGGAGTTCTTGATTTTCCTCACACACCTAGATTCCAGCTTGTTCTATAGTATCAACAAGATCTGCTAGCGCTAAATTTATTACTTCCTCAAATACATCATTTTCCTCAACATTTACCTGCTCCAATGGAGCTTATGTGTCCTCTTGTGGCATTTTCCAAGGTTTAGGGATTTACCCTAGAGGTATACTAAAGGCTAGCCCAAGTGATCTTTATTTTCTAGGAGGGCCTTCATGTTTTTCTTTTGTTGTAGGAAGAACAGTGTCAGCCTTCCATTTCTTAGAGCTTGGCACTTCTTTTTCTTCCATTTTAATTTTAGCTTTTCCTTTCTTTAGTTTTTCTTCTTCTTTTGTTCCCTAGTTCTCATTAGGTTGCCAAGAGGAACATCATCATTAGAATTAGGAGAGGAAATCTCTTTATCTGAATGCTCTGCCTCAAAAGAACTAATCTCAATAGTTTGTTTGGCTACAGGAGGGTTTCCACTAGGGCTTGTTTTAGAAGTTGAGGCACCAAGAGTGGCCTCAAAATTTTTCCTTCTCCTACTAAACCTATGAGGTTGAGGCAAAACCCTAGGTTGCAAATGATCTGGTCCAATCTGACAAATATTAAAAAAAATTCCCAAGAAATATCAGACACATCATCCAAAGACTTTTCAACTAATAATTTGATCAGACAATGGTGGGAAATGGAATTGTCCCTACCTTTCTAGGTCTCAGTCACCATGATTGAAAGAAGGTGGTATAGCATGTTGGGAACATTCATTCTCCTTCTGTGCCTCATGTGGTTCAAGATTTAAAAATGCACGGAATGTAAATTCGACTGGTGACCTTCATAGGTAATATACTTCACAACATAAATTGCTACCTACTTCCATAGCTTAAGTAGAGAAGTCATCTTTGTACCTTGTTTTTCACTGCTCAACAAAGGGTCATTAGGTTCTATAAATTTAACCCTAGCCAACTTGGCATCACTAGTAGTAGGGTAATGTTCATCATCGATAGGCAACCCTATAACTTTTGCAATTATTTCCTCTATAATTGTTACTTCCAACCCTTTTACCATGGCCTTTCCTTCAGACAATGTCTGGGAAAATTCCAATGCAACATCTTCATCAAAACCATTCAACTTTAAGAAATAATCTAGCCATCCACAATTTCTAAACTTAGCCAGGCAAGGTGCATCTTGTAGTAATACATCATGAACCATGGGGGTATGTGCAGGATTATGATGGGCCAAAAAGCGGTGATATGTAAGTGATATGATGGCCCATGTGGCTAATGTCATTTTTTTAACCTACAATTGATGAAATGAAAAGGGTTTTTAAAGGAAATTCTTATCTTTCCACCAATATAAATTATTCTTTACTTTGAATTTACTAAATAATTATTATTCATTTTCTATTTGAATTATGACTAAAGTCCTAAATAATTATAATTATGCTCATTGAAAAAAATCTATAGCTTTCAAAGGGTATCACATTTGTTGAATCTGAAACATGTCTCACATTCTATGCTTCCCATACTATAGGATTCGAAAAAAAAAAGTTGAATTTCGTGAAGTTTTGACCAAGTTAAGGTGGTCAAACGTACGAGTTTTTATATTTTTTAAAAGTTGAAATAAAAAATCATAATTAATTATTTACTTGGAAAAAAATTACAAAAAATTATGCATCACATCAAGACATGAGTCTTTTACTTATATCTAAAATCTTATAAAAAAATATTATCATTTTGTTGTGGTTAGGGTGGTCAGATAGAATCCTACTTCTTATTTTTTCCCTGAAATTTAATTACTACTGCATTGAAATTTCAAATTTTCACCAAATAGAAATTTTAAAAATAAAAATAAACCTAGTAGTTTAGAAACTACATTCAATTTTCAAAAAGTTCTATTGTTACATATTTTTGAAATAGTATAGTTAATTATTCAAATTTTTACATCAAGATTCCTAACTCTGATTTTTTTGAATTTTATTACCAATTAAGGGCCTATTTTTTCCATTATGATACTGCACATGCCCATGGGTTCATTTCAAATTAACCCACCACCCATTGTCTATAGTCAAACAATCACTCTGCAAAGTTTTTCTTCCTATAATCCTCATCTAAATGCCAAAATTTTCCTTCCTAAAACTTTGCTAAATTTTTGATGTTGGTGTCATCTGAATTTCACCTTTTTGGCTTAAGATTATGATAGGAGAAATTAAAGAAATAAAGGAGTAATAAATGCAAGCTATGATTTAGGAAAATGGTTGCGGTAGATTGTCACTTCACACATATGAGCCATCATCTCACTCAAAATTCAAATTAGCTCAATAAATTCAATTTTGTTGATGTGAACGAGTATAGACAAACATTCAAATATGGTGCATTGAAACATCACCCCCCAACCTAAATTTGTGCATGTTTCCTCACATGTGAGGTGGAATTTTGATTTGAAAGGGATAGGAAATAATTACATGTTATGGTGACCGTCCATATTAATTCACAATAATTAAATAAATGCGCTAAAAGAAAATTAAGATATAACAATTGATGTGCATGTACCTGAATTCATGGAAGATTTATTGCAAAGATTATGGAGAAAGTACCAATCCCTTCTCAAGAAATTATTTGAGAACTGAATGAAAGAAGATCAGAATGGAATAAAGTGAAATGATGATGGCATGATGGAAGAGAGAGAAATGTGGAATGGATGGGTGGATGGGTGAAGAAGTGGAAGTCTTTATTATGAAAAGTTACATACCTTAGTCAACTAGAAGAATGGGCACTAGGTCCACTTCCTTCGACTGCAAGAAGTTTGGGTGCAACATGTTGAGTGAATTGTTGCAGGAACTCTTCCTTAGAATTTGGCTTGTGATACAATCTCAGACGATGACCATTCACTAGCAACTTAAATCCGACAATGTCAATGGTAGTAAGCTTAACAACTCAGTTGGAAAATAATTCAATCACCCCATATGGTTTGATCCACCTTGTTTATAATTTTCCTACATTATCCTTATATCTTGAGTCATAGAGCAATGCCCAATCTCCAGGCTGAAATTTATTATCCTTGATGAATTTATCATGCCAGTTTATTCACTGATTCTGCACTACCTCTATGTGATGTAAAGCTACCTTCCTCATCTCATCCAAAGCATTTAGCTACATGATTCTATCTCTTTGTGCCTCAGAAATATCCATCCCCAATTCTACTACATTCCTAGGAGTCTTATGCTCAAACTCAATGGGCATTATGGCTATCTTTCCATACAAAAACTCAAATGGAGTGAATCCTATAGTTGTTTTCTAGGTAGTTTTGTAAGCCCAAATAAATTTTGTTAGCTTGCTTGCCCAAGCCTTTCTATGGATAGCCACTATTTTGGTTAGAATGGCTTCAATTTCTTTGTTGGTCACCTCAACTTGGCCATTAGCCTGGGGGTGATAAGGATTAGACTTCTTGTGCCTGATGTTGTACTCACTGACTAGTGTTGTAACAAGGGTTGAAGTGAATTGAGTCCCTTGATTAGTCACTATCTCTCTTGGAACCCTATACCATGTGAGAATTTCCTCATACAATTTTTTTGCAACCTTAGTATCTCTTGCATGCTTCATGCCCTTAAATTCTACCCATTTAGTAAGATAATTAGTCCATACCAAAATATAGGATTTACCTTTTGATGGAGGATCAATAGGCCCTACAAAATCTAGTCCCCACTTGTCAAATGGACAGATTGCTACCTAGGGGTAAAGTGAAATCTCATCAGATTTGGTTGGTCAACCCATCCTTTGGCATCTATCACACTTCCTTATATATCTCCCTACATCCTTGTGGAGTGTTAGCTAGTAATATCTTGTGTTTAAAATCTTAATTTTTATCCTCTTGGCTGCAAATAGTCCTCCACAAGGTTCATTGTGGCATGCATGCATAATATCATATGTCTCATCTTCCCTCACACATATCCTCGTGACCTGGTTAGGTATAGTTTAGAGAAACATCCAACAATCCATGAGAAAGGAAAATATTTATCAATGAGCACTCTCCTCTCTTTTCGAGAGAAGTGAGGACGGTCTCTCTGCATGACTAGAAAATTAGCTACATCAGCATACCAGGGTGTCTACACACTGATAGAAAATAAGTGCTCATTAGGGAAAGAGTCATCTATGAATTGATTGTCCTCTAATATGGTCAGCCTTGAAAGAAAATCCGCAACAACATTGTCCTTCCTTGGTTTATCAACAATGATTATGTCAAACTCCTGCATCACCAATAACCATCTTGCTAGCCTCCCTAAAATCAGAGGTTTATTCATGAGGTATCTATTGGTTGCATGATTAGTGTGCACAAAGATTTGGTAGCCTGTTATGTAATTCCTGAATTTTTTTAAAGCATAGATCACTACTAACATTTCTTTTTATGTCATTGTATAGTTGAATTCAACTCCTTGCATATTTTTGCTCACAAAGTACATGGCATTTTCAATTGATCCTTCTTTTTGTCCTAGAACTATTCCTATAATGATAGTATGATGCATCTATATGGATATGAAAATAAAACTCCCAATTAGGTCCCTTGAGCATAGGAGCATGAGTTAAAGCCGCTTTCATGTAATAAAATGCCTTGTCATACTCTTGAGTCTATTGGAACTCAACATCTTCAGTTAGGAGATTATACAATGGTGCTGCCATTTTTCTGAAGTCCTTGATGAACCTCTTGTAATAACCTACATGTCCTAAGAAAATACTAACATCATTTTGTTTTTTAGGGATAGGCAGATTGGTAATCACCTCAATCTTTGCAGGATATACTTGAATTCCTTTGTGAGAGATGTAGTGGCCAAGAACTACACCTTCCTACATCGTCATGAAGCACTTTTCACTATTTAAATATAGATTGTGGTTTTCACATATCTATAGTACTCTCTTAATATTTTACAATGCTTCATGGAAATCAACACCATAAGTAGTGAAATCATCCATATAGATTTCCTTGAAATCATGAGACATGTCTAAAAATATGCTAATGATTTCCCTCTGAAAAGTTGTAGGTGCATTGCATAAGCCAAACGAAAGTACTAAGTAGGCATAGGTTACCCAAAAACAAGTAAAGGTGGTATTCTCATGGTCATCTGGTGCAATTTGGATTTGGTTATAGCTATTGAATCCATCGAGAAAATATAAGTACCGCTTTCCTACAAGTGAGTCTAGAAGTTGATCTATGAATGGTAAGGAAAAATGGGTCCTTTTTAGTGGTCGAGTTAAGTTCCTTGTAATAAATACAAAATTTCCACTTGCCTCCTTTCCTGGGCACAATCATCAATGGGGACACTCATTGGCTATCTCAAATGGGGTAGATAAATCCTATATCTAGAATTTTTTCAGTTCCCCTTTCACTATTTCTCTCAATGCAAGGTTAATTATTCTTTGTGGCTACCTCACTAGTGTACAATCATCACTTATGTATATCCTATGAATACAAAGTTTAGGGTCCAATAAATTCATATGATAGTCCCATGAAAATGCATTTTGGTGGCCCTTTGTAAGTTTTGCAATGACAACTGATGTTCTTCACTCAATTTATTATTGATATTAGGATGTTTCCCTTCTGATACTTGCACTTGTGTAGCTAACTCTACCATAGTTGCTTCATTGATGCTTGGTACATTTAGTTCATGTGGAAGCAATGAATGAAACATACATGTTTCTACAGGAAGTTCTGTTGCAGGAAGAATGCCTATAGGATGAGTGTGCAGGAGTGTCTTCACTGTATCAACAAAATCAGATACATGAGAGGATGTTGCTTCCTCTACCTCATAATTATTTTGAAAATTTATGTTAGAAAATAATTCATCTTCATCTTGAAGCTACAAGAAAGAACTTATGTTGAATATCATAAGTTGTGATATAGAATTAACTTCCTCAAGCTCTTCACCAACATGTGGCCATACTAGATCATCCTTATGATGGGATGGTTTAGTGGGAGGGTAGAGAACTATATTTTTGGTGCTCTTTCCATCATAAATGGTCATGTCTCCTGTTCAACATCCAATATAAGCATATGTTGTTTCTAACCATGGTCTTCCAAGAATAATGGGGTACCTGCCTAGTGTGGCTTTAGGAGAAAGAATCATAAAATCTATTGGGTACTCTAAAGAGTCTAGAGTTACCAATAGATCTTCCACTATACCATCAAGCTTAACAATAGAACTATTAGCAAGCTATAGGATAGTAGGAGTAGGTCTCATGCTTACAATATTCAGTTGTTGTAGGATTTCCTTGGTCATTACATTTATTGCTACTCCCAAATCAATTAGAGCATTCTTTATTTGCATCCCATTTATAAAAAATCCTAGTAGAATACTCCCTAGGTCACTATACTTGGAAATAGTCACTTTCCCAAGCATGATTTCAGCAAGTTGTCCCACCACATGAACTGTACTGGGGTATTTCTTCTTCTTGCCTGGCTGCTTAAGGCATGCTTCCTTGATTGATTTTCCATATATGGGAACATCTTTTATGGTCTGAAATAGAGGTATCTAGACACATATATGATTCAATTAATCTATAATGCAAAAAGTTGTGTCCTCCTTTTCTTTCACAGTTTCCAACCTCTGGGGAAATCATGGTTTAGATTCAGTCTACTTGGTTGGGACTAGTTCAATATTTTTAGGTGCACAAGGCTGAATGGGAACATTGAGAGGCTCCTCCTCTTCCACAGGAAGCTCAGTAATAATGGGTGTGGAAATATCAAGAAAATTAGTTCTTGAATGCAAATGAATGTCACTTAAACTCACAACATATGCAAGGAATTCATTTGGATCAATAGAGTATACCGACTACTGTTGTGGTTTATTATTTGGGTTAGGTGTGGGCTAGGCTAGTAGTGCATTTGAACTTGAATTAGCAGGAGGAGGAATTATAGTATGTTGTTGGGGATGAGAAGGTGGCTGCATGTAATTTCTTGTCTGCTTTGGCCATTGCTATCCTCCCCTCCATTGAGATGTGTGCTACCATTTTCCTAAAGGTGGTTTCCAATTTTCTTGAAACTACTACCAATTCCCTGAGGTTGTTGCCACTAGGGTGGAAATTTTTGGTGATTGGGTCAAGCATTTGGAGGGTTAATCCAAGGCTATGGTGGATATCCTCCATAATTGGATGGATATGGGGGTTACCAATGATAACTAGATGAATAAGAATTGAAATATGGCCTAGCAAAAGATAGTGGATCTGGTGGCATACCCTGTCTTGGAGCCCATGGCCTCCTTTGTGCAACATAGTAGACTTGATCATCTTCAATGTGGATTGGCTTGAACTCAAGTGTCATCTACTTGTTGTCAATATTTGCTATCATCTTACATCTGTAGTCCTTATTTTGTTTGCAATGAGGGCAATATTCTGCCAACATTACCTCTACCTCTTGGGTATGTGCATGATCATGATGGGCAAAAAAGTGGTGATATGTAAGTGATATGATGGCCCATGTAGCTGACGACTTTTTTTACCCAAAATTGATGAAACGAAAAATGGTTTTTAAAGGAGATTCTTAGATTTTTACCAATATAACTTATGCTTTACTTTGAATTTAATAAATTATTATTATTCATTTTCTATTTAAATTATGACTAAAGTCTTGATTGATAGGCTAATTGAAAAAATCTATAGCTTTCAAAGGGTATCACATTTTATGAATATGAAACATGCGTCACATTCTATGCTTCACATACTATAGGATTAAAGAAAAAAGAGTTGAATTTCATGAAGTTTTGACCAAGTTAAGGTGGTCATATGTACGAGTTTTTATATTTTTTATAAATTGTAATAAAAATAATAATTAATATTTTACTTGGAAAATAATTACAAAAAAATATGCATCACATCGAGACATGAGTCTTCTATTTATATCTAAAATATTATAAGAAAATATTATCATTTTATTGTGGTTAGGTTGGTCAGATAGACACCTACTTTTTTTTTCCCTGAAATTTAAGTACTACTGCATTGAAATTTAAATTTTTCACCAAATAGATTTTAAAAAAATAAAAATAAAGCTAGTAGTTTAGAAACTACATTCAATTTGCAATAGATTTTATTCATACATGTTTTTGAAATAATATAGTTAACTTATTCAAATCTTTACATCAAGTTGCCTAACTCTAATTTTTTTAATTTTATTGCCACTTAAGGGCCTATTTTTTCCATGATGATCCTCCACATGCCCTCCTCTTGTTCATTTTTGGCTTGAAGTGAATCTAGCTAAGTATCCATATTTTTTATGATGTTTTGTTTCAATTCTGCCAGTAAGTGAGTAATCTCCATCCTTGAAAACTCATTGGTAGATGAGTTACCCGTACAAGGTTGGTAAGCTCTCCCCTTCTTTGAAGCTTCCATAGAATAGTTTTGACATATCTTCTTGATATCCTCCCAAGGAACTTGGGTGATATATCATGCTCCCATCAGGTCCAAGGCATCTATGCAGCTGTCATTAATTCCTCTCAAGAAAAGAAACTTCTGTGATTCTTCATTGAGTGTATGGGGTGGAGATTTTTATAGGCAAAACATAAACCCTGAAATGTTATCCTCCAGGCTCTAATATTCCTTTTGTTGCATCCTAAAAATGTCATCTCCTCTCATGTCACTGCCCCTACAATACTCTTTGTATTTCTCAAGGAAATTTGTCTTCATGTCCTCCCAATTCTCCATAGTATCTCTTCCTAGGCTCATGAACCATCTTAATGTATCTTATTTAAAAGTGGTAGGGAATAGCTTAAGCCTGTGGGCATTAGTGGTATAGTAATAAGTCTTGAAGAGTATATCAAACTCAAACAATAATGTATCAATATCTTTTGTGACAAGTCCATAGAACCTAGGAAGGACTGAAGCAAGGATATTTTTTAGGTTTTCAACTTCATTTTGTTGAGAAATGGGGAAAGGGAAAGCTGGTTGATTAGGTCTACTTCCATTTTCATCACCCATACCTTCCTGATGAAGCTCCAAAGCAAAGGGGTCTTCAATCAGATTTTGATCATTAGAGGAAACTTCAGAACTGGTGAAATCCATAAATGTATAAGCAAAGGGGTGTGGTTCTTCTTCTTTGGTTTTTGGCAGGTTGTGGTACTCAAATAGCTAGAATAGATTAGGATTATTAGGAAGGAATCTCCCATGAGCATGTCTTCTCCTTTCTCTATGCATACCATATCATCTCACTATCAGCCAACTCACACAAAGAATTGGAAAAATAATAGGGGGGTCATAACTCTTCTAAACGAGGGGTATACTAAGAACAATCTGTAGAAATAATACAACAAGAAAAACTATCAATGAATCCAAATAAATTCCTAGTTTGACACCATCCCCAACAACAATGCCAAAAATGTCAGCCTCCTACAATGATTTTACCAACTAAGCACTTGCAACTGTGATTTAGAGATTGGAAATCTAACCTAAATAGCTATTTCAATCATCATGAAGGTGCATTTAAATTGTCAACCTGAGGACGTAAAATTGAAATGGGTCAGCATTGTATTTGCACTAGGAATCCAATGTAGCCATATTCATCCTATAGCTAAGAAAGACACAATACTAAAAGTAAATTGCTTGAAAGGACACAATTTTAAATGTTGAACATCAATCAATGACTATATTAAATTGAAATGCATGACAAAAATGGAAATATGAGAAAACAAATAGGAAAGTACTATGTCTGCTTTGGCTACAATTGAGTTCACAAGAGGATTCAAGAGAATTCAAGGGTAGATTATCAAGAATTTTAGAGTAGCATTCAAGAGCCAATCACCATGTCGAGGATTCCATTTATCTTGTTTGTTATTGTGATACCAATTGTGATGTAGAGTTTATGATTCAACAAAGTGTTTCAAGCAAAATCAACATCATTCAAATAAGAGTCAAGAGCCACATCCATTGCATCCATTTCAAGAACATTTGCACCACCTTATTGCTAGAGTTTGTTGAGTTGCAACATTTTCTTTTGTTCATTCATCATTTTCCATTCTTATTTACTTTCATTTCAAGGTTTAATTACCAACAAAGGGTTTGACCAAGGAAAACCCCTATTCATTAACCCAACCAAAATTTCCCCTTTCCTTTATGTGTGATTTGCAGGTATTTGATCACTTCCATATGATCAAAATCATCTACTCTATTCATCTATTTCATTAATAGTGATTAAATAATTTATTTAATCATTATTACATTTTCTACCTAAGGTTCCTAAAGTATTTAATTAAATAAATTAAATACTTTACCCTATCCCTTTTCTTCTCTAAATTAAATAAATATGACAAATTATTTAATTTAGTCTTTCAACCCATTAGGATTAAAATCAATTGTTAATTCCCCTTTTTCTCTCTCCTTGTCACATTCTCCATAACCCTCTTTTAATCCAAATTAAATTAATTAATCTGTGATTAGGATATGTACCACTTAATCTTGATTAAGTGTCACATCCTCCAGAATCTCCCACTTGCCTCTAATATCTCATTAATTGTCCTAATCTTGTGTTTGCACAACCTTAATCAGAATCATTAGCCATATTCGGCTTACCTTTTCTGGTCAACCTTCCCACTTACCCTTTTTATCATGGACACTCTTCGCCATGTGAATTTTTAATTCACATTTATTTTCCCAAGACTCCTCTCTTACCCATGTGAATTTTTAATTCACTTTTGTCTTTCCAAGTTCTTCCCCATCCCCATGCAAGATTCTAGAAGCCTTGACTTGTCACTTCACATGTGACAAGGGCTTCTAGAACTTTGGACTTGTCACATCACCCACATGTGACAAATCTCCGGCTTTTTGGAAACCCTCTCTTATCCACTAGATTCTTCCAATCATTGTAAATTTTTCATTCACTGTTATTCCTCCAAGGAATCTTCTCATCCCCCAAGGCACTTTTCCTTCATCCACCTTATGTACTTATCTTGCACCTCATTTCCACATCACTCCACACTAAGACATCTCACATTCCACATGTCAAGATGTGAGGGCTTGTGAGTCCTCAACTCACCATAGCCCGTAATCTTGATCTTGTTGGATCAATCCCAACCGTTGAATTCTCTAGAGAATTCCAATTATCCTATAAATAAACCCTCATTTCTCTCATTTTAAGGGATCAAGTCTTTTGCAACCAAACTGTTGCAAATTTACCATTTGAGCTCTCATCCATCATAACACTTAGCATTTTCATCCATCTTGCATCTTGCATCCATTTAACTCCATTGCCATCCAAGGAGCACACAACTCTTCAAGATCAAGGGCCAACCAAGGAAAGAGCAGCATAGAAGGTATAACAAACATTCAATTTTTTTTATCTTACTCTCATGTTATCCATTTTCTTAGGCTAATCATTGAGGTGCCCTTTTATCTTGTTATTTCCTCTTATTGCATTATTAGTTTTTATCTAGCATCTCAGATTAGGATCACAATAGGTATAGATTGTGTATTTCATAACAAGCAAGGTTGGAAAAATTATTTTAGGTGATCAAAGTTTCCAAATTTGTCATCAACCCTTTGAGAAACTTGGAGGAAACCTACAAGTGACAATTTACAGTTTTAGAGCTAGAAATTAGTCAAAAGAGTAGAGTAGACCGAGAGGAACATAATTAGATCCTGAACATTTGAAAAAGTAAAAGTGGACTAATTCACCATAAATGGTGAGTGAGTCATACTATACAGGCTTGATAGTTATTTTTATAGATTTGGATACCCTTTTGGCTAAAACCTATTTCGACACATTTTCCCAAAAGCAAGACTGATTCACCTAGCTTGGAAAATGAGTCCTAGTTCGCATTAATATCAGATTTTCCAAAATTTCATATCTCCATCCCACCTTCTTTAGTCTCCTAGGTACACACTTTCTATTTCATACCTTTTTGTTGCATTTTTTCCATCTTTCTAGGTCATTTAGAGTTAGTTTACATTCAACTAGGGTTTTGCATTTCATCTAGCATTTCATTGTCTTTTCCAAGTCAAAATTTGGTGGTAAACCCCTGATTAGATCTAATTTAGCCTTTAGGATAGTCCCGTTGCATTGAAATATCAAGGGTTTTTTCTAGAGTGAAGAGTGTAAAAATTTCCCCTTTCCTCTTAGGTCCAAAACCCTAAAAGTGAAACGAAACGAAACTATTATCTCCTTTTCATTAATAATAGTGAAATAGGACATCCTCCTTATGCTTCATCTCCTAAAATGTGTAGCAACCTATTTCCATCATTACATTCTAGTGAACCTGCATTTAGAAAATCTTCATTTTGATTTCGATTGCATCATCATCCTAGATCTAGCTTACATTAACATTGCATTAGGGGTTTCTTTAGTTAATTGACATCTAGGGTTTCTAAATATTGCATTAGTGAAGGTGCATATAGGATGAATTTTTGTCTCTTGCATTATTTAGATTGATTGAAAATCGACATTTCCACCTAGTTTAGACATCATACAAACAAAAAAGCATAACTTTCACTTGGAATTTTTTGAAATTTATGCAAAAACCCTCATTTGGGCGATCTAGTCCCAGTCTAGGTGCTTTTTCCTAATTTATGGGTACTTTTTGGTGATTGTTATTCACTTCTCCAATCTTTGAAAAAAACTATTTTGGACTCATACACCCCTCTAGGTGATTTAGTACCATTTCAAATTTTGAATTGCATTTTCCAGCATTAAATTCTTTGTTTTTGTGTTTTGGTTTGTTTTTGTTAGTTTCTTGTTTCAATTTGAAAAGTTTCTATTACTTTCATTTCATTGCATTTAGCTTAATTTCATTTGAATAATAATTATAGAATAGTATTTATCTTTTATTCATTGCATCTTGCATTCCCTATATTTTCCCTTGTATGAACTTTTCTATTTGGTATCCTATTGCTAATACTATACCAAGATGAATTTTGAGACTCCTATCATCCCATGATAGCACAATCATCGTGCATCTTGGGTTGTCTAACTATTTCACTACTAGTGTTGGCACTAGTTCACTAGGCATAGACCATAACCTTAACAAGTCTTTTCCTTCAAGTAGTGTGATGTATGTTGAAATAATGGTTGTTGTTATTCCACAAGAAAACATAATCCAAATTCATGAAGAATTATCAAACCTATAAAATCATATAAGTATTGAAAAAATTTCAACCACTATTATCCCTAACATAGGTAACATACATCACATGCTTGAAAGTGAAGATAGAGTTGACCTTGTACGTAATATCATTCAACTTTTTTATAAAAAATCTTACCTCAACCACTAGTTGTCCTTTACCTTCAAACGATGTTACAAGTCATAGAGGAATTCAAATCTCTCCTCCCACAAAAATTGCCTCTATCCCTACATATACAAACCCTCTAGTCACAATGATACAACCTATTAGTAATGTGATTCGTTCCTTCGATATCTCTGCTAGCATCCCTAGTACCTTTATGGTATCATAGGTCATATCTCCTACCACTTTACCTCCAACAAGCATTCCACTCACTTGCCCCTTGAAAACATACACACCTCCACCTTATTCACCTCCATATCAAAATGAAAACAATGAACCTCTCATAAATCAACATTTTCAAACCATTTCATCCCTTCAAAAGAAAATTTCCACCATAAATCAACATCAAAATGGCCAACCTATGTATTATGTCAAAAGAAATCCCTTGTCATTAGAGATATTGAGAACACCGATGCCACAAGGTATAGAGGTGTCTAGATTTGAAAGTTATGGGAGGAAAGGATATCCTTCTAACCATGTTTCTTCTTATACTACCTTATGTAGTGACTTTATTCTTTGAGGATAAGCTCTTGGCTAAGCTTTTCCCTAGATCCTTGAAGGATATCACCTTAGCATGGTTTTCCTCATTATCGAATAACTTGAATCGTTCATTCAATGAAATTTTTGAGGAATTTATAAACCATTTCCAAGTGCATATGATTTGTAAGATGACCTTAGCTGATTTGATGAGGTGTAAACAAAAAGATGACCAAAATATTGCAAACTTCATTTTGTGCTACCAATCACTTTATTCCCAAATCAATGTAAAGAATCCTTACCCTCACCTGAAAAGTATGTTAATTTAGAGCTTACAAACTAAGATACAAGATAATCTTACCCTGATCATATTTCCTTCCTTCACACACTTGTGTATTGCCCTTTGTGATTATCAAACTTGGTTAGTAGTTGTGAAAGAAAACCTATGTTTAGATGACCTGAGAAGTTTGAATACACAAACCAAAAAAATTACCAACCTTTTAGAAAAAAAACTAAAGGATTCCTTCAAATTAACCCCCTTCAACAAAAAACTCAAAATTTTGATGCCCAAGTCGCTACTATAAGGAAGACAACTCCTTTCGCATTTGGGGATCCGGCTAGGAAATTCACTCCCCTACACAATACCCTCCATAACACAATGTCACAAATTTTAGAATAGAATATGATTGCCTTACCTCTCATTAAGACTCATGATCCTAATAAGCCTTTATCCCCAAACTTTAGATCAAATGCTTATTGCCATTATCACCGAAAAAATGGACATGACACAAAATATTGTAATCATCTTAAACATCTTGTGCAAGACCTCATTGATTCTAGTTGTCTTTTAGTTGGAGATGTTAATCATCATGAAAATAATTATGTTGCCCCTCCTAACCAAAATTTACAAATATTTACCAACCCCATGGCTAAACATAATATTTCATTAGTCAAATCTAGTGTAACTTCAATGAATGGTGTGATAAATGTTGATACAGATGATGAGAACATGGATACAATTCAAAAACGTCCTATGGATACCATTGAACAAGGTCCCATGGATAATATTGAAAAAGGTTTAATTTCATTGATTGAAACTCAACCTCATAAGGGCCAAACTAAAAATCCTCTTGACATTTATTTTTCTTCTAAATATATACTTAAAAACATGCATCTAATGGTCCTATGTACATAGCCAACCAAATATTTGATAAGCCCACTAATGGGATATTAATTGTTCCCATCTATGGAGAGAATGTGATCACTAAGGAATTCTTACTTGTGTGTGAGCTCTATCAAGAAACATATGATAAATCTAAATCATGGATAGATATGCGTTATGGTTTTGCTTGCCCTATAATGGGATCCATCACCTTAATTTTACAAATAGGACTAAAAACATTAGATGTATCATTATCCATCATATCAATGTTAGATCAATTCCATGTGAATATTTCTCACCCATTGCTATGCTCCATGGAATTAATCTTGTAGTTCATAAGTAAATTCTTAATTTTTCCCTTTGACAATGAAATCTTTACCATACACCATAGTGGATTTAATACTTTCTCTTCTCGTAGAAAATTTTCACTAGATTTCTTTTGGCCTAAGCTTGTGGATCCTATTAAACCTTGAGAAGAACTCAGTTTCAAATCATATCAAAAGTTCAAGGTGAAATGCATAGAAAAACTATCCCTTCAAAACATGCCTCAATCTATGATTGAACCTACAATCCTTGATGAAACCGGGATTGAGTTTAAAGATATTCCATGAAACCAAGACCAACCTAAGACAAATAATTTTCCTACCTCCTATTAAAGACCAAGAGATAATGAAATAACTCCCATCCTACCTCCTACAATAAAGAAAGTTTACAAAGCTAAAAAGAAAGTAGTTTACCAACATTCCATGGTTCCTTCCATTCCTCCCCTTATGGAAGAAAATAAACCTATGGTTGATAAACCCAATCCTACATAAATGCAACTTGACAGTCATAATAAAAGAAATAGAAATGCTAGAGAGCATAGGCATAGATGTATTTATCTTTCTTGAAAGATTAACAAAGAAACCAAAAAAATAGAAAATCTAAATACAAATTTGACTGAAGCAATTCATAATTAGTTTCTGTCACTGCAACAAAAATATCCTATACCATAACAACAATAGGAGCTAAAACCTTCTTTGGACATTATCATTCAACCTCCTATTGTTATTAATTTAGATGGCAGTGAGGATATTGCTAAAATAGACGAAGAGGTGCATATTGAATTGAACACACTATTTTCCTCTTCCATGAGCTTAAATGATAATTCTCCTAATAAGAGTGTTGAACTTGGTGATGACCCTAGTTTGGTGCTTTCCATTTTCCCTTTGGCTAGATTTCCACCTTCTATATATGATGAACATAATGGGATGTAGATGACCTACTCATAGGTTGACTCACATGTTCCTTACTAATATTTCACACTATTTTAGTTTTCATGTTTTGTGTGTGATTGTATGTACATACTGTGATCCCTCGTGTTGTTTTGTTTGATGTATCTCTGACTCTTTATCACATTCCTCTATTTGTACCTACATTCTTCTTTATGTTATAAATATTTTAACTTTTCCTTTATCTTTTCATTTGTCTTGTGTTATCCTTTTGGCGATGATGCAAAGCATCAAGATATTTATATCTCCTCCATGTTGGCCCAAAATATTTTCCTTTATCTTCTATTTGTCTTGTGTTTTCCTTTTTGAGATGACACAAGGTGTCGAGACCTCTAGGTCTCTTCCATGTGAAACCTAAAAGGTTTTTCTTTTATTTCACTCTCTTTGTGTTATTCTTATAGTTCTATGAGTATTTGCGGAAGGATGATAGAGCTATCTTAAACAAATTGCAGCAAGAACATACTCATCCCAAATTTCCATGGATCCCTTATGTGTTTGGAGTTTTATTTTGGGGGCAACCTCTTCCTTTTTCATGACATAGCTTTATTTGGAAACATATGACTTGGCATAGGGCTTTCCAAGTTAGCTCTCATGTCCTCTTTATTGTTAGCATTTATCTTTTTCTACTTTAAAGTAATTGCTCATACCATGGTGTTTTGCAATTCCTTTAAAGTGGGGGCATACATTGGCATTATTATTTTTTCATTTTTCATATTTCACGGTGTAGTCTTCTTACTTCATGTGATGCATCTTTCACTTTGTGGTGACATTGGGTGTGATGTCCCTCAAGAGCATGATCTCCCAAAATATTATATTCCTCTTAGTGGCTTGATGCGACACATTGCATCCCCTATGTTGTGAATCTTCTATTATTTGATTGGTCCTCTCTTGGAGACATTAGGCATGACATTCCCTAAGTTAAAGAGCTTACATGAATTAAGAAAAGATCCTTTGCACATTCCCTACATTACATTTGCAATTTTGGTTATATGGCCACCTTGCACAATACACTTTGCATGCCTATGGAGCCATCTTGTTTGTTCATGAGTTTCGAGAATATGAAGATTTTCTTGCTTCATGAAGCTCGAAGTACATTATTGTGTGGCACCTTGTCAAAGTTATGAGGAGGTATAGCTTTGGTCTAATTGTACAAGAAGCCAAACTCAGGCATGAATTTCACATATCCACTTGCTTGTGTGTGTGTCAAACCTCTTTGGATACTCACCCAGTAGAAAGCCTAGAGTTCTATTGCCTTAGAGTGAGCATGCATTTTTTAGAAAAAAAGCCTATATTTGATCCATGTCATGATGGAGAAATAATCAAAGCTTGATCCACCCCTTCTATTTTTTTTTCCATTTTGTCTTTGGTACTGTATGCTTGTGCCTAGTTGTTTCTCCTTATATCATTTTCATGTGTGTTCCTTTGTGCTTATGTTGGTTTGCAATGTGATCTTGATCCTATGGGCTTGATCACCTCTCTTGATTGTTGTCATCCTGTTTAACTAGCATTGGTACATTTGAACCACTTTTGATGTAGGTTAATTTACTTTACTATGAGTTTGAAGAAATTTCCTCCTCTCACTAAAGTGGGCTAGATGTAATGATAGAAAATGTACTCCCTAATACATTGCTTTGATTTAGTGTTGTAATGTGTATAACACATTCACATTAAGTCTTGGGCTCATATAAACTAAATGAACCTATCTGTACCTTATTTAAGGTTTTGTAAAGTGTTGTATCACACTTTCACAGTAATCTAAGGATTTCATTAATTAATTGAGCTTATTTATGCCTTATTTGGCCTTATTTTGTATCCACAAGCCTTAATTAATACATCTTTCTGAGGATAGTCCTAACATGTACCAACATCCAATCACGATTCGTGTGTTTTTTAGATTATATGGCCTAGATTTAGTTAATGAGAGAATTTAAGTATTTACAAGAGCATTCAAGAGCCTTCAAGAGTGGAGAGCATTATTCAAGCATCAAATATCATGTCAAAGTCATCATGCATCACATTCTTTTTTGAGCTAACAATTATGATGCAGTGTTTCATGATTCAAGGAAGCATTCAATTCAAGATCTACAACATTCAAAAAAGATTCAAGATCCACATCCATTCAAGCCATTTCATACATGTTTACAACACTTTATTCCTAGGGTTTGGTGAGTTACAACATAGAATTCTGTTCATTCATCATTCCTCCTTTCTATTTCATTTCATTTCAAGTTTTGATTACCAAAATGGGGTTTGACCAAGGAAAACTCCTTCCCACTAACAAAACAACATTTTTCCCTCTCCTTAGTGTGTGATTTGCAGATATAGCTTGAAGAAATATTAAATAGTAAGATTGGAAAGAGGTTGTTCAAGTTGTAGTCATTAAATTTGTCACCTTGCTTAGAAGATCACTGGAGGACATCTAGAGAGATAAATCTTCAAATCCAAATCTTGAAACTAGGTCAAGAAGACAAAGAAAAGACCGAAGAGCATATTCAGATCTTGATTCTTTGAAAAATCCAAACTGGACTGATACACCACTTCTGGTGTATGAGTCCCATTATAGTCAAATTTGTAGTTTTCAAGAGTTCTAGACTTGTCTCTACTATATTTCTATTCTTGTCCAAAAACTCTAATCTGGGACTAAATTTCCCAATTTGGTGAATGAGTCCCACTTTGCATTAATTTTAGTATTTTCAACATTTTAGACCTCCATTCAAAATCCTACAAATTTCCAGGTTCACACCCCTGATCTCTTAGTTTGTTATTCTATTTTGCATTCATTTCTAGGTCATTTTTTGTAGTCTTGCATATCACCAAAGTTCATAATTAGATCTTGCATTTAAATTGTCTTTCCAAGCCATAGCTTGGTAGTGAACCCTCTTTTACTCATTAGCCATATCCTAGGACAACCTTTAGCAGATCTCTCTCTTTCCTTCTATCACTGGATTTAGATCTCTAGGGTTTCCTTGAATGTAATAATAGAAAAATAAGACATCTCCCCTTGTGCTTCATATCCTAAAAGATGGAGCACCCTATTTCCATCTTTACACTTCCTTAGCAATCATTCAATGGAACTTAACATGTGCATACTTTGATAACACCAAAATACTCTATGGTAAAATTTATGCATAGAAACTTGGAATATGCATAGCTCATTATTGTGTACAGCTACACTTGAAACCATAAGACCATATCTTCATTTGGAGAGAAATATAGAGCATTAGATAGAGCTCCTATGGAGCTATCCTTTGTTCCTTTGACAGTTTGGAGACTTATGCAAACATTTTCATATCTCATGTGAAGACTTCCACTAGTAACATCACCCAAATATCTTTGACATCAAACACAAACTTCAAAAGATAAATACAACTATGTACCAATGTCTGCATTAGCCCATCAATGACATTTCTTCAATAGAAACCATATAAGTGCATATGGTAGGAACATAACTTAACATCAATGGAAACACACTACTTGAACATTTTCCAACAGATGTAACAAATTCAACTTCACATAAATGCTCTGTCCAGATTGGTGCTACATTAAATACATTGCACCTTCAAAAATGTGATTTCTACAATATTTTTGGTCAAAATGTATTCTATGAAATTTTCTATATTTTACCACTTCAGACATGAATATGTATTTTAGGTGTTTTGATGTGTTAAAATATTGAAATTTATATTTATGATTTTGTATGTTTTAAATTTAATCAACAATTATGCTTTGTGTATAATAAGAATAATGGTTTTTGAAACGTGATTTCTAAGGATTATCTAGATGTGAAACATGTTATATGTCTACATGCATTCTTTTGTATTTCATCATGGTTCTTGTTGAGTTTTTAAATTCCAATTATCCTTTAATATAGATTTACATTATTTGTATTTGGATTGTCTCAATATTTAAAAGTTGTGTTGTTAAAATTTTTAAATCTTCTCTTTCTTTTATTGTTACTGATGTTGTTGTGAATCTAATTATTTTTTGGAACTATTTTTTTTTTATTTCATGTTGAATAAATTTAAGACCTATAAGATTTACAACTATTAGAATTAGGGGAATCTAGGAGATATAATGAAAAGCACAATGAACAACTTATAAGACTATATTTAGATGACCCAAATGATAACGAGCTAAAATCCTTGTGTATATAGTCAAGGATGATGCAATCCTCTTGTGTGGTGAATTGATAAGTGCCTCGTTAAGTGGCACAAAAGAGTAGACAAGTTTCCTATAGGCTTCAACCTTAGGAATGCTTGGAGTGTGCAAACCAACAACCTTGTGTGCCAAGTGTTGAGTGACCTTTGAGGTCAGATGGAAAGTCTTCCAACCTCAAAAGTTGTGTGCATGAGGTTAACCAATTAATTTGGTAGCCTCTTGAATCTTAGAAGTTGCACATTCAATTAGACAACATGTTGTCTAACCTCATCAGCCTAAGTACACTTAAGTACAGTGAATAGATTAATTATTCACAATAACAACTTTATTTGGATGTAATTGGAGTAATACACATGCTTTTTTTAATCAAGTCTAGAGTTTGTATGTCTATTGATGTCATAGGTGTTTTGTTTATTCCTACACATTGCATGGAAAAATTAAGTGCATATATATAATGTTGATGGTGTCATCTTTGTGTGGCATGCTTTTATTGTAGAGTATTTACATAACTTGAAGTTTTGGATTCTTATTTGTTTAATCTTTCACCATTGCATGGTGACTTTCTCTATTATGTTTCATTCAACAAGATGATGTGTAGTAGATCTTTATGAAATTATAGATACAAAAGATGTAAAATTCGAAATGAAAGTCAGCAATCTATGTTTTTATGTATATATGAGTGTAATACATGGTAAGTGGTGGTGGATGTATTTAATTGCACACATAATAAAATGAAATGTAAAAAGATGAATGTAGTTGTTGTTAAATGGAAATGAACAAGGATCAGAAAATAGACCAAATGTAACATTAAAGTGTACCATATGTCAATATATAATTATTTATGTCATTCCACAAAAATAAAATTTAACAAATGCATATAAATTTCACATTTTTACTATACTGAATGTTTCAATCAAAATAATTTAAACCCAAGTAAGAGAAGAAAAGCCAATTTAAACACTTAAAGATATTTTTAATCTAATTATTAGAAAAGTTATTTGCCACGTCCATTTCTATAGTATGAAGCTTTAGTATGTGAATATATTCAGAAACTACGTTAAGCAACCCTTGGAAGATACGTGCGCATATATAGGGCGCTTATTCCAAGTTGTTGTGCTAGTTTATTTTCTTAAAGAGATAATAATAACCTTCAGAAGATTATAGGTCAACTACGTAGTTCCAAAGTTGATCTTACTCTACTACCATCTTTTGCTGGTTTTCATATTTTCTTCTCCTTGTGTTCTTCTAATTGCTCAGTAAGATTGCCAACTTGAACCTTTAAGTTGTCATTAACCGATGCTTCAGATTCAGCAATTCATTTTCAGCTATCCTCTGTGCGGTGCGCTCAGATTCCAATTGCTTTTCTAATTGTGTTTTTACACATCGCATCCTGTTATCCAGTGCACTCGTGTTCTGTTCCATCTGAAAACACAAAGTACGTAATGAAAACATGGTTAGAAAATATGACCATTTACCCTGATTATATGACGAGTTGATTATCACCCTAACAGATCTATTGAAGGTTTACAGATAACTAGATTACCGTCTCAGTTTTTGCATGTTTAGAGTGTAAAACAACTGCGATGCCATTTGCTGTATAAATCAAAACAATAATGAGTTGAATGCCTCAAGCAACTTCATCTAATATATTAATTTATTTATATTCATTATGTTTCAGTATGCCAAATGTTCAAGTACCATCGCACCTGAGCCTTAGTAAATAATTTACTGGAATAAGGCTGATTTCCATTCTCACCAATTATATGGTCTACTTGCTGCAATAATTTAGTTATTTGATTTTCTTTGATCATTCCTGATGCCGTTTTATGGTTGTTGAAAACTACCATTCTGGAATTGCAACGGCTTATAAGTCTCTGCATGAAGCAAAAAGATATTGTCATAGCATTTAGAAACGAAAACATATGTTTTTAAGTGCTTTTAACATTACGTCTGTAGATATCTGAGTTTGACGATTTTTTATGTTTCAGGCATATAAGTAGCATTAGCTACAAGGGGAAGTAAAGCAGAGTGGACATGTATTAAGCACAACATTGGTCACTGCCACAATGCAACTCTGGTGATCACTAATGATCAGAAAATGATGCACGTTTGCTAATCCATATCTTACTAATTATTTTGTAAATCTTGTATTACGATAATAGTCTGAGATGGTTAGGAATATTCATAGTTTGGAAAATGGTTGAAGCACTAACTTTAGAATACAATTGGAGGAGAATCCAATTAAGTGAAGGCAAGAGTTGTATAACTTAGAGGGTCCAAGTAATTAAATAACATTCAAAGAAGTTAATATACCACCTTAATTAGCCAACACGGCTTAAGAAGGAAGAGATCATTAATGTTGTGTAAGTATTAAAATAATTTGATCAATAAAGACTACTAAAATAATATATAGGACTTATAAGGTATATGTTTGGGTAAAGAATTTTATTTTTTAAATTTTTATCTATAAGTCTAAATGTTTTAGATAATGTCTTGTGATGTTGGTTTTTATGATATCATGCTTTTGCACATACAAGTTTAAATTTTTAGCATAGTATATGTGTAAATTGTCTCTCTAAAATCTTGCATTGTGCTTTTTCCTAGCTTTTGAAATTGTCCTATGACCTTATATTCATAACTAATATAAGATTTCTATTTAGTGTGCCCAATAAAATTCCCTTATCTAGCTATACTCATACCAATATATCATAAATCCAAGCATTAATTATTTGTTCTCAATGTTTTTCTATGTCAATCTCTACTATCTTTCCCATGGTTTTATTTTTTACATTATTCTTATATTTTTACACAATCTTTGGAATCATTTCTTTGCAAACATGATTTCAAAATTTGTTGGAGCTTCATCAAGGTACCTCCTAACTTGGAAAAGGTTATAGAGTTGAGCTTCCAAGTTCTTGGATTAACAGCTCTCCAAACTCCTAAATTATTAGACAACAATCAATATTGAGCTATATGTGTAATGCACCATCAAGTTATCTCATGACTCTTAGAAGGGTATATTCCTAAGATACATAGAATCTCTAACCATTGAGGCAATAATCCATATTGACATTACACTATATGCCTTTCTACCCTAAGAAAATAAAACTTCATGATATATATATTCAATACTATTAAGATTAAAACACAAAACAAAAAAATGTGTTTCTCATACAAACTACCATATCTAAGTGATAAGTTGTCATTAGATGAAAAAAACCACTTAGCCTAACGTGTATCTAGCGTCCAATTTATCATAGTTGCTAGAACTTATTTTCCTTCTAATAATTATTTTGACATTATTATTATAAAAACCTAATATTATTATCTTAATATTTGTCTTCCTTTCAAAATGGTTGATTAACAAAAATTTTGGTAGGTAAGCATGATGTTGATGGAATTGATCCACATCACCAATATGGTAGAATATACTTGGATCAATTACTTTTGCATGTAGGGATTTGAATGTCATGGCGAAAAATATACATAGTGAAATTTCTAGTTACCAAAATAACCTCTACCATCCAAACTAATATTTTTTCACTAATATCAATAAGAATATAATATAATATTTTGTATATAAATGTGTTCTATGCTAGCAATAAATCTAGAGTAAACTATGGTTTTTTTTCAATAGAGAATTAAGGGTATACCTTGGCTAGGTTGTCTATGTCAATACATATTGTGGTATTTTTTTATAATTTTGGTGACCAATGTCATCCCCCTTTTGTGAAATATTATTTTTGATTGGCCATAACTACCAATAATTCACCACCAAGCTAATAACAATCGTATGCAATAAAATGCATTTTTAAACTATATTTTCTATGTTTTTCTTCCCGTTAGGATCGTTGATATTGCATGAATGAATTCCTTCCTTTGACACAATTATATCAATCTTGCACAAAAAAAAATTCTTATACTGTAAATGAGCTTATCTTATGCCCTCCATGTTAAATGAACAAAATATATACCATAATACATATTAAATAGAGGTAAAGTTTAACCTATCTATAAAGGAAGAGAGCACAACAAAATAGTTGAGAGAGTACTAGCAACACCATCCACAATAAAATGGAAATAAGCACATTGTAAAAACTCCACAAGTTATAAAAGAGGCTACTTTACATTCATCAAATGTTCCATATGCTATGATACCATATTGGAATATCCATGATCATTTATATATGAACTTGATAAATTATACTAGGCTTGTCCAGAAACTTGTTTTTGTGTAGAGGTTTACCTTTACATAAGGATTTGAAAGAGATTATAGATATACAACATGATTATTTGCAACACACCCATTGAATTATATATCTCAACTTTCCAAAAAAAAACTGAGTGTAAATCCTTGTATGAAAAGTGTGGGGATTTACAACTAATTTATCCTCAACATAAGCCTTCTACTTGTATTTTTTATCCACCCCCTATTCAAAAAGTAATGAAAAGTGTACTATGGTGGGGAACTATATGATTATATATCTTATTAATGGAAAATCTCTACAAAAAATTATAATTAATATTTCAATTTAATTATTACAACTTAAGTTCGGGTGTCTTTAAACCATTAGAATAAGGGGAAAGAGATAGCTCCCTGTAATCATGAAGCTTCCACTAAATAAAATTCTTCCATAATGTCACAACTAACATATTAGATGGGATTGATTTTTTATCCAAGATGGGCTTAGTCTATAGATTCTTCTATTTGAGGTGTTCTCTCCCAGATTTGCACCTCTTTATCTTGAAGCATTGGAAATATTTTGTGGAGGGTAACATTGATTTTTACCCTTCTTTCAAAGGTTTTTTATTGTTCATTTTAATTCTTCTGAGGATAGATAGGTTGTCTTAAATCATGGGTTGTGGGATTGTGATTCTCATGCCTTGTTGATGAGGTCTTGGGTTCATTTCTTCAACCCCTTGAAGGAACTATTTGATGTTATGTTTGTTTGGGTGATATTTCATTATCTTCCCTTATTGTTCTGGTGCCCCTATCCTTTCGAAGGCATTGGTAATGTGCTCAGTAGGTTATTGAAAGTGGACATTTCTTCTAAGAACTTTACTCACACCTTCTACACTTCAATTTTTCTTAGGTATTACCTAGTGAGGTTGTGCTTTAGGTTAATGGCTGGTCTTCGTTTCAACTTTTTGATTATGAAGGAATCCCCTTCTACTGTAGACGTTATTTTCCTATTGGACACTTTTCTCATGGCTCTTGTTTGGTGTCTTCCTCCACTTGGTGGAAGAATTCTCTCCCAGACCATCTAATTGTGTACCCAAATGATGTTTCTTCTATTGATAGTGAAGATTTAGGGAATTCTTGGTTTTCTCAATTGAATAATCTAACTGTTGAAGCTCCTTCCTCTCCTGATGCTCTAATTTTTGATAATGTTTTTTTTACTACGGTTCTTGTTAGTCCATTCTAGGACATGGCTATTTCACCTAAGGTTCATGTTGCTCCATTTGTTAGTCACTCTGAAGGGGCTTCTTCCCCTTCCTAATGAAATGGTTCAAATTTGAGTTTTTATTATTCTTGGATAATTGTACAACATAGGAAGAAACGTATTCCAAAGGACTTCTTTTAACTTGAAAAGCTCTTGGGGAAAAAAAATTTAGGGTTCAAGCTCTGGTTCTTGAGTTATCTCTCTTGGGTTTTCTATTTCTATGATGTTCTTTTTTATAGTAGGATCAAGACCATTCCTTGCTCTTTTAACCAAAAATTAACATCTCTAGTTTATTCTTAGCTATAGAATAATAACAACTCTCCTCCCTCTCTCATGGTATTATTTCATTCTCATAGTTTATTAGGATATCTAAAAGAAATATATTTTTTTGTAGAATAAATGAGGATACAAATTCCCGACATTCAATAAAGTAGTCTTTTAGAGATGGGTTTTTTTAAAATCCTTATTGTTCTCTTGAATAGTTTGGTATTGATAAAATGCATCTTAATTCTTTTCAAAATGTAGCACCCCTCTGATTTTCTCATATTTTCAGACAATGTTTTACTCTGATTTGCTTATGTTTTCAAACAGTGCTTTTACTTTGATAGACCATGATACTATGGTGTCATTATTTGATTGCTAACATTGGAGTGATGATGGTTTTTATATTTAGATGTGATGGTACACTTTATTGATGATTATGGATTAAATGACATGCTTTTTGGTTAGCATAGTTGTTTATTTGAGTTGATATTGATATATTTCATCTATAGTTAATTAATGTTTTAGTTTCATTAGTTTTGATGTGACACTGTATTGGTGAAGGAAACAGGATTGCATAACTTGCTTGCGAGCACCTTATGATTCAACGATTTCCAGTTCACGGTGTGATTATTTATGATCTATATATACATGTACAACATATGTTTTGATTGCAGGATTGTAGGTATAGGAGATCGACTCCACCTGGATTCATAGGTTTGAGTGTGTCGATTTCCCAATGGATTAGTTGATTGGGAGATAGTAATTGGGTTTCCTTGTCAAACCACAACCCTAGTCACAGTGTGTCGTTAGTCTTTGTGTTGATCACGCTTTGTTGTCCACGTTTTCCTTGTCATTTATTTACTTTGCAAGGTATGCTTTGTGGGAAATTAATGCTTAGAATGTTTTTAGAGTGATTATTTTATTAATCTTGATTAATGTGTTAGAAGCTTTATATTTAATTTAATTAATTAAATTAAATTAAATTTGTAAAGTAATTTAATCTTTAAGATTATATTTATTTTATAAAGTGATTAAATTAATTAGATTAAATTTAATTAGAGGTTAATATATGATTTTGAATTATTAAATGCACAAATATGTTAGAAAATATCTAGAGGAAATATTTGTTCTTTGGTTGGAAAGATATTTTATTTGTGACATGTGTTAGAAAATTAAACATTGTTGTTGGGAATTAATTCTCAAAGAGAATATTTGTATTAACAAAAAGAGGAAAGAGGCTACTTCACATCAATGAGAGAAGATATTTTGGGAGGTTGTTGAAAATTGTTGTTGAAAATCGGGGAAGCAGTTCTCAAGAAATTTTGGCTTTGGTTTTTTTTTCATCTTTATGGAAAAATGGATAATTTGGAAGAAGCTTTGGTAAATTGGAATCTGAAGGAAAATATCTACTTCAAACATCATTTCTGGAAGCAGGTTCTTTAAATTGTTTTTTAGTTATATGCAAATTGGAAAGATTACCTGTACAAGAATATGTTATTTGTTTAGAAGCTATAATATATTTTGTAAATTTGAAAGATTGCCATGTTTGAAAAATTTATGTGAAAGCTTAGAACTTCTGTAGAAATTTTTTTAAGCTTTTGAATTGTTTGGAATTGGAAAATTGTCATAAAATATTTACAACCTCTGTAGGAAATTGTTTTTAAACAACAAAAAATCCTAGAGGGAAAATAATTGAAGATTTGGAAAATCTCTACTGGAATGGATATAAAATCTTCTTGTCAATTTGCGAAAAATCTCATTTTGATTTGGAAAAGATCTTCCTGTAGAAGACTATTATTTTGTTTGTTTTATCCTTTTAGATTCATTTGGTTGGGAAATTGAAAACCTCAAGCATTTTTTTATATCTTTTCCTGTAGGAAAAATTGTGAAAATAATTTTCTCAACTGGAGAAATCGTTTTGATATTTTTTTTTATCTATATATATATATATATATATATATATTGAAATATATATACATATACATATGTATACAAATATATAAATACATATATTATTTATGAAATTCCTTGTAAATTCTTTTATTTTCAAAACCCTCAGAAAATGTCTGTATGGTGATTTCAAAAAATTAAATCGCCAAAAAAAAATTCTATAAAATTTTTAAGTATTAATTGTGTTGGGGGGTGCTTGGGCTACCCCACCAGTAGTCGTCCACATGGGGGAGGTAGGCTATGAGGGTAGCTTGTGCTTCCTTCATAGGCAATCGCGGCCCCTTAGGGGTTTGGGTTGTCTATGTACAACTGAGACCTTTATGAAAGTTTCATTCGCCTATTAAAGATTTTGATTGTATTTTGTTTTATTTATTTTTATATAAATATAAAATATATTATATATATTTATATATACATAAATATATGTATATAGATATATACTCATATATATATTTATATATGTATGTATATGTATGTATATATATTTATATATACTATATTTTTTATTAGTTGGGAAATTTGTAATTAGTTGTAATTATTTAAATTATATATAATAAATATATATATATATATATATATATATATATATATATGTATATATATATATATATATATATATATATATGTATATATATATGTATATATATATATATATATATGTATTTTATAATAGATGCATTAAATGCACAAGTTGATGATTAAAATGAAATATTTTAGTAGAAGAAATTGATTTTCAAATAGTTGAAATTGAGAAATTGAATTAAACAATTATATTTAATTATTTTATTAAATCTCTAAGTGAAATTGTAATAAGCTGGTTTATTTGGGAAATGTTTTATTTTATTTTCTTGAAATGGAAATTGGATTTAGGAAATCCTAATGGTAGTTTTATTTCCTACCTAAATTGTCTATTAAATTATGATTTCTTTTGTTCACATTGTTGGGGAAATCAATTAGTTGTGTATGTAAATCTTCCAGATTATGTTATTTTATGAGGGGGTTATTTTGATTCATGGTCTAGCCATTTGATTTCCCTTGGGTAGTGCACTTGGTTTTTATTTATTTCAAACACTCGATTACTACGAACGGGTTGTCTTGCCTCATGTATTTTGGTTGGGGATTTAAAATTTGTGCTTGTGCACTTGTTTACCCTTGGTTATGGATTAGATCCATGTGTTGTCTATAGGGGAGTGGCTCTTAATGGGGGCCAACATAGAAAGTGGTGTCAGGGTAACTCATGCAAAAGTTAGTTAATTTAGTGGAAATTAAATAAATGTATTAGGGGAAAGGGTAGCTTAAAACATATAAGTTCATAATTGTGCCTTGTTGATGGGCTCAAGGGATTGTTTAGACTTGGTATGAGATGAGAAGTCCTGGAATGTCAAGATCATTATCTTGTCCCTTTGAAAGATATTTGATTCCGCATCAGTTTGCATGTGGGGTCGGGGGTCGTGAGAGGTTACCAAGGTAACGCAAGATGGGGGCTGAGGCCTAAGAAGATCTTCCAAGGTAACCCATGCAAATTTGTGATGGCATTCCTCCTATGACATCATTTTGTATTGTTCAATTGACATACTTGATTCATTTACTCTAGAAGTAATATAACCTTTATGTTAAGTAATGTACTTTTATATTTTAGTATTGTGAGTTTCCTATGTCTAAAAGTTGTTGGTTTTTCCTAGGAAGCTCTTTTACTATCTCCTAGCATGGGTGGTGGGCCTTCAGGTACTACTTGGTTGGGTGGAACATGTACCTTTCTACATTGGGTTTCCACTTCATGTTTGTGATGGCGGGATCTTCCAGATGCAGGAGCTCACATATTCTAGTTGTTTGTACCATCTCTTGTATACTGTTGAATTAGTTGGATACTTTGTTTATGTACTCATTTGTATTCGAGGAGGATCCTTATATCATTTTAATTGTAACATTATTGTTTGATCTAGCTTATTTTGAAAATGAGTCTGGTAACTATTATATTGAATGAATGCAATCTATGAATTATTCTTTAATGTACTTTGTATCATATGGAATGTTTATAATGTTATTGGAATGTATGTTTTTTATTTCATATGTAAAATATATATGTTATGGTTTAGATTACTTTTTTATGTTATGGTATTCAAATGAAAGTGTTGCCATGTACCTTAGAGGACGTATGTGTTAAGTGTAGTTCACTTAACTTGTTATTATTACATATTTAAAAAAAAAATCACTATCGTTGTGTTTGTGTTGTCCTCTAGGGTTACATGGTGGGGAATTACACATGGTATTAGAGCCCAAGTTTAAACACTGGGGGCTTTGGGATAATTTTGAACCCATTAAGCTATTAGTTGCGTAGGATTTAAGCTTGTGTACCTTGTCTCATACCTTAGTGTTTTTGTGTAGTATCATGCCACCTAGGCGAGGTCATAGTAGAGGTTATGGTCATGGTCGTGGATGTAGTTGTGGAGGTAGCCGCTAGGTGTTACATAAAGACATCAACCTAAAATCTTCTAGGGAAATTGTTAACTCTTTATTGGGGATAAGGGCGGGTAAGGTATTTTTTATTTCTTTCAGTATCCACCATGATTCCCTAGACGCTTCACTTGCATCTAAAAGCTTGTCCCCAATTAAGTCCCAAAATTTCTGAAAAAAACTAGCTGGCAATCCATCCAAACCGGGGGCTTTATCATGGTGGAGTTGGAACACTTCAATTTCTTCTTTGGTAAATTTCTTAGATAACATCCTGTTTTGGTCCTCAGTTAAAAGTTTTGGGATATTTTTTAACAAGGCTAGCTGCTGCTTCAAATTAGAGCCTTCAAGTTATTAAGGAGCTTCTTGAAGTACCTTACTACCTCTTCAGTAACTTCTTGAGGCTCCTCAATGAGGGTACCATCTTGGCCCTTGATAGAAATAATTTTGTTTGCACTTCTACGTTGCCTTGTGTTGTTATGGAAATTTTTTGTTTTTCTATCCCCTTCCTTTTACAAAACTTCCCTTCAATTTTGTCTCCAATAAATTTCTTCTTTGGCCAAAATGTCTTCATATTTCCCAAGCAACTCTTTTTCTTTAAAATAGCTCTGAATGTTTAGGCCATCCAACATGATATCTTCCTCAACTGATTGAAGTTCTTCTTCAAAGCTTTCTCTCGATTCAAAGATGTTTTTAAAGCAGCTCCAATTCCATTCCTTGATTCTATATTTCAGCCACTTTAGTTTAGAGACTAGGCAATACATTTTTGAACCTTTGACCTAGATTTCCGACCACCAAAGTCCAACTAGTTCCTGAAATGAGGGGTCCTTGAACCACATGTTTTCTAACTTGAAGGGGGAACGATGTGGGATTCTATCCTCTCAGATGACCAACTATATAGGAAGGTGGCCAGATTCGACATTGGGGGAGATGGATGCATCAAGAGAGCAATGCAGACTATCTAATCCGCCCCATAGAAGAAATCTATCAATTTTTTCTGTGATCATACCAATGCTTGCCTGCTTGTTTGTGCAGGTGTATTTTCCATTTTTTAAATCTATATTTAGTAGTTGATTCAAGATAATCCACTACCAAAAGTCTTTATGTGATTGGTTCTCTCTAGGGATGCCACCTGTTTTATCATTGTCCTCAAGGACAACGTTGAAGTCTCTAGCGAAAATAAAGGATTCCCTAGGTTTATCACTTAAAAAATCCTCAATTTCCAACCATAAGTTTCATTTCTGCATTTACGAGTTAGGTCCATAGATGTTGATAAGACTGATTTTGAGGCAAGATCGAATGCTATGAACTCTACAGCCTTGCCACCATGGTCTTTCCATCAAGATCTCTATCTAAACCAGCTTTGTATTCCAAAACAGGGCCAAACCTGCTAAGGCACCACAGGCTTGGACACCACTACCTTCCCATCCTGCCAAGTTTTTCTTGATCTTTTCCAGGTCATCCTTGTTTAGATTTGTTTCTTGTAGCAGCATAATTTTTTCCATGGACAGATAGATTCTTCTCTTAACCAGGCATTGTTTGTTAGGGGAATTAAGGCCCCTAACATTCCATTATAGCATCTTCATTGTGACATTGGGATTGGGGTTCTCTTCCCCAAATTCAACATCATTATGAGTTTTTGCTATCCTTTCGCATCTCCTACCATCATTATCAATTCCTAGACTGATTTCCTTCCTCTGGTTTTTGCCTTTCCACAATCAAGTTTGGTTCTAGATGACACCATTTGCTTGATTCCTAAACGATCACTGGAGGGGAATTCTTCTGCTTCATTGTGCGAGTCACCAGCCGCTTCTATTAACATTTGTTGAGCCAGGGGTAGGGCTGCCTTGGGAGGGAGCGACTACACTTCTCCTTATGTGTCACACCTCTACAAGCCGTGATCATCCTCATTTACTTTTGGTTCAAAGGAATCTGGTTCCATTTATTTGTCTCTAGATTTGTTATTTGTACCCAATCCTGACCGTGACTCCCTCTGAGCCTCCCAACCTTCTAAGGAAACGTTTCACTCAAAGATCTCCTTCTCCTCTTGGCCTGAGATGGCTTTGATATTTTTTCTGATTTTAAGCTCCAACTGCTCTATGAAATTTCTCTGGGAATAAAAATTTGGATCATTACCCAGAATGATTTCCTCGTTTTTCGATGAAGATTTTCGAAGAGGAACAGATGCATTTGATTGTCTTCCAGTTTTTCCCGACATTGACGGTTCTGAGGTTATACACCACAGGTAAATTCTACCAAACCACACGTCATCCAATGCAAAATCTGGCGATTTTCTTGCACTTTTGAAGCAACCCGCTATATAGCTTTTGCAAGGGATGCACCTTCCTCCAACTGGGTCCACCACGGTCTTCTGAAACGAACTCCCTTTCCCAGTCAAGATCTCCAAATTATCAAAAAAGTGGAATTTCGTGTTTATTTCCACCAAAATTTCGCCTTTTCCCATTTTTCCCTTAACGAAATATTCTTCTATCCCGACAAAGGTGCCCAGAGAGTTTCCAAATTTCTCAATGATTTGCTCGCTCCAATATTCTGGGGGTAATTTGTCAAGAGTTATCTAGTAAGGGTAATATTTCGGTTTGTTCTTTCCTGGATCAAAGTTTGGCGTCCATTCTATTTTACAGAAATAAAATCCCCTAAAGAAGAGAGGTTCGCCATGAAGTATAGTTTTCTTGATTTCTTCATTTTCACATTCTATCAAAATGAAATTTTTAGCTAGGATTTTTGCTCTTACCCAGTTACCAAATCGCTCAATGATCCATTCGGTGATTTCCTTGATTGGACCATCATTTCCTGTCCATTTCAAGATCAACCAACACTGTGTCATGTATTCCAAGCAAGGCTGAAGGTAGCTGACAACTATTTTCATGATTTTGGTTCTTCTTTCAGTAGGGGAGAAGGGTTTTCTTTGTTGTGCCTCTTTTTTCGAAATCCAAAGCCTTCGCGCTCGGGACTGACCATCATCCCTTGGGAATTTCTCAGGGGCTTGGAAGCAGGTATTTCTCTGGAAATTTCATGATGGCCATCCTCCCCCCGCCTTTGTCTGGTTCGATGGTTTCCCCTGTCAATTTTTCCTTTGCCAGCTATTCCTATTCGGTTGCTGTCGCCCGTGTTGTCGGTTGCGAGGGTAATTTCCTTGGTTCGAGCCACCTATCTTCTGCTGCCATCTGTTGTCAGCACCTGGCTACCTATTTTTTCATGCTCTTCTCTGACCGCCACCATTTTGTTGTTGTGGCAAGTTTTGCTCCTGGATTCGCTCTTGGTTTCACTCCATTGAATACCCGTGGTATTATTCAAATATATTTTGTATATATATTATATTTTTTTATTAGTTGGGAAATTTGTAATTAGTTGTAATATTTAAATTACATATATATATATATATATATATATTTTAATGTATTTTATAATAGATGTATTAAATTCACAAGTTGATGATTAAAATGAAATACTTTAATAGAAGAAATTGATTTTTAAATAGTTGAAATTGGGAAATTGAATTAAACAACTATATTTAATTACTTTATTGCCTGTAAGTGAAATTGTAATAAGCTAGTTTATTTGGGCAATGTGTTATTGTATTTTCCTAAAATGGAAATTGGATTTAGGAAATCCTAATGGTCGATTTATTTCCTTCCTGAATTGTCTATTAAATTATGATTTCTTTTGTTGATGTTGTTGGGGAAATCGGTTAGTTGTGTATGTAAGTCTTCGATATGATGTTATTTTATGAGGGGGTTGTTGTGATTCATGGTTCATCCCTTTGATTTCCCTTGGGTAGTCCACTTGGTTGTTTGATTGTGTTTCCTCATGTATTCTGGTTGGGGATTTAAAATTCGTAAGTGTGCACTTTTTTACCCTTGGTTATGGATTAGATCCATGTGTTTTCTATAAGGGAGTGGCTCTCAATATGGTTCAACACACAAAGTGGTGCTAGGGTAACTCATGTGAGAGTTAGTTAATTCAGTGGAAATTAAATAAATGTATTAGGGGAAAAGATAGCTCAAAACATATAACTTGAAAATTATGCCTTGCTCATGGGATCAAGGGCTTGTTTAGACTTGGGATGAGTTGAGAAGGTTTAGAATTTCAATATCATTATCATGTCCCTTTGAATGATATTTGATTATGCATTGGTTTGCATGTGGGGTTTGGGGTTGTGAGAGGCTACCAGGTTAACCCACGATGGGGGCCAAGGCCTAGGAAGATTTGCCAAGGTATCGCATGAAGATTTGTGATGACACTCCTCCTATGATATAAATTTGTATTATTCAGTTGACATATTTGATTCATTTACTCTAGAAGTAATGTAACCTTTATGTTAAGTAATGTACTTGTATGGTTTAATATTGTGAGTTTCCTATGTCTAGAGGTTGTTGGTTTTTCCTAGGAAGCTCTTTTACTATCTCCTAACATAAGGGGTGGGCCTTTGGGTACCACTTGGTTGGGTGGAACATGAACCTTTATCTTTTGGGTTTCCATTTAATTTTCGTGATGGCAGGATCTTCCAGATTGGGGAGCTCGCATGTTCTAGTTGTTTGTACTATCTCTTGTATATTGTTGGATCAATTGGATACTTTGTATATATACTATTCCTTATTTTTATTCGAGGATGATCCTTGTATCATTGTAATTGTAACATTATTGTTTGATCTACCTTATTTTGGAAATGATTCTTGTAACTGTTATATCAAATGAATGCAATCTATGAATGATTCTTTAATGTAATTTGTATCATATGGAATGTGTATAATTTATTGGAATGTATGTTCTTCATTTCATAAGTAAAATATATATGCTATGGTTTAGATTACTTTTGTATGTTATGGGATTCCAATTTAATCATTGTCGCATACCTTAGAGGATGTATGTGTTAAGTGTAGTCCACTTTGCATGTTATTATTACACTTTAAAAAAAAATGTTTCACTTCCATTGTGTTTGCGTCATCCTCTAGGGTTATGTGGCGGGGCATTACACAAAAAAATTATCTCTTGGAATGTTTGAGATCTTACAAACCTTCATAAAAAAATTTAATGAGGGAAGCTCATTAAATATATTTTGGTTAAATAGATATCTCTTGTTTAGAAGGGGATAAGATTAAATTAGTCTCTTGTTTTATTCTACATACATTCTTGTTTGGCATGTCAATTCATTTCTCTATAATAATTATGATTCATGTCATTAAGGACTTGTCATTTTTCTCTCTCCTAAGTACAAATCATATTTATTTGATCATATATTTGACCTCACTAACTATTTAATGAAGATCTCCTTTAATATTTAAAATCACTTTTTTGGTAATATTAATATTTATGCTTCCAATGATGCCACATAGAGATATTTTTGTAGCAATAGATTTACCATTCAATGCTTGCTAAATTTTGCGTTTTGTAGAAAAAATAATATGGTTCAGATGGTAGACGATAAATATGTCTCTCTACCCATCTATGGGATAGTTAGAGAAAGAGAGGGTTGGTATTTCATATATTACTAAATTGTGTCTCTTTTATACCAATATATGAAACTACCATAATCATAGGCATTAATTTTCATATAATAAATACTAAGGTATCCCTAATAGAATGTACAAATAGTTTGGTCATGTCATGATTTCCATTTATTTATTTTTTCTTTTTTTGAGCTTTCTCAAGAGTCCACTATTTCTAATCATTTTCCTATCAAGATCTACATGAAATAAAAAATTAGTCCTACAAAGGTTGTCAACTCAAAAGTTATTTTAATTCTTATTTGCTACTCACAAGCCCATGTTAGCCCACATCAATTGCACCTCCAACCTATATGTTAAGCCTTCTTAGTACATAGTGTGGAGAGATTGGATGAATGGGGTCACGAAATGAACATTTTTATTTGTTTGTACCTATGGCTAATAGTAAGCTAAATTTCAGCATCATGTGTATGATGAAATAACCTTTGATATCCACTAAGACACTATGATGGTTGAGGCCAACTCCTTCACTGCTACCATGTAACTTTTAGTGGTTGAGATTTTTCAACAAAAAATAGTATTGATAATCATACTATCAGATTCAAGTATATCAAAACAATATTGTAATGTCTAAATATGGGAGATTCATCCTCTAAATATATTGTTTTTTTTTAATCATGCCCATCATACAACTCAAGGTATTAAAAAAATTAAATATGGTCAATTTCTACTTAATGAAAGCCTAAATATCCTTCCATAATTTTCTTAACACTATTAATAGGTTTTCAAAATTTAATAGAGATCGCTTAAATATGACCATGCTTTGGAAAAAAATGCTCAAGTTTATTCCTTTTCAGATTTATTCTTCTCATTGAACCTTCTATGATAAATTACACTTTCTTTTTTATATAATTGAAGTTATGTTTACTATGGCTAATGTTAAAGCACTTGGATATGATATTTTTCCATGTGAATGATACACTACCCTTTGTGATTGTGCGAGGAAGGATCTTTTTAGAGTTTATTTTTTAGTTTATTTATTCTAATTCTGTATGAAAAAATATTAATAAAGGAAAATTATTACCTAGTTTTTATGATCCTAAATGCATCTATAATTGATAGTCAATTACCTAGCTTAATCTCTCATACAAAATCATTGTTAGAGCTCTAACACTTAATATTTCTCACTCTCTTCCTCAAATTGAGCAGTTTGAGAAAAATAGTATTATTAAATACATATTTATTTGAGAATGTATCAGATGAGCACAATGATCCCATGAATATGATATTTTTATTCAAATTATTTTTCCCAAAGACATTGAAAACATTAAGAGGCCTTTTATTCTTGCAATGCTCTAGTATTTAGAATTTGGTCCTTGATTTATTGAATCGTTTCATATGTTCGTTATTGATGCTTCAACTTATAATATTATAAAATTTCATAAATCTAGTAATTTTAGAACTTTCAATTCCATCCATCGGGGATGTCCTTTAGCTTCAATATTTTATGGCCTTGTAGATGAAGTCTTTGGTAACAACTTAGTTCATTCTATTTCTCAAGGGCTAGTCTAAGGTATATTTTACCTATTTTTTGTCAACTAAAATTGTTAATTGGAATTTTTATGACGACTTCTTCCTCACTCTCTTGGAAGAGGAGAATAATATTAATTAATATTTAAATTTCTTAGATATAATTTTCAAAGCTTCATTTTTAAAATAAATTCAATGGAAAATAACTCAATTTTTTAGGTTTTATGTATCTAAGTTGCCTGATTGAATTTTTTCAAGTGGAAATGGACTAGGCATGGTGAGAATTACATATTTATAGAACAAATTTCACTTTTCAAGCTTCTTCATCCAATTTTTTGAAACGTGTGCTTGTTATAATTGACAAAAATATGGCTTATTAGGCTACTAAGTCTCTATGTCTAGTAGGGAAATTTCAGATCTATTCTAAGATTCTTGTAAAAAATAATGTTTATTATTTTTGGTGTTCCTTCTAAGTATTTCTATTTGAAGTTGGAAAAACTTCTTCGATATTTTCCTTGGGATTAATTTTAGAATATTATTATTCTTTCATTGTAGCTTTAGAGCACTATTGTCTCTCTTATTATTCAAGTCATCAAAATTAAATCACCACTCAATGTGAAGGGTCAAATCTATGATACAAGTAAATAACTAATGCCTTATATGTTAATGAGGCATGCAAAAATTTTGTTTTACATTGCATTTCATAGACTCACCCTCTAAGGATAATATCCGAGAATGGGATTGGTCTTCACACATGTAATGCCCCGCCAAGTAACCCTAAAGGAAGTTGCAATTAACATCTTAAGTGAACCAATTTTTTTTTTATAAAGTGCATTTAACATTCACATTCACTTACTAATTAACAACAACCTCTAAGGCTACAAGGTTAGGATGACTTTAACCCACATATACATATTACATATAACCATAGCAATATAACTTTATGAAATAAACATCATACATCATAAGAATACCACATAACATAATAAGATAATCAACCAAGATACAATCTCATAAACATTAACTTAATCCAATAGTTACATCACTCATTCCCAGAATGAGACACAAGTACAAATGTATTACAATTACATAACTCCACCTCATAATCATAAGAGGGATAAAATAACTTGTACAAGTTAAAATATTACAATGCAAGAAATTACAACAAGAACCGCGAGCTGTCCATCTAGATGTCTCGCCACCAAGTATTGAAGATCGATGGGGACTCAACGGTTTTAGTGCATTTCCACCCTACCAATGTGGTACTCAAAGGCCCACCCCCATGCTAGGAGATAGTAACAAAGTAACATGGACAAAGATTCTACTACCTCTAACCAAAGGTAGACTCAAACTGACTCATACTGTTATAACCAACCAAATGAATTAACAAGTACAACTCATTCACCATACAAGTACGAATCAAGTACAATATTCACATCATTGACATAGGTCACATTGCTTCCAGACATAAAGTAGATCGAGTATGTTCAAATAACCATACACATAAAATAATTAACAATAGTTGTCATAGATAGAGTGTCATCGCAAGGTTTGTCATGAGATCTCCTCTGGGCATTCTTCATAGGCTCAGCACAAGTAATCCTGGTGGCCTCAACCAAATCTCGGCACTCATACTCACTCATGCGGAATCAACTACCTCTCGCAAGAACTAGATAGTTGATCTTGCCATTCCAGGCCTTCTCACTCATCCCAAGTCTAAACAAGCCCTTACGTCTATGAGTGAGGATTAAATTATCTTGATTAGTGAGAAGTTAGTCCTAATCTTCTAAGTACATTATTTAAATTATCACTTGTTTAAATCACTCCTAAAGGTTATCCAGTTTACCTCTTTGGGCTTTGGCGCCTAACAGAAGCCACTCTTCTATTTGACAACACACATCCAAACAATCCACCAAGGGAACCACAAGTGCATACCAACTAGGCATCATAATCCAGTCCAACACAAGTAGGATACAAATAATAGAAACTCACTCCAAACATCTTGGAGGAAACAACACATAGTCCACTCCTTTCATAGGAGGTACAAAAAATCTCACTCCAAACATCTTGGAGGCGACAACACATAGTCCACTCCTGTCACAGGAAGCAACAAGATGAAACCACATAACAAGGTCACTCCATACAAGGAGACACAGATCCCATTATCCGCCCCTAAACCAAGGAAGTGCAAACATTCCCGTTCATGAAAACTGGGTAAAACTGAAAAGACGCCATGCACTACCTAAGAGAAAACAACTAGATTGCATAAAGGTTCAACAACCCTTATCCTCTAAGTTCTTCTGGAAGACTTATAATTTAGGACTGACACTAAATCCCAAAACCAACAATGCAACTTGACAACATAGCAACAAAAGCATTCAAGTCATCAATCAAATCTAATATTTGGATTTCCTAAAACCATACTCATTCAATAGATAGTGTTGACAAAGTCAAAGACACGATAACTAGATCATCTAAAATAATCATAACCCTTATTTCCCTTTTCATTATTGAAAATCTAAAACAATTAAACTTACTTCCCTTTATTGAATACAAAGAAACAAATCCTTCAAGATAAGCATGAGGAAGATACTACTTTTGGATATACTAAATCCATATCTCTTTCATAATCCAATCACAATGATTCAATTAATCTAAAAATAAATTAATAAATAACATAATTGATTGCCTCATCAATAAAACAACTTCTTAATTTACTTTTAAATCGACACAAATTCATGCAAGTAAACTCTTTCCATTTCCTAACCAAATCTTACATCTCATTCAATTTTCTATTTAACACATTCAATCACTTTAATATAATAACATATTGTTTGTCTATCCATTTTCCATATACACTAATCAATCCAATTTTAAATCTCTATTCAATAATATATTGCATTCTTTAAATCAAATATTTAACTCTTTCAATTAAACTTTAACAAGCCATTTTAAAATAACAATAATTTCCCATATGTTTATAATTTTAATTCCACTAATCTAATATACAAATTTTATTTAGAAATAATATAAATAAATATAATACTTTAATATTATAAATTATAATATAAAATATTATTAAATAATATTTTAATATTATAATAACAATACATAAAATATTAATATTTATAAATATCAATTTATTATTATTTTATTTTCAAAGCAGCCATGGGAAAATAATTTAATAGTGGTCTCATGTTTCAAGCATAACTCAAAAACTACGATCTGGGTATTTACGAGTTTTGAATAAGGGTAAGAAAATTTGAATATTCAAGAACCCTTTAAATTTCCTGAAAACCCAGTTTCTGAACATAAAGTTATAGGCAACACAATCAGACCATTTTACCATGAAAATATAACTATACTACAGATTTTAAAATCCGTTTTTTTAATAATAAACATAAAGTTTCATTTTCTAAAAACATTCTAAATGCATTGTTCAACCTCTATATTTGATTTCAATAACAACAAAATCTATTTCTCCAAATAATTTAAATTCAACTAAGGTTTTCAGAATTTTCACTCAAGAATTTTCACGAGCAAAGGCTGTAACTTTATTTAATTCTTTTCTTCTAATATCAAGTTTGTTTTCTAAAACAGATTTAACAAACAAATCTTTAATCACTACTATTTAAAAAAAAACAATCAAGAACAATAAAACACAAAGAGGAAAACCTGGTACAAGAAGCTACAGGAAGAGATGAATTTTTGATGCAAGCCTACTCCAAAGATTTCCTGAATTTTCTTCAATCCTCCAATGAATCCAATCCAAAATCTAACAAATGCAAACAATCTTTCCTTCAATCAATTCTACAATCAAACTTTTTTCAAACCCTTCTTCCCTGCTGTAAAAATGTATTTTTTTCCTTCTAAAAGATTTTTCTGCCCTAAAATTAAAACATATATTCTTATAAATCAAAAATACCTAATTCAACCCTAATTCACATTACATGCAAATTAGATATTTCAATTTTAATTTCAATTTCAATTTTCAATTTCAATTTCACTTTCAATTTCAAATTTTAATTTTAATTTTAATTTCACTTTTCAAAAACCCACTTTCAATTTAAAATGCAATTTCAAATAATAAATTAATTTCCAAAGTTGCAACCAATTTCCCAAATAAATATTTAATTACAATTTCTAATTTAATTCTCACACGTTGGAATTAAATTCCAAAATTAATTCTAATTCTTTTATTTCCTTTCATTCTCTTGCATCATGTTTAATTAATTAATTTAATTATTTAATAACTAAATTCAACCCCTTGGATCAAATTTAATTAATTAAATAAACTAAATATAATTAATTAATTTAAATATAAAATTTTATCCACATTGCATTATTTAAATTAAATAACCATCAACATGATTTAAATATAATTATTCTAAATATCTATTTCCAAATCAAGAATTATTCAGAATTAAATAACATCAAAGCAAAACAGACAATGACTTGACACACACAATTGACGACACACTAAGGTTAGGGCGTAGACTTGACACATGTTACATAGCTACTATCTCCCGTTCAACTTAACCGTTGGATCGACACGTTCAAACCTGTGAAACCAGATGGAGTCGATGTCATGTACCTGCAATCGTGCAACCAAGTAAACAACATCATACAATATATCCAGCATATAATACACACCGTGAAGAAGGAATTACGGATTCGTAGGGCGCTCGCAAACGAGTGATGCGAAACCATCCTCTTCACCAATAGACTCATTGAAACTGACACTTCCATCATAATCTAGTAATCTCATAATAACATCTCATGTTAACTCGACAACATCATTAATCCATAATGCATGTGAAACAATAATCAGATAAGTACATCCCACAATAATAGTTGTCACTCAATAGTAGCGATCAAAACATCATAACAAAATGTATCCAATATCAAAATAATTGCAACCAAACATAGCATAAAACAACTTGAACAAGAATCAAAATGGAGGGGTATTACAACACACTTCTAATAAAGATTGATCCTATTAGATTTCAAGATTTTTTTTGGATTAGAAGTAGTTCATAAGTTGGAAAACAGTGAAGTATTGGTTTCTTTAGAATGGAATTATGCTTTTTGATAATTTATCTTTAAATAATAAACTATGTTGTTCCAAACTAGACATGGCATGAAAGCCACTATAAAATCATAAGATATTATCACAAACCACATTGAGCCTTATGTGCCAACTATGATCAATTCTAATTACACCTTTTTTTACCAATAAGACTATTTATCTATTCAATAACTCAATACTCACATAGAGGATATACCTAATTTTTTACTTGATGAGTGGGGTTATGAAAATCATGAAGTTGATCCATAGAAATATATAAAATAATATAGTAGTAGTATTTATTACATACACCAAGGGGATTATTTTTTATATAGCTTTGTGAAGAATAATGAACAATAGTAGGGTTTTGTTTTTAAAAAAATATATCAAGGGGACCTAGAAGGAAAAAATGGGTTGGTGAAGTTGTAAGGTTGGTGTCTCTAATAAAATATATGTATTATTAACTTTTCAATTTTCATTTCATTCGTACTAAAAACATAGCTAAGTATACATATATTATGCATGGTCTACAATGGGATAGGAAGATGAGTATAAGTTATCTACAAGTGCTTGGTGATAGTGAATTGTTTGTGAATTAGGTAAGAGGAAATAATGTTACAAAAATTTATTGTTTCCAAATATTACAAGCATAAAGTGTGGATATATTGAAGATATTTAAGTCTTCAATTTTATGTCCATTCATAGATAAAATAATACACATGCATATATAGATTAGCTACTATACGAGCTTAGTTTGATATTCTAAATGACATTAGAACTAAACATGCACAAAATAATCTAAAGGTAGTCATATGGGAATCAATACCTAATAACGTTTTCTATTGACAATTTATTAAGAGTGATAATTTTTTTTTGAAAGAAGTTGAGTTCTCAACTTAGAATCAAGATAAATTAAAACAGAAGTATGAAGAAAAAATCGAAAAGTTGAATTCAAACAAATGATTGAGAGGTTTGATTATTGTTGAATCCATCTGAATACAGATGACTAGGTTATAATGGAAAAAATAAGCATCGTTATCAAGCAAGAAATTTTTGAAGAAACTTTTATTTTAAGGATGGAATTATCAAATTTGAAAAGGTGTCTACACAAGAAGAAAAATATTCTTTAATTCAACTTTGATAATAGTATAGTTATGCCTTTTTCTTAGGAATATGGTGATCATAAAGGTTTTAATCTTGATTTAGCATGACATAAAGCTATTAAGAAAAATAAAATCTTTCGAATCAAAAATTTGAGCCCCTAAGGAAGAAGGAAACAAAATAATTAATAGAGAGCAACATGATATTTCCTATCAAATACACATCTTGGGTCTCAAATTTAGTACTTACGAGGAAAAGTAATAGAGAGATAATGTTGTGTGTTGACATTACAAACATATATAGAGATTATATAAAAGACCATTATCCACTTTCTTGTATTGGGAAAATATATAGGTTGTATCAGGCTCGAAGGGCTTCTCACTCCTAGATGGTTATTCTAGCTATAATTATATTTTCATTAATTCAAAGGATCAGTTTAACACAATATTTATTACTCCAAGTGAGAAAATGTACAATATACATATTCACTATTTTTTATCTAATTTAGGGGAATCATTTCAATTTACCATATATATGGAATATCAAGAACTAATGATTAAAATTTTACTTATTTCCCTTGATGATATTATAATGGTTTTTGATGATGCTAAGGATCATTTCTCTCCTCTCAAGTAGTTTTTTTTATAAGTATAGGCAGTTTGGAGTTTCACTTAATCCCAAGAGTTTCATATTTTCATTTCATAAAGGTAAACTCATTGGCCATATTGTATGAAAAATAGACTCACAATTGTTCATGATAGAGTGAGTGTTATCTAAGCATTAACTTTACTTAGCCACAAGAAAGAATTGTAAAGTATTTTAGGAAGGATCAAAATTGTTAAGAATTTTATTCTTGATTTTTCAAATCTTATGAAGCCACTATACTCCATATTAAATAATAATATATCATTTTGTTTCAAAAGGGAAGAGAAAGATAGCTTTATATATATAAAAGAAGCTACAATATAAGTCGCAACTCAAATAAATCTTAATTTTTACAAGGATTTCACTTTGTATGATCTTGAAAGAATATATTTCATCTCAGTAAAATTTGTGTAGTTTAATAAATAAGGTATTGGGTTCATCCCATAATAGTTTCCAACTTTTGCAACATCCTAATTTTTTCTTGAAATCACTTATTTTTAGGAACAAATAATGATTTAAGCCTTGAGAGGTTTCATCTAAAGGGTATTAATTAAATAAGGTTAGATAATAGACCCTTAGATCAAACCCCCTTGAATAGAACCCCTCTTGTATTAAACTATACCCACAATGGGGTCTCCTTCACACCTATCAAAATGCTAGCAAAAACACTTTTTCTTTACCTTTTGAGGGATTAAATAAAATAATTTATAAATTATATTTTACAAGACCATAGCCCACAAAATGATCTTTCGAACAAGTATAGTTTTGATATGTTTTGATTTTATCATGTATTTAATTTTCTATTTTTATTGAACATTTTTCACCAAAAATCAAGTTCTTCATTCTACAGAGGTATAAAAATATTAAACAATTATAAAAAAAATTCAAAAAATACCTTTGCCCTAGGTATTGATGTCATTATTTCACCAAAAAAAATTATATTTAAATATAAACAACAACTTATGTTTGATGAGATACACCTATGTCCAAATTATAGTTACAATGACTTTAAAAATTAATTAAGAAAATATGTAACAAAAAATTATTAAAAAATATATTTCCCTAGATATTGATATGAAGAATATATATTTTAGAAATTAGAATTTTATCCTTTCTAGAAAAAAAATTATGTTTGGTGACATCAACGTTACTTTCTGAAAATCTTGTTTACAATTTAAAACTAGTTATTAAAGGGGATGTTGAAATATTCATTATATATATATATATATATATAGAATCTACATACAAATTACCACAAATCACTAGTTAACATAATCTTCAAATTCTTAACAATTTAGTTGTTATAGGTCTTAGAGGGTGAAGATTCAGTAAAAAAATGTTGATATAAATATCCATGTTGTCAAAAAAGTGGAATATAGTATTGTTATTTCACCCATGGAATAACCAATATCCTTCTTTTACCAACATTTAGAAGGATATGGAGAAACATATTCTTATTTAAATAAAAAAAAGTACATCTTGTCATAACAGGTTTGAATAAATTTAAGAAATTGGTTTGCAATTATAAGATTTATTTATAGGTCTCACCTCAAAGTGTCGAATAGTTTCTTTTAAGAAAACATTCGAATGAAAAATAATAAAGTTTTATTTTAATGTTAATGTTATATTATGTAGATATTAAAGTTACCATGCTAGTTAGAGGTAGGGAATTGTGTGAGTGGCTAGCTTCAAGTTTAGAAGATGATAAGGATGCTCTCCTAATACTCCAAAATGATCCAAAAACCCATACCATCATCTCACACAAGTTTGACACAAGATATGGTATATTTAATTCATAGTAGTGAACATCCTTAAGGATTAGGAAAAGAAAAATAAAGTTATTATAGAATTTGATCTATTCCTTATGTACTCTTCTATGGTATACTATTTACAAATTATTTTAATGGTGTTCTCCTAAGGTAAATTGAAACTAATCAAAACGGAAAATTTTACAAGAGTTTCATGATGGGGAAGCAAGAGGGCATGTTTTTCTCCAAATACCATAACCTTGGACACAATGAGGGATTGATACTATTAGCCTTACCTTTCTAAAGATGCTTATGAATTGGTAAGAAATTATAAGATTTATAAATTACTCACAAGAAAATAAAAGATAATAGTCTTTCCTCTATAATCAATTCATGTAGAACATTCATTCATGAAACGAAGTTTGGATTCCTTATGAGTAATTAACCTACCTTCAAGTGTAGTCCTAAATAATTGTTAACAGTGAAAAATTATTTCACAAAGTAGATATTAGTTGTAGCACTTAATGAGGTCAATGAAAATTTGCTCTTATAATTCTAAAAAGATATTGTTATACATTGTTTTGAGTTCATGATTCTATTATATTTGATAATTCCATTACTATTCTTTGAATTAAGGTAAGTGAATGAGAAATGATATTTATTTTAGTACATCCTCTAATTAGTACCCAAATTTAAGTGTACTAGTTGGTTTCACCAACATGAATCTACTTAGAATTATCAAAAATTTCATAGAGGATAATCAAAGATCATGTCACAACAAGTTCAAATCAGTGTTATGGGTTGTTAGCATTACTCTGAAGAGATAAATTATTAACTCACCTTGCATGCTTGTTTATGCTAGAGAATTAAGGTTTCATTTATCCCTTTAGCTTCCAATTCTTGAGTTGTTAACAAGATAGAAATGATGGAGGAAGATTCCATCTCAAACAAATTTGTGGAGCTAATCGAGCTGGAAGAGATGAGAGATAAGTCGATGGAAGCAATGGAGCTTCATCAAGCTAAAAGAAGAAGGTCATTTTATAATAATATAGTCCCAAGATATTTCAAGGAAGGATACATTGTCCTAAACTTGGATGAGCTAAAAAAACTATACTTGGGAGGCATGATAAAGATTCATCCATGTGGACTAAGACCTTAGATGTTTTTTATTTCAAAAAAAACATCTAGATGGAGAGGATATGCCTATCCCATTCAATCTGATACATCTCAAATACTTTTATTAAGGTGATGATATAACCTTGTACATATTAGGATAGGTTTTTATGTTGAATAAGTGTTGGACAATACAGATTGTTATTTTCTTCTTTCCTCCAAGTGTAAATGCATAAGTAATTATCTAACAATAATTGATATGGATTGTGGAAATGTGATATCTTTAATGCATAAGTAGTTAGAAATTGTTATGATTTTTTATTTTAATTAGTTTGATGATTGTCTTTAATTATTTTTGATTGAGAGGTATTAATATAGTTTCTATCAATTTTTCTTTCTTATTTTTCTGTAGGTCTTTCATGACTCCTTTCTCATTAGATATCTAGGATTGCTATTATTATATTCTTCTAGTAGGAAATAATCCCACATAGGACATCAATTATGTTAATATTTCTAGTCCTACTTTCATCTAAATAGATAAAACAAGGTCATTATTTTATGTCTAAGTATTTAGGGGTCTTATATTATTCTATAAAATGCACAAGTCATTTACAAAATGGGACTTAGGAACTCAAATGTAATAAATAAACCTTTAATGTGAATTTAGTTTCACACAAAAATAATAAGGAAAAAGCTTATATTTTATTTTTAAGAATGTAGGGTTTGTAGGAACAACATTTAAAAAATCTAAATGAGTCAAGAAACACCACATTATAAAATCAAGGAATTTTAAGAGCTAGTCTCCACATGCCCAAGTCTTTCCAAGAAGAATCTCTACATGGTTGTGTTCTAAACTTATACGTATTAATTGTCTATTGAAATCTTTGACAAAGGACATTTAAATGTAGACCATAAGACTATAGAAATAGAGATTTTTTTAAAAATAATCCTAGAAGTCCCATATCATCCTTAAAACCCTGTTGTATTTTGTTGAAATAATATCTATAGGGGTAGTTGAGAGGCTAATAAACAAAGAAAATGATTGTTTTGTAGAAAGGCTTGTATTATCTTAGGATATTTTGAATATCATTAAGGTTTTTACTTAGCTTTATCAAGATCTAATTAGTCATGAGAAAATAATTGAAAAGTGTCAAGTATTTCAATTAAAGGGATAGAAGAAATATCTTCCAAAGGCATAGGTCAGCCCAAATAGGATCAGTTTGTATGAGAAGACTGTGGCCATGGAAAGTGTTGAGAAAAATATTTAATATTTGTGATAAGGAGCTAACACCCTATGCTAGTGTCATGAAGATTGTGAAAGTGCTTTGAGAAATATCCTTGGATTTGGTGTATTGCTAATTTTGTGAAAGGTTTTCTTGGATTGTTGAAACCTTTAACTCAAGAGTCACGAAAGGTAGAAGATGAAAAGGATGAATACGGAAGTGGTGTTGAATGTGAGAGATACCAATAATCATGAAGACTTTAAATATATATATATAACTAAATACTATTCAACAAGTGGAGAGTATATTTTTTTCTCTAAACCTTGAAAGTCTATCAAGGAAGACACTTAGAAAAAAGAATTCCTATGAGCATGAATATAAATTACAATCCAAAAATTTGTATCTAAACTCCACATAGAAGACATGTAAACAACGAGAATAATAATCTATATATCCACTAGGGAATAATGGATGTTCAAAATAATGTTATAGTTGTAGTGTTCTTTAATCCGCTTAGTAACTAAGAATATGAATTCCTCTAGTTAGGGATTGAACATCCAACCGACAATCATCACCTACTAAAGAACCTCATTTAATCATCAACCCAGGGACGTAAACTTGAAATGGGTCAACACAATATATGCACTAATCACCTTTCTAGACATACATGATTTCCTAAGATGCCCTATACTGGAATTTAACTTACTGGAAACAACTTTACTGGATAACTTGCTTAAAAATGAAAACTAAAAGATAAAACTATTATGCATCTAGTGGCTATAGGAACAGTCACATTAACCTCAATGAAAGGAAATGTAGCTATCCTAACATGCAAAATGAAAGTATGGCCAGTTCCCTAAGTGGACCCCCTTAGGTAATGCCAAAAGTAGACAACATATTAGGCGAAAGAATTCATAAACTTTATTGATTTCAAAGTACACAAATACATAGCATAAAATCTTGACTATATTTCTGAAACTAAAAATGTGTTACAACAATAATTCTTCCAACCCATTATCTGAAGGAGAATGGGCTATTTATTGAAACTAAACCTAACTACTTAACCAACCTTCCCTTATAGAATGGGAGAAATTTATTACATTAACTAACTAAGTAAAGCATTGGATGAGAATGCAAGAACTAAGTCAAATCGGTTCATCAGTCTTTAAAGCGCCACCATCCTGGATTCATGCGCCACCAAGACATGTATCCTATATTTTTGGAACACTCTCCCTGCATGGCAGATGAGTTGAACTCTCCCCCTATCTTTTGTTGTTGAACCAATCTTTATTGATTTGGTCTTCTATCCTTTAAGTGGCAATTGAATTCCTTCCTCCAATCGTGGTACCTACAAAATATCTTGCCAACTATTCCTGAGGCTAAAGGTTAGCTCAACACGTTCAACCTTTAAGACAATTCGTTACTTCATTCATACATTCATTAAGTATCAAACTAAGGCAAACATTATTTCAGACATGGCTGCAGGAAGGTTTTATGATCACACAAAGTTGTAAAGTATTCATTAGACTAATAAAAAATTAAAGGTAATAATCATGAGACTTTGATCATAATATACTTATCATATTAAGCATAGAAAGGTCCATGTCCTGTCCCATAATCAAACTGAATGTTTGTTTTAGCATAATAAAAAGCAAAAAATTATTTATAAAAGTATGATCAAAATGTGCCAAAGACTTGGCTCATCATTCCCCTCAACCATCTACTTGTTGGGCCCTTAAGCAAGTCTAGCATTCCTTCTTCTGGAAAACTCTCTCAGATCTATACTCAGTTGTTGTCCAGATTTGCCGTGCTGAAAACTCCAGAAGTGAGTTCGCATTGCCTCCAGCCTTTGCCATCTGTTATCCTCAGAACTTCTGTTATAAGTGTTGTTGTCCCCCTGCATAGACAATAATGGCCATAGCAGAATAGGCGGTTGCATAACCAAGGGAAACCAATTCTCCCTTTTTGTCCTGGCATTCCTCATGTACCTTTCTACCCTTCTGGTTGCTGCATACAAGGTTCTGGGACTATGTGGTTTTGCTCTTTTTAATTGGAATGAAAGATGCTCCCATCTGGTCTGAATGTGCAAGGTTGCAGCATTAAAATCACTGTTTATAATTTGGGAATATTGAGAAAATACCTCTTGCCTCAGAGGCTCAATCAGTGGCCTGGCTCTTTCATCTCTCCACAATTTCTTCCAATCAAAGTAAATACCCATTCCATTTATAGATTCACTTCTTATAGAAAATGGCATATTTACTTCATCATGCATATGACTATCAAATTGTTCCCCTTTGCTTATTTCATTGGTGATCCAGGAGATCAGAGCATTGATATGAATATCACCAACATAACATAAGGGATTCCATTCCTTATCCTAGGATACAACCAAATTGTGTAGATAAAATTCACATAGGAGGTTCCTGATGTGCAGAGGTGAACCCTTGTATGCTTCATAAAATTCTTCAATGGTATCCAAAGAAGGATTCTTACCTTTCCAGCTTCTAATCAGTTGGAAGTTCAAATACAACTCCTTGAGGTACATTGCGTAGACAAGTGAAGGTGCTCGACATTGCATCATCTGTGGAACAAGCTCTACCACTTGGTTGAGAGTGTCATTCAAATTAGTAATTTCCAGATTCTTGTTCTGGATTATCCTTTGTACTCTCTCAATTTCAAGTGCAGAGGCAGTCTGTTGTTGCTAAATTTCTTCAAAACATGCCATTCCTACAGCAAAGTTTGTGACATGGAGCGGTGGTCTATGATTATAGCTTACTGCAGGTGCCTCCTGTACTTCTTCAGTTATACCCACTTTTCCTTGTTCTTCCTCTCCAATTACCTCTATATTATTTGACTGTTTAGAATTCTCCTATCCCAAATTACCATACTGTTGCCAGCCTTCCTATTCTTCCAGATCAGCAAGAATCTCATCAGTCATGCCAATGTTTTCAAGTTCTTCTTCTGTTGGAAACACAACTATTACCTCCTCCTTTTCATCACATCCCATTCCATCCTGTAGCTGCTCTGCAATGGTAGCCAATTCATTCAGGCTAGCCCCTTCAGGTATACTCTTAACCTCCTCAATAACAGGTTCTTCATTACTTAGTTCAGGACTGGAAGGATCTGAAAGTGGTGTGGCAGGAGTAGTATTAAATGTTTGGTGGGTTGCTTGGTTCTGGAGCCTAGAGCTCCTCCTTATGGAAGTAGGAATCGTTTTATTCTTTTTGGAGGGCTTTGCTGCAGGAACATAGAAGTTTTCTTTTTGCTTCATTTTTATAGGCTTAGAGGTTGCTACAATAGGTGATTTCCCTTTCTTATCCATAGAAGAAGGTTCAAGATTCTTGATAGGGCCTTGTGCCAGCTACTTGGGAGTTTTGGCAGAAAGAGGAATTTCATCCTATGAATCAGATGATTCCTGAGTAGGGGACATAGTAGTAGAGGTCTGGCCTATAGACTGGGGAGTTTGTTGTTTGAAAGTAAGAGGTTCACCTCTAGGTCCCACATTTTGAATTTTAGGGTTGAATTTGACAGTGACCTCATCCCAGGTCATTCCTGATGCATCTTGAATAGATTTTTCAACTAGTAATTTAATAAGGTAGTGGTGAGATATGGAGTTAACCCTACTCTTTTTGAATTCAGCAGCACTATTGGACAACAAATTGTAAAGGAAATTGGGAACATTCATTAACAGTCCATGGCATAAATGAGACAAGAGTTTAAAGTGATGAGAATGTAGGACTAAAAACCTACCTTCATGAGATATATATTTGATTAAATACCCCACCTGTGGCACCCAGTCCTTTGGCAGACTCATTCTTTGCGCACCTTTCTTATCTACCCGGAGAGGAGGGTCACTTAGTTGAGTAAACTCTGCCCAGGCAATCCTTGCATCCCTTCCTCTGGGAAATGGTTCTCCAACTTAAGGGAATCTCGTTATCTCAAATATTCTATCAATTGATGCATTTATTGTGATACCTCTAACCCTCGCTTCCCCTTCTTGAAATGTCCTTCTAAACTCTTCTGCAATGTTTTTATTAAAAGTCCCGAGCTTGAGGAAGTAATTTAGCCAACCATATTGCCTAAATATCGGCATATGTAGCACGTCCTGCAATAGGATGCTATGGTCCATAGGTTCGTGCTAGATTGGCTGACCTCCAATCTTCACCTAGTATTTTTTTTTCGACTGATCTTCTTGCAACCAACCAATGAACCTTCAGCAATTCTATAGCACTATGTCTCTCCCCTCAACTAAAACTTTTGAACTTCTTTTCAAAAGTTGCATAAGAAAAATAGGGAAAAGAACTCCATCATACAATCTTATTGATAAAGAGAGTAATTATGGATAATCATAATACATTTATGTTCATTACCATAGGAAGGAAAGACTGTTTGATCATTAATTAAAGGTTTGAAATATCCAAGGCTCATGATAATGAATGTGACAAGGATTATGGTGGTGGAAGTGAGGACGTGGTGAAAGTCATATCATAGGGAAACGTGCTTGATAGTGCGGATGAGCTGAAAGAAATGGCAACCATGAAGGAAATTTGTTTGTGCCAATTAATACTAGTTTAAATGTAATGAATAAAGCAACGTAAACAATCTTAAAGTGAAGTGGAGCATACCTAGAGAGAATCACCATAATTACTGGATTTGATCTCCTTCTTTATTGCAATATGTGACATAGAGAAACATGGATGATATGGAAATGACAGGTGGATGATGTGGAAGAAAGAGAGTGAGTACAGCCTATGGATGAAGTGAATTAATGGAATGGGGATCTTAATAGAGAATCCCTTTATTATGATATGGCATGCATTTTTATGCATGGCCTGAGGATTTGAGCCTAGACTCAAGTCCTTTGGCTATAGGATCAGTGTCATCCTGCTCAAATTTGAATTGTTTCATAAATTTTTCCCTATCAATGGGCTTATAGTAGAGCTTCAGGCAATGCCCATTCGCTAATAGCTTGATTCAGACCTCATCAATGGTTCACAATTGGACAACACCATTTGTGAATACCTCTTCTATCTCATATGGACCCAACCATCTAGTTTGTAATTTTCCTTGATTGTCCTTATACCATGAGATAAAGCAGGGCCCAATCTCCTGCTTTGAAATTCTTCTCTTTGATGTACTTGTCATGCCACCTTATTCACTGATTTTGTATTAGCTCAGTGTGTTGCAGGGCATTCTTTCAGAGCTCATCCAAAGCATTGAGTTGCATGACTCTTTCCTTCTATGCATTTGTTAAATCTAGATCCATCTCCAATGTTGTTCTAAGAGTCTTATGTTCAAACTCTATTGGCATTATAGCTATTTTATAGTACAACATTTCAAAAGGTGTGTATCCTATAGTAGTCTTCCATGTAGTTCAATAGGCCCATATAGTTTTTGGTAATCTTGCAGCCCAGTCTTTTCTATGCAAATCCATAGTTTTAGTCAAAATGGCCTCTATGTCCCTATAGGTGACCTCAACCTAGCAATTAGCCTGTGGATGATAAGGAGTTGATTTCTGATGTCATATGTTGTATTCGTTTACTAGGGTTGTGATAAGTGTAGTGGTGAACTGTGCTCCTTGATCTATCACTATTTCCCTAGGGACACCAAACCTGGTGAATATCTCCTCATAGAAAAATTCTGCTACTTTATTGTCCCTAGTATGCTTCATAGGTTTAGCTTCTACCCATTTTGTCACATAATTTGTGCATACAAGGATGTAGGACTTACCATTGGATGGTGGATCAGTTGGTCCTACAAAATCTAGTCCCCATTTGTCGAAGGGTGTAACAACAACTTGTGGAAATAGAGGCATCTCATCAGATCTGGTTGGTTTTCCCATCATTTGGCATCTGTCACATCTCCTGGTGTATTTTGCTGCATCTCTATGCAGAGTTTTCCAATAGTAACTAGTATTTAAAAATTTCATTGTTGTTCTTTCGGCAGCAAAATGTCCACCACATGGCTCATCATGGCTTGCATTCAGTATATCATGAGTGTCCTCCTCTTGTACACATCTCCTCATAACTTGATCTGGCCCTGTATAAAACATGCAATCTGAAATCCAGGAAAAGTTAAAAATTTTCTCTACCAATAATCTCTTTTCCTTAGGGGAGAATTGAGGGGGAGTTCTTCCTACAGCCAGATAATTTTCTATATCGGCATGCCATGGGTGAATAACCTTAATTTCCAATAGATGCTCACCAGGAAAGGAATCCCCAATAAGTGCAGAGTCATCTTTCCTTTGAATTCTAGAAAGAAAATCAGCAACCACATTGGCTTTACCTAGCTTGTCCACAATTGTAATATCAAACTCCTACATCAACAACAACCACCTTGCCAATCTTCTTGCTATTGAGCTTTTGTTCATGAGATATCTGATGGCTGCATGATCAGTATGGATGAATATTTCATAACCTATGATGTAATTCCTAAATTTATTGAGGGCATAGATGATTGCCAACATTTATTTTTCTATAACAATGTAGTTCAGTTCAGCCCCTTGCAGATTTTTGCTTATGTAGTAGAGTGCATGTTCTATTGAACCACCCTTTTATTATAACACAGCACCAATGGAATAATCAGATGCATCAATATGAATATTGAATGGAAGTGACCAATCAGGTCCCTTCAAGATAGGTGCTTGTGTAAGGGCAACCTTTAAATCAAGGAATGCTTTTTCACATTCCTCAGTCCAAGCAAAGTTTGCTTCCTTCTTCAACAGACTATATAAAGGGTATGTTGTTTGGTTGAAGTCTTTGATGAATCTCCTATAATATCTAGCATGGCCGAGAAAGCTTCTCAATTCCTTTTGCTTGGTGGGAAAGGGTAGATTATAGATAAATTCAATCTTGGAAGGATCAACCTGTATTCTTGCAGTAGAAATATAGTGACCAAGCACTATTCCCTCTTGCATCATCATGAAGCACTTTTGACAATTCAGTGATAGGTTGTGATCTTCACATCTTTGTAGTACTTTCTTCAAGTTAGCTTGAGCTTCCTCAAATGTTGCACCATACATAGTGAATTCATCCATGTAGATTTCCATGCAATCATATGAGATGTTTGAGAAGATACTTATTACTGCCCTCTGGAAAGTGGCAGGTACATTACAGAGACCAAAAGGCAAAACTGAGTAGGCAAACGTTCTCCAAGGGAATGTAAAAGTAGTCTTCCCCTAGTCCTCTGGGGCAATCTTGATTTGATTGTACCCACTGAAGCCATCTAAGAATGAGAAGTACTTTTCCCAACTAAATTATCCAGAACTTGATCAATGAAGGTAAGACGAAAGTAATCTTTCTTAGTTTCCAAGTTGAGCTCTCTGTAATCGATAAATACTCTCCATTTGCCTCCTTTCTTAGGAATAATAACCAGTGGGGAAACCCACTGACTATCCGAGATCAGGTAGATAAAGCCAGCTATTAACATTTTCTACAATTCTTCTTTTACAATTTCTCTCAAGGCTGGATTGATCCTCCTTTGAGGTTGTTTAACAGGTCTGAACTCATTGTTAATGAATATGGGATGTGTACAAAGTTTTGGATTTGAGCCCTTCATATCACCATATTCCCAAGCAAACGTTGACTTATGTTTAGCAAGCATTTTGAGCATAGATTTTTGTTGCTCACTGGTGAGGTTTTTTTTCATACTCAAAGTTTTTCCTGCTACTACCTCCACTTGGGAGGTTAACTCAACCATAGATACTTCAGGCAGGAATGGCATTTCCACCTTGTGGGGCAATAAGGTATGCAAGCTGTGAGTGGCTGCAGGATAATTAGCTGATGTAGGTGGAGGGAGAATAGTCTACAAAGAGCATGGATTTTTTTCACAATGAGGGTATTCGGTACCATATTTATTCAGTAGGATATTGGATAGTATATCTTCCTCTTCTTGTTGGGAAATGAAAGGTTATCTGGTAATCATCATTAAATTGGCCACATAGTTCACTTCCTCCTCTTCTCCCAAACCTGGCCAAACAGCCTCTCCAGACTCAAGTTGTGGCTGGGCTAGAGAATGAAGGGTAAGCTTCTTTGTGTTATACCCATCAGATATTGTCATGCTACCCATCCTACAACCAATGTAAGCATCAGAAGTGGCTAGACAAGGTCTTCCTAGAATAACAAGGTATCCTCCCAATGATGCCTTTGGGGACAAAATGATAAAGCCCGCAAGATACTCCCAAGAATCCAAAGTAACTACCAGGTCTTCAACTACCCCATCAGGTTTGACTGTTGAGCTATCTGCAAGTTGTAGTACTGTAGGTGTAGCCCTTAGGTGTGAAATACTAAGCTTTGCAACAAGGTCCTTGGTCATGACATTGATAGTTGCAGCAAGATCTACCAAATTATTTTTAATCTGCACCCCATTAATATTGATCTCCACAACAAGGCTGCCTAGGTCTAAATATTTTGGGACGGTAAGCTTCCCCAGCATCAAGTCAGAGAGTTGTCCTAGGACATGGACAATTTGAGGATCTTTCTTTTTCCTCCCTGATTTCTTCAAACATGCCTCCTTGATCACCTTACTATATATAGGTACCTCTTTGATTGCTTCGAATAGGGGAATTTTCACACATATATGCTTCAATTGATCGAGGATGTCAAAGGTAGGGTCCTCTTGCTTTTTCATAGCTTCACCTTCCAACCTTTGTGGGAAAGGAGGGGAGGGTGTATTGGATGCCTTAGGTAATGATGGAGTCTGTATGGGCTCATTGGTATTTTCTTACTCAACCTCCTCATATGCCAATTCTGAGATTAAGGGAGGGGATGGTGTGGGTAGCACAGTTCCTGAACATAATTTTATATTATTCAGGTTAAGAGCATAGGCAGACTGATGATTAGGATCAATAAAATAGATTTGTTGCTGTTGCAGCTAGTGGTTATTTGGATTGGGTGTTGCTTGAGCAAGTAGTTGGATTGGCTTTGGATTCTGGCTTTAATTAGCTATAGGAGGTGGCATAATTGATTGCTGCTGGGGTTGCTACAAGAACCTAGTCGGTGAATTCGACCATTGTTGGCCTCGCCTCCATTTGTTAGACTGCTTCCAATTCCCCTGTGGAGGCTACCGCTGATTTGGCTATGGTGGTTGCGAATTCCCTTGTGGGGACTTCCAACGATTTTGTTGGGAATTTGGCCAAGGGTTATTCCATTGAGGTTAGGAGTATGGCCCATAGTTTTGAGGGTACTGGTTCTGCCACTGATTATTATATGAACCAAAATTTTGTAGAGGGTCCTGAGGCATACCTTGTCTTGGGGCCCATGGCCTGCACTGAGCAACAAAGAACACTTCTTCCTCTCCTTCAATGGTTTTGAACTTGGTGGGAAGATGCTACACCTCCAAATTGGCCACTACTTTGCATCTGCAGTCCTTCTTTCTTTGCATGCAGTGGGATCAATATTCAGCTACCATTGCCTTAGCTTCCTCTTTCTTCCTTCTAGCTTACATGGTATCTAGTTGAGTAGCTACATCGTTGATGATATCCTACTTGAAGTGGGACAAGAGGTTAGTAATCTCCTCCTTAGATACTCCAGTGCCGCTTCCATTTGTAATAGAGGGTCTAAACCCTCTACCTTTCTTCACAGCTGCTCTGGAGTAATTGAGACAAATTTTCTTGATCTCGTCCCAATCACTTTGGGTGACATCACCTCCTGCCATGAGGTCCAGTGCTTCCATGAAAGTATCATTAACTCCTCTTAGAAAGAGAAGCTTTTGTGATTCCTCATTCAACTCATGTTGAGTATTCTTTTGAACACTGAACAAAAACCATGACACATAATCTTCCAAGGTTTCATCCTCCTTTTGTGACATCTTGAAGATGTCATCTCCCTTCATATCATTTCCCCTACAATATTCTTTGTATTTGTTCAAGAACAGATCCTTCATCACATCCCAATTGGTTGCTACATTGCTTCCCAATCCCATGAACCACCTCAAGGCTGACTCTTTTAAAGTGGAAGGGAACAACTTCAACTTGTGTGCTAAGGTTGTGTAGTCATAGCTTCTACAAAGGATGTCAAATTCAAAAAAGAAGGTATGAGGGTCCTCTATAATAAGTATATAAAATTTTGGAAGTAATGAGGTAGGTATGTTCTTGAGGTTATTATTGTCATGCAAGTCAGGAATTGGAAATGGAAAAGTAGGAGTTGCCATTCTTGGTGGTGCCCCTGGATTAGCTCCTGGCTGATGGATGAAAAGGGAAAGTAGATTATTTTGTGGGCCTTGGCTATTGGAAGTGTGTAGATTATTCAGCTGCTTAACAAGTGGATTAAGGTCATCTGGCTCATCAACAGGTTAAAATTTAACTCAGAGGAAGAAGATGAGGTAACTAGGTCTTGACCAGCATCCAGGTATGGGTCATCTTGAAAAAGGTCTAGTTCAATCTCTTCAATATATATTCTTCCAAGAAGGAATCTTCCAAATTGGTCTCTTCTTCTACGCATACAACAAAATTGAACTAATTATGAAGATGTTGGAATGCATAGTTCTTAAACTCTTTACTAGCATGCCTATAATAGGTTCTTAGTTTGAAATGGGTCAACACAATATATGCACTAATCACCTTTCCAGACATACGTGATTTCCTAAGATGCCCTATACTGGAATTTAACTTACTGGAAACAACTTTACTGGATAACTTGCTTGAAAATGAAAACTAAAAGGTAAAAGTATTATGCACCTAGTGGTTGCACGAACAGTTGATAGCTCTGTGTTTCTGCCAACTGCAGGAATAATCACATTAACCTTTATGAAAGGAAATGCAACTATCCTAACATGCAAAATGAAAGTAAGGATAGTTCCCTAAGTGGGCCCCCCTAGGTACTGCCAAAAGTAGACAAAATATTAGGCGAAAGAATTCATAAACTTTATTGATTTGAAAGTAGACAAATACATAGCATACTCTTGACTATATTTCTGAAATTGAAAATGTGTTACAACAGTAATTCTTCTAGCCCATTCTCTAGAGGAGAATGAGCTATTTATTGAAACTTAACCTAACTACTTAACCAACCTTCCCTTATAGAATGGGAGGCATTTATTACATTAACTAACTAAGTAAAGCACCACCAAGATGCATGTCCTAGATTTCTAGAACACTCTCCCTGCATGGTAGATGAGTTGAACTATCCCCCTATCTTTTGCTATTGAACCAGTCTTTATTGATTTGGTCTTCTATCCTTTAAGTGGGAATTGAATTCCTTCCTCCAATCGTGGTGCCTGCAGAATATCTCACCAGCTTTTCCTGAGGCAGGAGGTTAGCTAAACACGTTCAACCTTTAAGACAATCTATTACTTCATTCATACATTCATTTAGTATCAAACTAAGGCAAACATTATTTCAGACATGGCTGCATGAAGTTTTGGTAGTGGAGGCTGTAGGAAGATTTTATGATCACACAAAGCCGTAAAGTATTCATTAGACTAATAAAACATTAAAGGTAATAATCATGAGACTTTGATCATAATATACTTATCATATTAAGCATAAAAACGTCTATGTCTTGTCCCATAATCAGACTGAGTGTTTGTTTTAGCATAATAAAAAGTAGAAAAGTATGTGTAGAAGTATGATCAAAATGTGCCAAAGAATTGACTCATCAGTAGTCATCAAGTGAACAACCAAAAAATCATAGTTATTGATGCACTGCAAACATAAATGATAGTATGCTTCATGAGAGACCCTATAGATATAATTGGAGTTCATTATAGTGGGTCTATATTTTCCTAAAAAACATAGTAGTGCCCTATATATTATACCCTTGGGTTTACATAAGGGAGGAGTCATGGAATAGACATGATAAGGGTTTATGTAATGGAAATGATAGTTATATTTGTGTAATGCATTATAAATTCATGGAAAACCATAGAGAGTGCATGATAGCTAACTCTCAAATGTCATCTACATGAATAATTTTTTTGATAAGTATTTATTATCAAGGGAAGATTAGAAAGTTGAAATAGACTATACATTTCTACTATTGACTTTAAAATACCATGTTTTTATAACCTAACATAGACATGGAGTTTGGAAGACAAGGATCATAATATTAGCCAAGGTTATGGGACTCAAAAAAAGCTTAGAGATAGTGATGGTTTATCTTATATGAAAAATTTACAATAGTGTTCTCAAAATTTTTTATTATAATTTAAGAGTAAAGGTAATGAATGAAATTCAATATTAGTCTCATACTCTTTAACTATGTGATCATGTTGCATAAAATTAAAGTGGTTATTCCATAGAGTCCAAATATAGTATCAAGTACACTCATCAACAAGAAATGTGTTGAACAGGACAACTAAGAGGGGAGTTGAATAAGTTGTCACAAATTTAATGTTTAATTCATTGAAAAAAAAAAATTCTTAACACTACTTAAATGATTAATCATTAAATGATAATACATAAACTTAAATCCAACACATAAACACAATAACACCAAATTTACATGGAAAAATCGATAAGGGAAAAACCAATGTGAGGATTAATTGACACTATAGAGAATATCAAAATTGATTATAAGAGGCTCACTGCAAAAACAATGACTCACTATCTCAATGAGGAATCATTTTCCAACAAGGCTAACAAACTGGAGGGATCATTGTCATAGAGATACAAAGAGAAGACAACATTAATACAATGGAGCAATCAACCACAATTTCCTCAACCACTTGCAGACATCCATGAATGATAGAGTACACCTTCTACTCACTACATCCAAAAACTCAGCATTTAGGCTTCACATTGATCTACCACGCTCCAATCGCAAACAATCATTGATTCACACTAAAATTGCATCTATCTACTCTATTTCTTTGTATTTATCACTTTTTTTCTTGCTCTATTTCAGCACTAACTCATCCTATATTTATACCATCTTCAGCTTTGAAACATATCCAGATTTGGTCATCCAAATTCAAATTCAAATTAGGTCACCACGAAAATATCCTAGGGTGGAATTAGAATGAGGGAAACCCAAAGACATACTTCATCATCTCTAAAGGTAGTGTTCAACACAAGGTTGGAAAAACTAGTGTAAAACACATAGAACCATTAAGCACAAATCTTCTAGATACTGAAATTATCTTCAATACAAGTAAAACAACTTAACTCTAGAACCGAAAGTCATAAGAATTTACTAAAGAGAAATCTAGACCAACAAAATTTCTCTCGGACCTCAACGAGAAACATAGAAAACCATGGTTCACAAGTGGCGAACACAACTTTAATTTTACAATGAATCAATAGACAAAAATTTGGATATAATATCTTCTAACAACCATGATCAACATATCTGAACCACACAAAAATAGGAGAAAATATCGTAGCAACCATTGAACACATGTGCAATCTTTATTCAATATAATTTTCTCAATATCCTCGACATATGTACATCCAACAACAACCAATTGACTAGTTGATCAATTGACATCAATGACAACACCTTCATTATTTCCATTCTTGCCATAATCTCCCCCTTTGTCATTGATGGCAACACATGATGTGAAAAACCATCAAAGACACCATACTAGCTATGAATACACTTCTCAATATTTTTCTTTTAGTTTCTCCCCTTAGTAGATAATCTATTATATTCTCCCTCTTTTATTTTTCACATGATTCCTCTCTCACTTTGACATCAATGGAAAATGAAAGATAAATGAAAACATAATACTCACAGTAACAACACCTGACATTACTTGCTCCCCTTGAGAGGTAGCCACCAAAATATCAATCCAAAAGGAAGATAGATCCATAGATCCATAAGGTTGATGCATCTACATATGCATCTATTTCAATAAAGGAGGATAAATGACCTCTAACTTCTCTCAGAGATGCTCAAAAGTATCTTTTGGAAGAGCCTTCATGAATATATTAGAAATATAATCCTTTGCCAAAACATATTCAAGTTTTACTTCATTCTCCATGACCTTCTCTCTCAATAAATGATATCTAATAGATATATGCTTCATCCTTGAGTGCATCACTGGATTCTTTGAAATTTTAATTATGCTTGTGTTATCACAAAATATAGATATCTAGGATCATCATACACCACTATGATATCTTTCAATTTTTGTTTCATCCATAGAACTTGTGTACAAAAAGATGCAACATCAATATACTTAATTTCAATAGTAGACCAGGAGACTAAATCTTTCTTTTTACTTAACCATGCCACTAATATGCAACAAATAAAGAATACACCACCACTTGTACTCTTTATTTTATCTACACATCCAACCCAATCTTGATCTGTATAGGCACTTAGTGTAAAGTTAGTATCTCTGGGAAACCATAACCCATAATCTAGAGTGTCATTCAAATATCTAATTTTTTTTAACATTAGCAACATGTGTCTCCTTATGATCTTCTTGAAATCTAGCAACAAGATAGACAACATGCATAATATCCTGTGTAGTAGTAGTCAAATACAATAGTCCACCAATCATAGATCTATACTTGCTTTGATCATCCTTAGGTGAATCATCATCTTTACCCATTTTGCAACTAGTTTCCATAGGAGTACATATCAGTTTGGAACCATCCATCCCAAACTTATTCAACATTTCTTTCACATAGATTATGAAATAAAGATTCATTTCTATGTTTGATTAATCTATAGCTCGAGAAATAAATTTATCTATCCAAACATAGAGATCAAATTATTTTTCTATCTCTTCCATAACATCTTGCACATATTTTCATTTCCTCCAAAAATAATGTCACCAACATATACAACCATAATGAATATTTTTTCATTTTCGATCTTAAAATATAGATTACTATCTTCCATAATTTTTTTGAAACTTCATTGAATCAAATACTCGTCTAACCTCGCATACCAATCTCTAGGAGTTTTCTTCAATCCACATAAGGCTTTCTTCAATCTACACACCATATCTAGTTGATCTAATAACTGAAATCTTTCTGGTTGCTCCATGTAGACCTCTTCTTCTAGCTCACTATTCAAAAATATTGACTTGACATCCATCTAATAGACTTTGAAGTCTTTATGAGTAACAAATGCTAAGAAAATCCTTATATCTTCCATTCTTGCTACTGAAGCAAAATTTTCTTGAAAATCCATGCCTTATATTTGTGAGTTTAACCTTTACACATAAGCCTTGCTTTGTTTATAACCACTTATTCATTCTCATTCAACTTATTTTTGAATACCCAACTCGATCCAATGAATTTTTTATCTGCCAATCTTGGGACCAATTCCCAAATTTGATTCTTCTCAATCTTCATAAGTTCTTCTTTCATGGCTTCCATCCAATGTTCATATTGACATGCTTCACTTACAGTATTCAATTCAATCTAAAAAAAAAACATAAATTTTCTTCAACATCAACTTTGCTTCTAGTCAATACTCCGTTTGCCTTATCTCCAATAATATGACTTTTTGAATGATATTTTCATACATATCTAGGTGTCTTAAGCTTCATTACCATAACTTCTTGTTCTCATTCATTTTTCTCATACTGCTTCTCTTGCTCATCCTTTTCTTGGTCTTCAATATCTTCTATTCTTACACAATCAAGTGAACATCATAAACATATCCATCAATGTCAATCGAGTTCTTCATTGTTTCATCAACCTTGACATTTGTACTTTCTACAATATTTCTTAGCCTTTTATTAAAAATTTTGTATGGTTTTCTTTCATTAGAATATCCATGAAATATCCCTTCATCACTTATTGCATCAAACTTAACAAATTTTTCTTCATCTCTTCTGATATAATATTTTCTTTTGAATACCTTGAAGTACTTAATAGTTGGAATTCTTCCATGCCATAGCTCATAGGGAGTCTTTGTACGGTTTTCTCTTGCTTGAACTTGATTGAATACATAAACAATAGTATGAATAGCTTGTTTCAAGTAAAATTTTGGTAAACCAACCTCAATAATCATTGATCTAGTGGCCTCTTGAACAATTATATTTTTTTTTTCAACAACTCTCTTTTGTTGAGGAGTTCTCCGAGTAGATAACTGTCTCCTTATTCCATGCACTTCAAAAACCTTATTAAACTCATGGGAGGTGAATTCTTCATCTCTGTCAGACCTTAAGAATTTTATCCTCAAATTTACTTCATTTTCAACCATCTTTGAAAGTCTTGAATATATCTAATGGATCATATTTCTCTCTAAGAAGTGTAAGGGTTTGTGCAGGATCATGATGGTCCAAAAAGTGGTGATATGATGGGTATGTGGGTGACAACTTTTTTGTACCCAAAATTGATGAAACAAAAAGTGTTTTAAAAGGATATTCTCATATTTCCACTAATATAAATTATTATTTACTTTCATTTTATTAAATAATTATTATTCATTTTCTATTTGAATTACGAATAAAGTCTTGATTGATAGGTTGATTGAAAAACATCTATAGCTTTTAAATGGTATCACAATTTTTGAATCCAAAACATGTGTCAAATTCTATGCTTTGCATACTATAGGATTTAAAAAAAAATTGAATTTCATAAAGTTTTGACCAAGTTAAGGTGGTCAGACATACGAGTTTTTATATTTTTTAAAAGTTGAAATAAAAAATTCATAATTAATTATTTACTTGGGAAAAATTACAAAAAAATATGAATCACATTAGGACATGAGTCCTCTACTTATATATAAAATATTATAAAAAATAATTATCATTTTATTGTGGTTAGGGTGGTCAGATAGACACCTACTTCTTATTTTTCCCTAAAATTTAAGTATTCGTGCATTGAAATTTCAAATTTTCACCAAATAGATTTTTTCTTTCTAAACATAAACCTAGTAGTTTAGATACTAAATTCAATTTTCTATAGATTCTATTCTTACATATTTTTGAAACAATATGGATAACTTATTCAAATTTTTACGTCAAGTTGCCTAACTCTGATTTTTCTAAAAATTTTTCTACTTAAGGGCATGTTTTTTCCATGATGATCCTGCACATACCCATAACCCATGTATATCTAGAATAATTATCAATTAAAATAATAAAGTAACTTTCACCTAGTAGAATTCCCACTCTTATAGAATGATAGAGGTCTATATGAATTAAATCCAGTTGTCTAGTAGTAGACTATTCCTTTGATCTATAATGATTTCTTGCTTACTTCCCAAAGTGACAATTCTTGCATATAGAAATAACAAGCTTTGTAATCCTTGGTAAATCTCTCATGGCCTAAACTGCACCAATCCTTTCCAAGTTATCAAAATTCATGTGACTGATTCTTTGATGTCATAACCAACTATCATTAATCTAAGTCATAAATAATCATCCATCAACACCCTTAAGTTGATAGATATTTCCTTCATATTTCTTTCCTGCAACAATCAATGTTCTTGATCCCTTCTGGATTTCACATCTGTCATCCTTAAACACAAGATCATATTCCTCACTGCACATTTTTCCAACACTCAAAGGACTATTCCATAAACCCTTAACATAGTAGACATCATTAGTATGATGCTTGCCATCAAAACTTACTAAACCTATCCCACAAATCTTAGCAATAGTATCATCTCCAAAGATAACCAAGCCTTCATAATATTTTCAAGCTTACTAAACTTACCTTTATCACTAGCGATGTGATGTGAACAACCACTTTCAACTACCTAATAGCCCTTTTTTTTTTTAACATGTAGGGAAAAGATAATAATATCTTCATTTTTCTCCTTCTCTGGAGGGCTTTCTTTCACCTATTTTTTAGAATTAGCAGAATTAGGTTCATCCTTTATAGCCAAGAACAAAAATTCATTGTCATCAAGATCTTCATAATCAGAATCCTCGTCAAATATAATAGCATTCACATTCACATAATAGGCTTTGTTAATATTCTTTCCTTTCTTTTCTTTTTCATATCTTTGTCAATTCCTCTTAGGTATTTCCTGACACTTTTCATCATAATGACATTTTTCTCCACAACTAAATCATTTAAAGGGTAACTTATCTTCATAATTGCCAGAGCCTTTCCTCATCCTTCTTACAAAAGTTAGATTCTATTTCATCAAAAAAAAAACCATCCAGATCTTCAACTTTTGTAGCCTTAAAACTAGTTTCAGATTTGCATCCATTCCTGAGATTCGAATTCCTCATCTAGTAAGATTTCTAAAATCCCAACAACAGATCTTTAGTACAAGTCTTATTATCTATACTATGTTCACTAGCGCACACCTTCTCACTATAAGCATCAGAGAGAGTTCTAAGAATATTTTTAATAATCCTTGTTTCATCTTCAGTAGCACCAAGTCCTCACATTCTGTCTACTATCTCATATGACCTCTATTCATAAGCTTTAACATTCTCATCTTCAGACATATGTAGAATCTCAAACTATATCTCCAAGTTCTGCAATTTTTCCTCTTTGACACTTTCATCACCTTCATGTGCTCTTTCCAAAGCATCCCAAAATTCCTTAGTAGTATTTAGATTTTGAACCTTAATCAAATCAAAATGTACTAGACTATGCTTCATGTGCTTTGATCTCATTAGTTGTACTTAGACCATTAGTAGGGTGAGTAAGGATTCTTGTAAGATATATCCACATCATATCCACAATATTTTCTAGATAGCATAATTAGTTCCATCGAACCTCGGATAATCATTAACCATATTTCCTGCCATCCTAGACCTTCCTCAATTAGTTAAGCTCTTCACCAAGGAACCAAGCTCCAATACCAATTGTTGAATAGGAAAATTGAGAGGGTGTTGAAGCAGTTGTCACAAATTTAACCTTTAATTCATTTACTATAACTAATTCTTAACACTGCATAAATTAAATTAATCATTAAATGCTAATGCAAAAAAGTAAATCTAACACATAAACAAAATAACATTAGATTTGCATGGAAAACCCAATAAGGGAAAAACCACGGTGAGGATTAACTCACACTATAAATAATATAAAAACCAATTGCAAGAGGCACACTTCTTGATAAACAAGGCTCATTGCCAAAAACAAGGACTTGCTTTTTAACAGGGCTAACAACTTAGAGGGCTCATTGTTAGAGAGATACAAAGAAGATAGAAGAGATACATTACAGAGAGAAGACAAGTTCAATCCAACAGAGAAATCCACCACCATTTTCTCAACCACCTACAAACATGCATGAATAATAGAGTACACCTTCTGCTCACTACATCTAAAAACTCAACATTTAGGCTTCACACTAATCTTCCACACTCACATCACACATACTCACTAATTCACATCAATTTTGCTTCTATCTTCTCTATTTCTTTGCACTTATCTTTTTTTGTGATTTCTCTATTTTACTACTAACTCATCCTATATTTTTACCATCTTCAACTTTGAAACATATCCAAAGTTGGCCATCCAAATTAAAATTCAAACTAGGTCGGCACCAAAACATCCTAGGGTGGAAATAGAATGAGGGAAACCCAAAGACACACTTCATAGGGACCCAAATAGACCCAACACACTTCATCAATTTTGAAGGTAGTGTTCAACACAAGGTTGGCCAAACCAATGTAAAACACATAGAACCATTAAGAATGAATATTCTAGATACCAAAATTATCTTCAATACAATCAAAACAACTTAACTATAGAACTCCAAGTCATAATACTTTACTAAAGAGAAATCCAGACCAACAACATTTCTCTTGGACCTCAACCAGAAACATAGAAAACCACAGTTCACAACTAGTGAACACAACTTGCATTGTACAATGAATCAACAACCATGGTAAACATGTCTAGACTACACAAACATAGGAGAAAATCCCAAAGCATCAACTGAACACCTACAATCTTTCTTCAATACAATTTTCTCAATAACCTTGACATATACAACCAACAATAACCAATTGACCTGTTGACCAATTGAAACTAATAAAAAAACCTCCATTCTTTCCATTCTTGCAATAGAGTGATACTATATAGGCCTATATTGTTAGCTAGGAAGAATATTGAAATCAAAAAACCCTTAGGTACCATCACAAAGAGATTAGTCAATAGTTTATTAAAGAAAAAATGTGAGAGTTTTGAACATGGAAGATAAGAAAAATTAAGTAATCTTATAGGCCTATTATGACAATGATATCAATATTTAAAGCATACTATGTCAATATAACATGGAGATATCACCATGAGTAGAAATGTTAAGATGGCATTCAAATGAACCATATACTTTCTAGAAATATCTAACATGTAAACAAAACATGATCATAATGCAAGTTACTTGCATAAGAATCATAAGGATTTTTAAAAAATATTCCTTGATGAAGAAGCCTTATTCATCACCTCAAGGGGTATTCTTTCCTTCAAACTCATTTAAAAGCATGTCCTAGGTATATGTAAGCAATATTTTTAATGCATTAAAGGGTACTTGAAGATGATAAAAACTAGTTTTGGGAAATAAAGAGAGTTATACCAACAATTCATAATATTTACAAGCATCTATGAGGTGCATGTTGTTGATTGGAGATTTTTTAAGAGAATTTGAAACAAAAGAAATTGAAAAGTCGAGAATGGAGCCCTATCCAACATTCAAATGGAGCATTTCTTGTAGTCAGACAAGGAAATTGACCAAAAATCACTTCAAATAGCTAAGGTAACATGTGTCAAAATAAATATCTTCACTTATTGCAATAAATGTTCCCTATATTTACTCATATTGGTTTTTTTTACAAATAGTACACCTAGTAAAGGCAACAACATTATATTATGACATACGAATTTCATGATCACATTATTGCTATATCTTAAGAATTTTGATGTCAAATTTTTTGAGTAAAACTATATTGCAAATAGCTTTATATTTTTTTTTAATGTACCTTTGTAAGGAACAAAGAGATATTTTTCTACCTTCCCATAAGTTGTATTTTATGCATTCCTAAGGAATGATTTATTCTTTCTTGTGATATATTTTTTTATCCTTCAATTTTTATCTCATTATATTTGCATCTATATAGTAGCGTATATTTTTTAGGTCATTTTTGTTTACTAAATTTATATAATTTTAAACTATAAGTAAACATTCCTCCTAAATACTGATGAATTTTACACATTTCTATGAGAGACATGTGCATAAAAAGTGTTAAAAATTTAGTTGTGTAAAGTGTGTTGCCTTTATAATCACATTATGTATGCTCAATCAAGTACATTTCATCAAAATTTCTAATGTATCACCTTGTTTTAAAGCTTTAAAGTTAGTCTTTTCATTAAATTTATATCCCTTTTCTTTGCAACATCAATACAGTAAGCTAGTTTTAGGTGGTATACTAGGGTAACCAACCCTCTATGGTGATTCACTCCAACTTATAGGTCACTCACAACCTAAGAGTGTTTCTATATTATCAACTAAAGAGATAATTAACATATTTCATTTTCTCCATTGTGTAACTTACTTTGATGACAATAATATAGATAATATTCATAAAAAAAATCTCTTATAAATAAAATAATTTAGTTGTGAGCTCCATTTTTATTGATAATCATGTTATTATTCTGATATTTCATATCATTTCATTATTGATATGGAACATTGATTTTGGTACATTTATTTTAGATTCAAAATACACAAATCTATAAAAGTATGAATTTGTGTGGATTATATTTATTATGATAACTACATCTATGAAAAAAATTATCTACTAATCTTATTTAGCTATATTTGTGAAAGGTTTAATTTTTATGCTTGATGGTTTTGATGCACTTAATATAAGTGAACTTGTGATTTTGTAACCTACAATATTAAATAATTGATAAATGTAGCATTATAATGCTAAGAAATGGAAATATAAAATTTAGAGATGCCTAATTATAAAATGTTGACCATATTAATGAGGGAAACACTACCTGAAACCCATGCGAAACACAACAATAGATACCAACATAGAACATGCAAGACAAAAACTAACTCACTTTCAATTAATTTTAGAAAATAAAATTACAAATTCAAAAATTATAATGCTCCAACCTCATGGGCTTGACTCATTCCAACAAAATTAACTCTGAAAGAAAATCTATTATTTGAAGCCACAATTTGCACTAATGGATCCACTTTATATAACCCCCCTTAACCCTTTTATTTTACCCAATAACTACCCTAGAATTTTTTAGAAAGTGTAACTTTGCCTTTTTTTTTGGCCTCAATAGTCTCACCATTTGATTTCTTTCCTAGGAAGATATTTTAATGAAATTCACCTTTTAGTGTGGCAGCTTCTCGAGGCCATAAATTTTGATCTAACTGTTATAATTTCAACTATAATATATTGTTGGAAAGCTTGTGAAGAGATCTATAAACATATTTTATCAAGTCTAAATGATCAAAGATTTTGTACCTTGTTCTGGGGTTCTGAAGGGCCTCAATTTTTTAGTTTTAAACTTCAATGGAGAAATTCCCTAGGATGAAAATTAATATCTTCCAAATAGTACAAGATCTTGCAGTAATTCTTTCACCAAAAATATTAGTTTCCAATTTGACTCCTTAGGGTCAATTTTTGTACCCATGTGACCTGAATAGGTTGACTTACAAAAAATAGCAAGTGAATATTTTTAGTTGTTTCAAAACTTCTAACCATCCCAAAGACTACATGAGTTACCAAGGGCACCAAGACAACTAAGGAAACTACAAACAAATGAAAATACAATATTTTTTGGGTGATGCAAGATTGCACTTATACCGCTGGAGGCTCCTGCATCAAACACCTAGGGTAATTTCAAAAGTGATTGTGTCACTTCTCAGGTGTTAGAGGGAAACCAAAACTATTAACCTTAGCTTCAAATAACCATGATGAATCTTCAACATGACTTCCTCTCCATTTCCCCAAGTACTTTGCATATTGTCTATTTCTTGTGCTTCTTCCCACACAACTATCCAAATTTTCTTCTATCTCCACCTTTTTCGAAGTAGGTGCTCAAATAGTCCACTGTGCTTCTATTATTTCTTCATCAAATCATCCTTCATGATATTTTGTTAAATTTGAAATGTTAAACATAGGTGAAATATGAAATTCTTTATGATCTTGCATTGTCCAAACTTCTTCATATTTAACTTTTTGGATGTACCAAATGGAAACCTCTCATTTCAAATGTGAACCATGAATTCATCTCCTACCTATAACTACTTATACCTCCTTTTTTTTATCTTCGTTAGCCTTATATTATGATTTCATCTTATTGATATGTTTCTTCACTTCTTTATGCAAATTCTTCAAGAGCTCAGCAAAATCTTCAGCTTCAACACTACTCTTCTCCCCTTTTTCCATATTCCTCAACTCAAAAAAATCCTTGGACTACTCCCATATACAATATAGAATGGTGATTTATGAGTGCTCTTTTTGACAACATTTTCGTAAGAAAATTCTACCTATTGTATAATTAAATCCCATAATTCTTCCATAATTTCCTCAAGAAATAACCAAAAAATTTGGTATCTTTGTCTAAAACTATACTCTTCATTAGACCATGTAGTCTCACCACCTCTCTAAGAAAATAACTCTACAATATGTATAGCATCACTAGTCTTATGACACTGAATGAAATGTGTCATCTTTTAAAATCTATCCACCACCACAAATATGGAACCATGTCGTCTCTATGTGCTTGACAAGCCAAGAACAAAATCGATGCTAATGTCCTCCCATGGCCTCTCAGGTATAGGTACTGGTTGATACAATCCAGTAATCTGACTTGTTCCTTTATACCACCTAACATACTTTGTAACTTTGTACAAGATTATTCAAATCTTGTTGTAACTATGGCTAGTAATAATTCTCACTAATAAGAGCAATGGTCTTATCTCGACCGAAATGTTCACCCATTCCTCCACTATGCTTCTCTTTGATTTGATTCTCTCTCATAGAACTCCTTGAAATGCATAATTGGCTTCCTCTAAACAACATCCGATCTTGGATTAGAAAATCAAACCATCTTGTCTTATCCAATGTAATAATTTGCAAACAAGCCTTCAAATATTCTGCAATGTCTATATCTTCAGGATTCAAACTCTTGAGTTCATTTAACCCAAAAACCTCTATATTCATATCTTTCAAAAAAAATTTCCTTCTACTCAAGGAATCCGCAACTCTGTTTGACCTTCCTCTCTTATTCTTCAAAAAATAAAGTATAACTCTACAAAAAATCAACCCATTTTAAGTGACTTTGATTTAAATTTCCTTGACTATTGAGATACTGCAAAACTCAGTGATCATTATATAAATAAAATTCCTTTGGAAACAAATAGTGTCTCCATTTCTTCAAAGCCTGAATTATAGCATAAAACTCATGATCACAGATATAATATTTCTTCTTCTAGCATCATTTAAATTCTCACTAAAATAGGAAACATGCTTACCTTCTTGACTCAAAATAGCTCCTATGGCAATGTCACTAGCATCACAATCTACCTGAAATACCTTATTGAAATCTAGAAGTGCCAAAACAAGTTTCTCTATAACTTTATTCTTCAATATATCAAAACTTTTTGCTTCTCCTATCATCCACTTAAAATATTTTCTATCTGCTCTCATTGTTTTCGTTATAGGTGCACAAATACTATTGAAACCTTTAGAAAAATTTCTATAAAAACTTTAAAAATCATGAAAAGATCCCACCTTTGTAGCACTCCTTGGTGTAGGCTATTCAAAAATAGCTTTAACCTTATTTGGATCCATCTTAAGACCCTCTACTAAGATAGCAAATCCTAGGTATACGAACTCTCTCTTCATAAAACTACAGTTCTTCAAATTAATAGACAATTTCTCCTATCTAAGATTTTCAAAAAAAAAAAATTATATGCATCAAATGCTCCTCCAATGTCTTGCTAAAAATTAAAATGTCATCCAAATAAACAATATCAAATTTTCCTAGAAAATATTTCAATACATTTTTCATGAGTTGCATGAATGTGTTCGGTGCAATGGTTAGCCCAAAAGGCATGAATAACCACTTATACAAGCCCTCTTTGGTCTTGAAGGTTATATTCCATTCATCTCCTTCCCTAATCCGTATCTAGTGATAACCACTCTCCAGGTCTATCTTTGTGAAGTACTCAACTCCATTCAAATAAAAATTTTATTTAGGGTAATATGTTACAAGTCAGCTGGAAAATGCTACAAAGGTTATAATAGATAGTGGCAATGATGATAATTTAGTTTCAATTGAAATGATGGAAAACTCAGTTAAAAAGGATAGCTCACCCTACCCCTTACAAGGTTTCATGGTTGCAAAAATGGCACCAATTCTTGGTTGACCAGTGATGCCTTGTGAATTTTCGAATACACACTTATGAAGATGAGGTGTTGTGCAATATCATGTTGATGGATTTATGTCACTTAATCTTAGGGAGGCCATGGAATTTTGATAGGAAGGAAAACCACAATGGAAGAGACAAAACTTACACATTGGAGAAAAACGAAAGGAAACCTACTCTTACACCATTGGAAACTAGGGAATAAAAGGTGCAAATTGGTCGAAGAACGCTTCTAGTGATAGGGAAACAATTTTTGAAAGAGATTAAAGGGAAATATTTATGTTTTGTGATAGTTCCCAAGGAGCTACAAGTACATGTAACAAAGGACAACAATAGCATGCCTTTAGTAGTAAAGGGGATTTTGTAATAATTTGATGAAATTGTATCTTGGGATTTACTAAAAGGAATACCACCTCTCTTTAGCATCACCCATCACATTGATTTGATTATAGGGGTTATTTTACCCAAAAAGGAATCCTATAGATTGACACTTGCAAAAATTGAAGAGATGAATAAACAAGTGAATCAAATATTGGAAAGAGGATTGATTACAGAAAGCCTTATCCCATTTGCAATACTAGTTGTGTTAGCATCAAACAAGGATGGTGAATGGAGAGTGTGCATAGACTCAAGAGACATCAACAAAATGAAAATAAGGTATCATTTTCCTTTACCAAGAATGGATGGTCTCATGGATTGTTTGGGAAAGGCTAGATATTTTATAAAGATTGATTTAAAAAGTGGTTATCACCAAATTAGGATAAGCGAGGGTGATGGATGGAATACTAATTTTAATACCAAAGAGGGGTTGTATGAGTGGTTAGTAATGCCCTTTTGGTTAAAAAATATACCCAACACATTTATAAGGTTAGTGAATGAAGTATTAAAACCATTTTTAGGGAAGTTTGTGATTGTTTATCTTGATGATAATCTGATTTCTAGTAGTAGCAAAAAAGGCAATTTGTTTCATATTAGAAAATTATTACAAAGGTACAAATAAGAAAGGTTGTTGAATTTGAAAAGTGTAGTTTTATAAAGGAGAAATTGGTTTATTTGGGATATGTCATATTGCCACAAGGTTTGCAGATGGATCAAAAAAAGGTGTGTGCTATCATGGAATCGCCAACACCTTGAAGTGTGCATGAGGTTCAATGTTTCCATGGTTTAGAAAGTTTCTACCATAGATTTATTCAAAAATTTAGTGGTATGTATGCACGCATAACTAAAACTATAAGGGGATATAAGAAAGAGTTTAAGTTGATAGTAGTAGTAGATAATTTTTTTGAGATTTTGAAGAAGAATGTCACTAAGGAACTAGTTTTAGCATTGCCTAATTTTGAAAAGGTCTTTCAAGTGGATTGTGATGCAAGTGGAACAACCATAGGAGTAGTTTTAAGCCAAGAGGGAAGGCCTATTGCATACATTAGTGAGAATATTAATGATGCCAATAAGAGGTATTTTATTTATGATCAAGAGTTTTACACCATTGTGCAAGCTTTAAAGAAGTGGCATCATCATTTTCTTCCAAAGGAGTTTATTCTCTACAAGGATCACCATGCTTTGCAATTCATTAATAGTCAAATAAAGTTGAACCAAATACATATGAAGTGGGTTGAATTCCTACAAGGATATACTTTTTTTCTCAAGCATATAACTGAGAGTTTCAATAAAGTAGTGGATGCTTTGAGTAGAAGAGAAACATTGTTTATTAAAATTAGAGTTGATGTATTTGGATTTGATGCTATGAAAGAGTTGTATAAGGATTGTTTCACTTTAAGCATGCATAGAAAACATGTATGGAGCCTACTACTATTGATAGGACACCATGGATGGATTATTTTATACAAGATGGATATTTTTTCAAAGGACAACAACTTTGCATACCTCAAGGATCAATGAGGAAGAATTTGATAACAGAAAAACATTGTGGTGTTTTAACTAGACATTTTGGAGTTGATAAGACAATGGCACAACTTATTGAAAGTTATTTTTGGTCAGGGATGAGGACTAAAATCATAAAATTTGTGCAAGGATGCTAATTTTGTCAATATTCAAAAGGAGGGAGTCAAAATACAAGCCTATATCAACCATTACCGATACTGGAGAAGCAATGGGAAGATGTAAGTATAGATTTTGTCCTTAGACTACCAAGAACGCAAGGTAAGGATTCTATTTTTTTGGTTGTTGATAGATTTTCAAAAATGGCTCATTTTATTGCATCCAAGAAGACTAATGATGCAACACGTGTAGAAAAAAATCTCTTTATGGAGATTTCTATATTACATGATTAACCAAGAAGTATAATTCCAAACTATGATACTATGTTTGTAGGACATTTTTGGAGGACACTTTGGAACAAATTAGGGACTAATTTAAAATTTAGTTCTACATTTTGTTGGATGTTATGGTTGTATTGCTGATATGTGGCTGTCACTGATGTCAACACTATTAGCAGTAATATCTTTAATACTTTATATGTCGAGGATAGGGTATGTGCAGGATCATCATGGAAAAAACATGCCCTTAAGTGGCAATGAAAATTCAAAAAATTAGAGTTAGGTAACTTGACGTAAAAAATTGAATAAGTTATCTATATTATTTTAAAAATATGTAATAATAGAGTCTGTATCAAATTTAATTTATTTTCTAAACTACTAGGTTTATTTTTTTTTTAAATAATCTATTTGGTGAAAATTTGAAATTTCAGTGCAGTAGTACGTAAATTTCAGGGAAAAAGTAAGAAGTAGGTGTATGTCTGACCACCCTAACTACAATAAAATGATAATATTTTTTAATAAGATTTTTGATATAAGTAGAGGACTCATGTCCAGATGTGATGCATATTTTTTTGTAATATTTTTCCAAGTAAATAATTAATTATGAGTTTTTTATTACAACATTTAAAAAATATAAAAACATGTATGTCTGACCACCTTAACTTGGTCAAAACTTCATGAAATTCATTTTTTAATTTTTTAATCCTATAGTATGTGAAACATAGAATATGATGTATCTTTCATATTCAAAAAATGTCATACTGTTTGAAAGTTATAGATATTTTTCAATCAACCTATCAATCAGGACTTTATTCATAGTTCAAATAGAAAATGAATAATAATAATTTATTAAATTCAAAGTAAAGCATAATTTATATTGGTGGAAATCTAAGAATCTCCTTTAAAAAACCTTTTTGTTTCATAACATGTGGGTAAAAGAAAGGTCTTCAGCCACATGGGCCATCATATCACTTACATATCGCCACTTTTTTGCACATCATGATCTTGCACATACCCGATATTGAGAAAATTATAATAAAATATGTTACAGGTTATTTGTGAAGTAGTGAAGATTAGTGTGTTGGAAAGTTCAGTATGTTGATGATGAGAAGTTGTGTAATTAAGGGGTTTGTTTTCCTATGTATGAAGTTCCTACTCCGTAAGTTTCAAAGGTGTGCATAAATATTTGAGCAAGTTATAAAGTTTTGTGTTCTAATAGTTATTCTATTACTAGAAATTGTGTTCATAGAAGAAGATAATATGATTTTGGTAATATAAAGTGTTGTGTATGTTTCAAAAGTTTTTTTGGATGTTTCTAGATCATGTTCTATCGGTGTTGCATGTCTATATTGATCATTGTGCTTGTGATATGAGATTTTCCCTTGCATGTTCATGACCGACAAAGTTCTTGTAGCATGTTGTGTATCTTTGAGGAAGATTATTTGAAGGTGTTTCATGTTTGAGGACATTTAATTAGGTCTCTACTATGTTGTGGCTGACCTTGGTGGATGCACATTGATAACCTTTATTGTTTTGTGTCGATAGTTTGCACTTATTCTATTATTTTGTTGAAACGGACATGAAGCAATGCAATTTCATGTTGTGGATATATATAAGTGATTATATTCTCATTTGAGAAGTATGAGGTGCTAAGTGTGTGAGTGTTATGTGCGAATAAGGTTTAGATCATTCGAAAGCATAGCATAGTGTGAAGAAGAGTGAAAGAGAGTGAAGAAGTATTCATTTGCTTAACTATAACTGTACTTAGGAATTTGCAGATACTACTTTCTCAGTTCAATTTGTTCAGATGGATTTAATCTAAAAATTTTATGTAAGAAAACGAGTCTTCCTTTGAGCAGTGAGCTCTAGGAAGTTTGTCTGAATGCATGTGCATTCCTTATTCATTTCTAATATACTTTTAACAAATTATAACTTGCAAATTAACCTCCACCATAGTTTTTCCCCTAATTGGGTTTCCACACAAAAAATCTTCGTGTTATGTGTGTTTCTAATGTGTTGTTGATTCATGCTTTCACTATTAATAATTAGATCTAAGAATTAAGGTTAACAATTTAAATAAGTTTTAAATTTTGTAACAACTAATTCACCCCCTGCTCTCGATTGTCCGCCCTTGTATTGCCAACACATTCGTCCTCAAATGGATGGAAAATTTGAAGCTGTTAATCGAAACTTAGGGAAATTGTCAAGATGTTTATATGGTGATAGACATAAGAAATTGGATTTGATATTGCCTCAAGCTAAGTTTGCATACAATGACTCGGAAAATTAAAGCATAGGTAAGACTCCATTTCAGATTGTTTATGGGCCTAGTCATAGAGGTATTTAAGAATTAAGGGACCTTCCAAATATTGAGGGATATAAGAGAAATGTTGAAGGAGAAGAGGGTATGTGTAGGATCATCATGGAAAAAATAGGCCCTTAAGTGGCAATAAAATTCAAAAAAATCAGAGTTAGGCAACTTGATGTAAAAATTTAAATAACTTATCTATATTATTTCAAAAATATGTTAGAATAGAATCTATAGAAAATTGAATGTAGTTTCTAAACTAATAGGCTTATTTAAAACATAAAAAAATCTATTTGGTGAAAATTTAAAATGTCAATGCAATAGTACTTAAATTTCAGGGAAAAAATAAGAAGTAGGTGTCTGTCTAACCACCCTAACCACAATAAAATGATAATTATTTTTTATAATATTTTAGATATAAGTAGAGGACTCTGGTCTAGATGTGATGCAATTTTTTTTGTGATTTTTTTCCAAGTAAATAATTAATTATGAATTTTTTATAAATTTTTTTAAAAAAATATAAAAAACACGTATGTTTGACCACCTTAATTTGGTCAAAAATTCATAAAATTCAATTCTCTTTTTTTTAATCCTATAGTATGTGAAGCATAGAATGTGAAACATGTTTAAGATTAAAAAAATGTGATACTGTTTGAAAGCTGTAGATATTTTTCAATTAGCCTATCAATCAAGACTTAAGTCATAATTGAAATAGAAAATGAATAATAATTATTTATTAAATTCAAATTAAAGCATAATTTATATTGGTGGAAAGATGAGAATCTCCTTTAAAAACTCTTTTCGTTTCATCAATTTTGGGTTAAAAAAAAGTCATCAGCTACATGGGTCATCATATCACTTACATATCACCACTTTTTCGCCCATCATGATCTTGCACATACCCAAGAGTTTTCCAAATATATACAAGATTTACACCAATAAGTGAGTGAAAAACTCAGTTGGAGTAGCCAACAGTATAAAGAGAAGGCTTCAGTTTGAAGAGGAGGGAAATTAATTTTGAAGTGGGAGATATGGTATTGACACACCTACAAAAGGAAAGATTTCCTAGTCATGCCTACAACAAACTTAAGTGGAAAAGATTGGACCATGCAAGATCATCAAGAATTTTTCACTGAATTCCTATAAATTGGAGCTACTTAAAGGTTTTGAAATCTCTCCAACTTTTTAATCTTTATAAATTATATACTTATCATGAGGGAGTGACATCAGAACAACAACAAGAGAAAAAATTACCAAAAAAATGGAAGGAACAACTACCCAAGAAGGTAGGGAGGAAATTGAAGATATTTTTGATTCTAGAGTTGTTAGGAAGACAAAGGGAAAAGAGTACGATGAATATTTAGTGAAGTGGATTGGTAGACCAGTGGAATATGTAACATGGATAAGCCCAATAGAGCTGGAATCATTCCAGTTAATGGAAGAGGACAAAGTTGTTGATCAAAAGCAACTAGACCCTTAACCATGAAACTACTTGGAGTTTTACACAAAAAGAAGTGGCTCACAAAGCTTTCTAGCCTATTAGTTTGATGTAGGGGCATTTTTGTTTTCTAAATATTTTTTTATTTCCCTTAGTTAGTGCCATATGAAGAAGCTATATGGCTTTTTAAATTTTAAATTTGAATTTGGTTGTATTTAGAGGCAACAACTATCTGTTGTGAGCTCATTTAATGAGCAACAATATGCAGAATGAGAAAGATGGGGTTTGACTGAGAGTTTTGAAATTCAAAAGAGGTATTTGGAGAATAAATGAACATTTTAAAGAACTTCCTGAGGATTAGGTGTGATTTTGAAAAGGAAGTTTCTAGATTTTTAGAAGTTATGGGGAAAAATAACAATACAATGGAAGGAAGGAGGAAAAAATAGAGGAGAGTAACAACAGGTAGAAAATAATTTTGGAGGACAATAGAAGAATGTTTTGAGATAGTCAAAGAGGCTATTAGCAGACAATATGTGGACAAAGAGAAAGAAAGAGGATTGGCATAGGGTATTATATCTATAGATATTTATGCAAATGCATGTATAAGTGTAAATATTTGTTCCTTAAATTTAATATAATATTTCCTCTTCATAGCTATTACATCTATGTGTGTTTCTAAGTAATATGTGTTATGATTTTGTTTTTCTAGAAGTATGAAATGTTGTGTGCAAGTTTTTAATATTTTATGTTCTTAAAATTTTGAAGTCACCTATAGCCAATGTTGTGGGTACTCGCAACAATAGTTTGTTTTTGATAGCCATATGTTATTTAACCTGCAACATGTGTGTAAACCTCTGTAGAGGTTGTGTGAGGTTACCTATAGCAAAAAGAGCTCATTTTTTCCACATGTTTTCTCATTTTAAAGTGACATTTTAGGTGCCTACAAGGGGGTAGGTCCCATCAACCTATACCTTTGTTTTAAGCTGTGAGTGGTGGTTTCTAAAAGGACTCCACTAAAGGTTAACATTGTGAAAAAAAAAAAATATATATATATATATATATATATATATATATTAATGTTGTATGTGGAACCTCATTGACACTCAAATCCTCTATGATGGAATAAGTTTAAGCATCTCTTAGTTATGATTTTGTATTATGAGATTAGTAGACATATCTAGTATAAAAAAAATTGTATCCAAGGACATTTTGGAATTGAGGTAAAGCAATGTTAAGAAAATAAATGGTAATTCCACATTTAGAATAGTGAAATGAACTTTGAAAATGAACATTTAAATTGGAAAAATCAAATTTTTAGAAACTTAAATTAATAAGGATAGGAATTCCTCATCACAAGAAAAAGTAAAATACTAGGAAAAAGAAAATAGCTTAAAATCATAATTCTATTGAACCATTAATTGATACGATTCAAATTTGTCTAATTTCTTTTGGCGTCAAAAGGGTGTAATTATAATAATGCCTTTTGAATAGAACTAAATATTCAAAATCATCCTAAGGTTCAAGACCAAGAATCTGAGTGAAAAATTAATCATCAAAAGACCTTATGTGATGGCAACAAAATTTAAATAATTAGGTATTTTTCAAGTTAGGTCTTGTCATCAAGACTATACCTCCATCATTCATATCGATATCCTAAAGGAAATCAACCTACTATTATTTTCTTGTGGTGTTTTGTTTCACAAAATTCTAAACCCGATTAGGACAACCTAAAACACAATGTGGACACACTAGGTTGATCATACTCATCTTCATTTTTCTCCTTTCCCTACCTTTTTGACATCGTGCTTGCGATGACATTACATTTACAATGTCACTAGATGTTCATGATAGAATATCATGCAAGCATGATATAATACAAAGTACTAACATTTCAATAAAAAGATTTGAATAATATGAAGTATTCACATTTCAATAAAAAGTTTTGAATGATATGTTGTGCCCAAGTATGAAAATGGCATTAATGTATTATTTTTAACTAATTTCAAGATAAGTTAAATTTTAAATATTTTAACCTAATTTTCTCTAATTAAAACGTATAGCTTTTATTCTGTATGTAGTTTATTTTAGATCAATCTTTTTATGAATATATGTATCAGTTTCTAGCTTTTATGATGTTGATCTTTACTACTCCCTTTTGACTGTTTGTTGGACATCAATATTTATAAAATAGTTGAAGCCCTTTCAAAAGTTTAATTTTATCCATTAAAATAACAAAATTTTGACTTGCGAATCAAAGATATACACATTTTAGACTACAAATATCATTGAGTATATGAAGCGTAAAAATTAGAAAATTTGACCAAGAAAAAAACTAACCTTGAGGTTTGTTGGGCAGCTTTCCAAGTACTCTTCCAATGTAATAACCATATTTTCTAGCTCATCACCACCAATGAAGACAATAGCCATATAATTGGTGATTGTTGGCCCAAACAATATTTCCAAGATATTCATAGCATCTGCTGCTTCGTTAGTAAACCTATTTCTAATTGAAATAACCAAAAGAAATCCATGCACCTATCCTTGGCAAGGTTTATGCACTTGACAATTTCTCTCTGAATATATTCTTCACGTCCATTTGTATCAAGCAGGCCTGTATGAGTTTTCTAATTAAATATTAAATCAATCATCACTATTCAATCACTTTCAAAACATCTTATCTAATTTACTTTCATTGCAAAACTAGCATAAGACCAATCATTAAATAATCACTATTCAACATTTTTGTGGGAAAGGATAAGGCTTACTTTAAACTAATAGTATAGGAGAGGAGGCATGCATAGATAGACATAAATTCATTTAACATGAAAACACACAAATTATGAAACTGAAAAACACACATGCTCAAACCCAGATTTTTATATTCAATTCATTCTCAAAAATTATTTTTCATTACAACGTAGAGCTTCAGCTCTTCATATTTTCATCTTCTGAAACTAACTCTTTTAACTCTCTGCTCTTGGGAGCATTTCCTCTCTTCTCAGTTCTCTCTATTCTTTCTCTTCTCCTTCTCTTTCTCTATCTGTCTTTGTCCGTCTCTTCTAGACTTCACCTTCTCCACTCTCTTTTTGTCTGACTCTTTCTTCTTCTCCACTTCACTCTCTACCTTACCAGATCCGACACATATTTGTCATATCTCAACTGTTCGAAAGCACCACACGTACAATGATATTAAGGCTCAAGGATATCCAGGTTGTCAAGCACATTTCACAATAAATCATCGTTCAATTGTATTCAAGCAACTGTACAAACAAGCCATGAGGAGCACACTTACTGCCGCCAAAACATACGAGTACCGTGCTACTACTACGGATTTTGGAGAGGTTGCAGGGTGGCGGTAGGCAAACTGTCAGTCAACCAACAGATCACCGCATTACCAAGGTGGTTAAGAAATAGACCACGGTGGATGCGGTAGTGGCAACGATGGATGAGATAGGAGGCAATGACAGTCAGCACCATACCACGCGTGGTAAGCAGTAGACTGCAGTGGTGAGGAAAGGGATGCCAGGCGGTTAATTGCGTAATCAGAGGCTACAAATGGTTAGACCGTGAGAATGTGGGAGATGGAGAACAAGTCCACCGCAACACCGCGAACAGTGGAGAGCTCAACCGTGGTAAAGCGAGAGACTGAGAGGATGGAGTCAACAAGACCACGGATAGCAGGAAGAAGATTGGTGGTTACACAGAAGACACCGCAATGCTACGAGCAGGAAGAACCAAGAGCACGGTTCAGAAGTAAGAGGCCCAAATGGCTAATGCGGGAGATGGGAGAAATCCCAACACTCCCCCTTTTATCACAACTCCCGTAGGCTTGAACGCCTAATCAGTTCCAACAAAAAATTCACTTCTCTGTCCATCTCGATCCAAAAAGAACTCCCCCTTAATTGTATCATCTCCATACTTTGATTTCCCATATGGAATATATTCTTGTGTCGATTCTCTGTTAGCTTCATTCCATGATGCCTACGAGCTCTTTAGGATCATCATCGAATTTCTTCATCAGCTACGGCTAGATTCACTCATCATTCATCTGAATATTATTCTCAACTTTCTCATCTGCACTCTCACTTTCATGCTATGTTCTTCTTCGAGGATTGCAACCTCTTTCATCTATTTGCCATCATTTGCAATTTTTTTGTTATCTTCTATCAAGTAGATATGGTTTTAGTTTACAATAAACTAGTTGTTTGTCTTCTCACCAATTTTCTCATTCTTATTATCATTCTTTTCCCTCATCTCATCCTTCTTCTGATTGCCACTACTTGTGTAGTTCCATCATTTCTTTGCCACTCTGATTTCACTCAACTCTTCCCATGGAAACACACTGTAGGGGCTTGGGAGTTCTTCCATTTCATTCTCTAATAAGGGTGGTTTCAGATTACTAGAAACTCACAAGGATTTTCTCAATCCTTTTTGTATCTTGATTTTGTCTAATTGATTTTTAATTTTTCCCATAGTGGCACATTGTTGGTGCTAGGGAGTCCTATCCTTTTCTTGATTTGTCATCTTCATCCTGATTACTTCATTCTCTCAAAGAGGTGGTTTCAGATTACCACTAACTAGCTATAGAAATTTCAAACTTTTAATGAGGTGGTTTCAGATTACCACAAACTGGCTGTTAAATATCACTTCCCATAGTGGCACTTTTCTGGTGCTAGGCAATCCAATCATAGTTCTAACTCTGATTTCATTCATGCTCATAGAATGCTTCTTTCTTAAAAAAAATTCCACTGTGGCTGCTACCATTCATGCTCTACTACAACCTCTTCTTCCAGATTTCTGAAACTTGTCTTCTTCCATCACTTTTCATTTTCTCATTCATAAACACAACTTTAATATAACTCTGTCCATATTCTTTGACTAACTTCAGATTCAACTCAACTATTGATGACCAATAACAGTTGCGGCTGTAACCTCTTTTTTATTCATATTATGTCTTCTCTTCAATGCACACAAACAACTGAAAAATAATACAAACTTCCTTGACAGTTTCAGCTGTTTCAAATTTCTAAAGTTTCATTGTGGTAGCCTTAGCTACTTTTTTGATTTCTTTATATCACCTTACACATGATCAAAATCCTTCACTCAAATCTAGAAGTTCTTGTGACTTCCCCTACATTTCTTGTTCTGTTATATCAGCAATATTTCTCATTTTTAAACAAATCAAAGTAAAGTCTTACCCTTTCTACTGCATGGCAGTTTCAACATTTTTCAAACTTTCAAAACATCAAACTGGGTTTTTCATCTTCACTTTTTACAAGTGGATTATCAGACTGCAACTCCTTTTTTCTCCAAATATGTTTCATTCTATGTGAACCTTCATTCTTCTCAAAAAATTTATTGACCTTCACATATGTACACTTGTACAATCTCTTGAACATACCAGATAGCTTCTGCCAACCTGAATCATCAATCCATAGTCCATCTTCATGACTTCTAAACCATATTCATTTTTTGACACTTTATTTCTGCACACTCTCTCATAGTGATTTTTTGAACCACAAACCGTGCAAGGATGTAAATCCCAACACTTCTCCTTAATGTGACCTCTTCTATGATAGTGTGAACACTCATTACACTTCATTTCTTTGAAAAACTGACCTGCACTTGTAGCAACATTTCCTTTTCCTGAATCATATCTAAGACCTTCATTCTTTGGCCTCATTACAACCTCAATAGGTTATGTTCTCCCTTGTTCATGTTTACTAAGACCTTGTCCTGTGTAACCCATTCTTTTCATGATTTTCAACCCTGCATTCTCTTCAGAACAACCAACTTCTTTTGCAGATTCTAACACTTCATCACATTTAGCCATATTTGCATATTCATCCACATGTTTATCTAGACATTTTCTATCATCTGTATTTTCAATAGAAACAGATTTTTCAAATAAAAACACAAATCTGTTGTATCACATGAGACATCACATACATAATGTTTTGTTTCCACATATTTATTACATGCTTTTAGTCTATCATTGTATTCTTTCAAATCTATGATTTCTTTCAACAGTAAACAATTTTTCTCTTCTACAATTTTCAAGAGTTTTCCCAAATCTTTATTCTTTTTCTCCATTTCTTCAAACTGTTTTGCTCTTAGTTCAAATTCTTCATTCTTTTGCTTAATTTCATCAAACAACTTCATTATTTCTTCTTCATCCTCATTTCTCTTCTTAATCTCTTCAAGGAGTTTCAACCTATCTTCTAGCTCTTTATTTCTAGCTTTAACCCTTCTCAGTTCTTTTTCTAAATCATCATTTTCTTCTAATAACAAACATTTCTCTCTAGACTGTTCTTTTATTTTCTCAAAATAACTCCCATTGTTCTTTTTAACAATATCCAGTTCATCTCTAAGCAATATTAACTCTTCTAGAACATCTTTTGCAGATGAAAGATTTTAATTTTCTTTCTTAACTCTTTTTCCTACTTTCCCCATTTGTAAAGGAAATTTTAACTTACCTTTTTTGAACTTGTGACTGAAATTCAAGAGCTGGGTCTGCAACATTTTTGTTTGTTCTGGAAATGAATATTCTACAAAATATTTTTCTTTTTCAACAAAGCTTCTGCTTTTTAACAACTCTCAACAACTATCTCCACAAATTGAAACTCTCCCTCTCAGCTAAACTAGCTTCAAATTTTCAAACATTCAAACTTTCTCTTATACTTTCCTTTCTAGGAATAAATTCTCACTCACTCAACAACTACATATTACCCAAGACATTTTTCTTATTGACAGAGCACTTGAGGCTTCATTTTTCCTTTAAGACTTCCTTTTTTTTTAACTCTCTTCACAAATTTCTAATACCCAGATAAACTTCTCATATTTTGCACACAAACCAGTCCTAGACACTCTATGGCTTTCTCAGACTAGATAGTGATTTCCTCACACAAATTTACCACACATTTCTACTCCCAGTCAAACTGACCAATAGGGCTCTGATACCACTTTGTGGGAAAGGATAAGGCTTACTTTAAACTAACAGTACAGGAGAGGAGGCATGCATAGATAGACATAAATTCATCTAACATGAAAACACACAAATAATGAAACTAAAAAACACATATGCTCAAACCCAAATTTTTATATTCAATTCATTCTCAGAAATTATTTTTCATTACAACACAGACCTTCGGCTCTTCATATTTTCATCTTCTAAAACTAACTATTTTAACTCTCTGCTCTTGGGAGCATTTCCTCTCTTCTCAGTTCTCTCTATTCTTTCTCTTCTCCTTCTCTTTCTCTATTTGTCTCTGTCCGTCTCTTCTAGACTTCACCTTCTCCTCTCTCTTTTTGTCTGACTCTTTCTTCTTCTCCACTTCACTCTCTACCTTACCAGATCCGACACATATTTATCATATCTCAACTATTAAAAAGCACCACACATACAATGATATTAAGGCTCAAGGATATCCAAGTTGTCAAGCACATTTCACAATAAATCATCATCCAATTGTATTCAAGCAACTGTACAAACAAGCCACGAGGAGCGCACTTATTGCCACCAAAATGTACGAGTACCATGCTACCACTGCGGATTTTGGAGACGTTGTGGGGTGGTAGTAGGAAAAATTCTAGTCAACAAACAAATCACTGCATTACCAAGGTGGTTAAGAAACAAACCGCGGTGGACATAGTAGCGGCAACGACGGACGAGACAGGAGGCAATGACAGTTAGCACCATACCGTGCGTGGTAAGCAGTAGACCATGGTGGTGAGGAAAAGGATGCCAGGTGGTTAACTGCACAATCGGAGGCTACAAATGGTTAGTCCATGAGAACGCAGGAGATAGAGAACAAGTCCACCGCAACACCGTGAACAGTGGAGAGCTTGACCGCGGTAAAGCGGGAGACTGAGAGGATGGAGTTAGCAAGACCGCGAACAGCAAGGAGAAGAGCGGTGGTTACATAGAAGACACCGCAATGCCACGAGCAGGAAGAACCAAGAGCACGGTTCAGCGGTAAGAGGCCCGAATGGCTAATGTGGGAGATGGGAGAAATCCCAATAATTTTTTATATAAGGTTCCGTAGAAGACATTTCAGTTTTTTTGCCATGGTAATTAGGATAATACGAAATATGATTTGTAACTCTATTATTGCAGATAATTTGTAGGTCTGTTATTCAATTTCTTGTTTCACAATATATAAGTGCTATCCGCAACATACAAGATAAAATAATATTATTCCAGTAGTTCTTTTAGTATTGTTATATTTTACTTGTTGATTGTTAGGCCTATGACTTAGCAATTTTAATATCCTTTTTCTATTCTAATTTTTTATTATAACGAGAAAATTCTTTTATTAATTACTTATAATAAGTTAATTCTGAATCAATTAAAAAAATATGTTGTTAAATGTGTAAGATCTAGTTTATTTTGTATCATATTTTATCCTTATATTTTGATAACACTTTTGGTTACAACTCATCTAACAATTCTACATCCATTGTTATTGTTGAAAAACTTTGTGTTGGGTTAACCATTCGTAACTAGTCGTAATTTATCTATAATTGAATGTTTTCCCAGTTTGGATAAGTAATCAATTTTTTTGCTATGGGTGGTGTCATAATTCTTGTGACTCCTTACTCAACTCGTTTTAGTTTTTTCATATTCCTCAATTTCTCCTTCTATGTTATGTATAATTTGACTTATCCTATCCATACTAGAACTTATTTGCAATTTCTCCTTCCTCATGTTTTCAACTCCACCCACAATGGTGTACTTATCCTTTTCCCTCATATTTTTTATTACTACCTCTTTGGCTTGTTCTCTTTCTTTCTTTTTTTCTTCTTTAATCCTTCTATAATAACATTTTTGTTGATCATGGGTTTGTTTCAACCTTATTTCTTCTTTCTTCTTTTCTATTTCCATCTTAGTTATTTCAATAAGCACAACTTCCATTTTATTATCTCATTTATTCATGGGTCTCTCTGATCTAGATTTTCATTAATCCTTATACATCCCATGGTTATTTTAAAATTTAATTTGTTACATCTTTTCAGGGATCATTTCAGATTCCTTCTCCCTTTCGATTTTTCACTACTTAAGTGCCTACCCCCACTCTCACAAGGCTGTTACCTAAGATTTGTGGTGGTAAATTTCTAAGAAAATATTTCTTTTGGCTATTAATTATCCTTTTCTTCAACTACTCCTTTTTCTACTTTGTAATTTTCTTCACTACACACTCTAGGGCCCCAACAATGGAACTCATATTGGAAAGACGAAAATGGGATTTATAGTCCAGAGATTTGTACCCTAATACCGCTTATGTCATTTTTTTATACTCGAGAGAATAGAATCAGAGGAAAGACTGTTAGAGTAAAGGTTTTAACTTAATTGTGTTAATTAAGTTACCTATATTCCCTTCTTAAGATTTCACTTTAGTTTGCATAAAGTGACATTTAATAATTATATTAATTATTAAATGCTTTCCTATTAGGGTTTTGTTTGATCTCCTTTTATAAGGATTGATCATTGTATTTTATTCATACTTTTTGAGATACTCTCTGTGATAATCTTTGATTAATACTATTCCATTTTTTAGAGCTTCAAACCCTTGTTTGTTTTCTCCATCCATTCTCTTCCTTGTGATAGGTAATCATTTGCATGCAGGTGTTCTTGGAGTCTGAAGTTGTTTTTGTCAACTCCTACATGGTATCAGAGTTTTCCTGCTACTTGTCTATTCTTGTTTGTTTTCTCCATCCATTCTCTTCCTTGTGATAGGTATTCATTTGCATGCACGTGTTCTTGGAGTCTGAAGTTGTTTTTGACAACTCCTACATGGTATCAATACATTCTCTTTCTTGTGACAGGTATGAGTGCCACCGCATGACCACCTCCGCGCCACCCACGCTTGGCCTGGTCGCCCGCTCCACCAAGCCGCCCACCTCGACTACACCGCGCAGCTCACATCGCCCGCCCCACCTGCACTCGACCTGTGTACCCTGCGGTTGTAGGGACAGTACCAAGGGTACCATCACTTGCCATTATGGCAGGTGGTGTCCCCTTGGGCGCCGCCCCTTTAGTTTATTTTTTTTATTTTTTTATTTTTTAAATAAAAAAACAAAACCATTTTTTTTTATGATTTAAAAAAAAAAAATCAAATTTCTTTTATTTTGTTTTTTTAATTTAAAAAAAACATTTTTTTTATGTAATAAGTCTAGTTGTGAAAATGCGGTGACAGTCGTTTGGCCATCAATTTTAGGCTCGATTTTTTATGCGACGGTCGTATGACCGTCAAATTTAATGCAGCACTGTATTTTTCCCCCTTTGGAGCTATTTGTTTTCAGAGGTCATAACTTGGGCATACGATATCATTTTTGGCAAACAAGATATCATCGGAAAGCTAGTTTTCTCAACTTTCTAGTGGTGTGGGTCTCGTCACTTCTTTCTTCTATTGGTGCATTCTATAGCTAGTTTTGTGGTTGTTCTTCATGTATTTCCAACTTTTATCCTTTTTGGGCATTTTAAGCATCATTTGTAAGCAATCTTCTATGTAAATGCACTAAGATAAAGTGCCACACTATTGTACATGCATTTTTTTGGGGATTTTACACATAAGGTTGTGCCATATTTTGTACTTGCACTGAATTATGAAGCGCCATGGGGGGTTGTGTAGTTTTCCTTTATTTTTCCATCACACCTTTGTCTGGTGAGTGTCCCTCCATGACGACATTGGATCCTTATGATTCCAGCCTCATGCATGTGTGCTTTGTTTTTGCACACCTTTTTTTCAATTGCAGGTGCTTTCTTGTGCACTTTCAGATGTTGTTTCTTCTCGTTCATGCACTACAGGGTGTTTCACACCATTTTAGTGAATCTGCCAGGCTCTCCTAGTTTAGCATTATGGGGGGGGGGAGGGTATTATACTATTTGCGCTAATGCTTCCTTGGCTTCGCCTTGGAAGGAATCTTCCATTCTCAATTGATCTGTGTTTCAGACTATTGTTAATTGTGCCATTTGTATCTTCGTTCCAACTATTTGCACTTGTTTTCCATCTGATTCGAGTGGTGTCATTTGGGGCACTCATGCAAATTTTGTATCTTCATTGTAGGTGTTTGCCTTTGTTTTCCATATGATTCGAGTAGTGTAGTTGAGGAAACTCATGCAGATTGTTGTCTTCTTGATCCTGATAATCTTATCTTTAATGGAGGTTCTTCAACACCATAGCAGCCATCTTTCGACAGTTGTTTTCAGCTTCTTCTACTTCAGTGATGTTCTTCATGGCTTTCTGCATCTCTTTTTTGAGTAGAGTTTTTCCCATGTGGTTTTCTCTAATTCTCCACTTTATAGAGATTTGGTTGTATTTGGGTACCTGATCTGGCCTAGTTGTCGAGACCCATGTTTTCCTTCTTGCATTGTAGTTACCTTTTCTTTTTTGCACATGTTTGTAGTTGCACTGTTGCTCATCTTAAGAGGGGGTGTTAGAGTAAAGGTTTTAACTTAACTATGTTAATTAAGTTACCTTTATTCCCTTCTTAAGATTTCACTTTAGTTTGCATAAAGTGACATTTAATAATTATATTAATTATTAAATTCTTTCCTATTAGGGTTTCTATTAGGGTTTTGTTTGATCTCCTTTTATAAGGATTGATCATTGTATTTTATTCATACTTTCTGAGATACTCTCTGTGATACTCTCTGATTAATACTATTCCATTTTTCAGAGCTTCAAACCCTTGTTTGTTTTCTCCATCCATTCTCTTCCTTGTGATAGGTATCCATTTTCATGCAACTGTTCTTGGAGTATGAAGTTGTTTTTGTCAACTCCTATAAAGACTACTTACAAAAGGAAAACTATATCTAAATTCATTTTATATGTAACTTAAATAAGATTCATATTCCTTAAAAACAAATACATTAATTAATTCATTCCAAAATTATATATAAATATTTTCATATAACTGATATAATGGTAGCACTTAGTCTCTATCTATATTATCATTATCTTTCTCTTATATATTATATTCTATATTCATATTCTATCTGATGTTTCCTAGATATATTACAAACATATATTTATACTTTTTCTCTTAGAGAGACATGACCCTTATAGGTGTAGTATCAAAAATGTTGGCATTCACATTTTCGCACTTAATCTAGGAATAATTAATGATAAATTTGACTTGATATCGCCTTGATCTAGTAATGTGATGTGATTTACACCTCCACATTAGGTTTTGGGCCCTTTAAAGCTAAATAAACCTAACTTTTCCTTAATTTAATGTTGTAAAGTGTATTTATTCACACCTTCACATTAAATTTAAGATGCTTATAAACCAAATGGATCTAATATAGTGTTGTAAGGTTTTGTACACATTCACATCGGATTTAGGGCCCTTTTAAGCTAAATTTACTTTATTTTTTCTTAACTTGATGTTGTAAAATATATTTATTTACACTTTCACATTGATTTTTGGGCCCTCTTGCATTTATGACCTTAATATCATCATTTATAGGTGCCTAAAACCCTATATTGTGCATCCCGAGGAAAATTTCAATCAAAATCCTAACAACATCAATAAATAAACTTGATTTCTTCACTCCCTCACACTTTCTCTCTCCAAATAGGCCCTATGGGACCCATACACCACCTTAAGCATATGAGTCCCACCTAGGTGGTACGCATACACCATATATGGCATATGAGTCCCATTTGGCATATTTTTAAGGTTTTGAGTGGGAAAATTGGGTTTTAAGTTCAAATTTCATGAATGACAAGTTGTGGCATCTAATTAACAAGATATTAGATTTATTTCCTATATAAAAAAGGTCTCAAATCATTATTTCATTAATCCTATATGATATCAAGTAAAACAATCAAGCTTTAAACATTCCAAGACTTCACAAGATCATTAAGAGAGTATTCAAGCTCATTTCTAAGGCACTCAAGCGCAAAATTCATCATCAATTGTTCTAACAATTCAAGATCCATAATCATGTCAAGATTATAAAGCATCAAGAATTTTATTTACCTAATGTTTTGATGTTGCATTCAAGATCCAAGGTCAAGCATTGTTCTACACTTATGTCAAGATCTAGATCTACATCCTTCATGACCATTTCATGTTTGATTGCATATTTATAAAGCATCATTTACAAGTAATCATTTAAATTATCATTTTTCATGTTTCATGTCGTACGTTTCATTTTTCATACCCTAATTTCATTATCTCATTATTTGGTTTAGTTACCTAAAAGGGTTTTGACCAAGGCAAACCCCTATTCACTAACAATCTACAAGTTTTTCTCTTCTATACATGTGTGATTACAGATCTAGGTGTCTTGGAGCATGAAGAACCTTTGAATATTAGGTTAAAATCTTGTGGATTTTTTTTTGAATTTTCCCCTCATTTGTAAGGTTGTAATCTTCACTAAAAAGTCACCTACAACCTCAAAATTAAGGTTTTGGATCCAAAAATCAGTTGGGAAGGACATAGAAGACATTGAAGATCATATTTAGAATTTAAAGTTCTATAAACCCCTAATTGGAATCATACACCATTCATAATGTATGAGTCCCATTTTAGGTCATTTTTTAGATTTTGGCAGTTTTAGATACCCTTTTTCCATTAACTAGTTCCTGCACAGAAACCAAGATCTAGGACTGAAATGCTGAGACTTGTGTATGAGTCCTACTAGGCCTAAATTTTAGGTTATTAAATATTTCAAGCCTCCATTCAAGCACTCTCAGGTCTCTAGGAACTCCTCTATACTTTTCCAGTTTGTTGTTCTGATTTATTTGCATTTATAGTTCATTTAGTGAGTTTTTATGCATCATTGAGCTCAATCATTAGATCTTGCATTTCATACATTTTTCCAAGCCCTAGCTTGGTGTTGAACACCTCATTCAACCTCAATTAATCTCTAAACATACCCTAGGATACCTTATTATTAGATCTCCTCCTTTTTTCTTCATTGGATTGAGATCTCTAAGGTGTCCTTGAGTGCATCAAGTGTAAAATAGGAACCCTATCCCTGTGCTTTATTCCTGAAAGGTGGGGAGTACTATTTCCATTTCCACATTTTGGTGAGCCCAAATTTATAACATTTCATTTTCTGATTTGGAGTCCATCATCATCCTAGAACTAGCTTGAATTAACTTTGCATAAGGTTTTGCATTACTTAATTGGCATCTAGGGTTTCTATTTTTTCCATTAGTGAAAGTGCATATAGGTTGCATATTTGCATCTCAAATAATTAAAAATCATATAACATATACATTTTCACTTAAGTTATAGATCATACAAACTATAGAGCATAAAAATGACTTAAAATTCCTTGAAAATTTGGAAAAAAACCCTCACTGGGACTCATATGCCCCTCTAGGCGTATTAGTCCCAATGCACATCTTAAAATTCCTTTTACTACATTTGAAACCTTGTTTTACACTTTTGTTTGCTACCATTGGTTATCTTTTTCAGTTAGTTGATTTTTTGTTTCATGCATTTGGGTATGTGTAGGATCATCATGGAAAAAATAGGCCCTTAAGTGGCGATGAATGTGGTTTCTAAACTACTAGAGGTTTATTTTAAAAAAACAAAAATCTATTTGGTGAAAATTTGAAATTTCAATACAGTAGTACTTAAATTTAAGGGAAAAAATAAGAATTAAGTGTCTTTATGACCACCCTAACCACAATAATTAATGATAATATTTATTTATAAGATTTTAGATACAAGTAGAGGACTCATGTCTCGATGTGATGCATATTTTTTTGTAATTGTTTTCCAAATAAATAATAAATTATTATTTTTTTATTACAATGTTTAAAAAATATAAAAACTTGTATATCTAACCACCTTAACTTGGTCAAAACTTCATGAAATTCATTTTTCTTTTTTTTAATCTTATAGTATGTGATGCATGTTTTGGATTCAAAAAATGCGATATCATTTGAAAGCTATAGATGTTTTTCAATCAGCCTATCAATTAGGACTCTAGTCGTAATTCAAATACAAAATAAATAATAATTATTTATTAAATTCAAAGTAAAACATAATTTATATTGGTGGAAATCTGAGAATCTCTTTTAAAAACCCTTTTCATTTCATCAATTTTGGGTAATCAAAAGTTGTCAGCCACATGGGCCATCATATCACTTACATATCGCCACTTTTTGGCCCATCATGATCCTGCACATACCCATTTCACTAAATCTAGCTTAAAGTGGTTCATTTCATGCATTTCTTCATTACAAATTTGCATTTACAACATTTTATTTTCAAATTGTGGCATAGTGTAATTAGTAAATTACCTTGTTTGAAATCTGAAAATTGCATTTGCACATTTCATTCTATGTCTTTACATTACATTTTAAGTCTCTTTCCATTTCAAGTTTGCATAGATTAGTTTTCATAAATTTTAGTATATTTATTTTCCATGTTGGAAAAGAAAAAGTTAGTCAATAAGCATGATAATCATTCATTCAAAACATTCCCTAGTTATGAGAGTCTCTTAGTGAAAGAGAGTGAAAATGTTGGCAATTGCCTTAAACCTACACCTCCTCTTATCTCTCCTATTTGTGGGAATGATGTGATAGAAGAAGATGAAAATATAGACAATCCTGATGATTTTAGTTTCTCTTCTCCTAATACCTCTCCTACATGTAATTAAGGTATTTTGGTGTTAGAAGATGCACTCATTGAGAATCAGGACATTATTGAAAGCTCCTCTTCTATTAACTCTCATACATGGAAAGATATTATACCACAAGAGAATGGCATCATAAACACATTTCTAAACATCACCTTACCTATTTTCCATTTCCCTTTTGCTTATGAGAATGATTTGGGTATGTGCAAGATCATGATGGGCCAAAAAGTGGCGATATCTAAGTGATATGATGGCCCATGTGGTTGAGGACTTTATTTTTACCCAAAATTGATGAAACAAAAAGGGTTTTTAAAGGATCTTCTTATCTTTCCACCCATATAAATTATGTTTTAATTTGAAATTTAAAAAATTATTACTATTCATTTTCTATTTGAATTATGACTAAAGTCTTGATTGATAGGTGGATTAAAATATATCTATAGCTTTCAAACAGTATAAAATTTTTTGAATCTAAAACATGCATCACATTCTATGCTTTGCATAATATAGGATTAAAACATAATAATTGAATTTCATGAAGTTTTGACCAAGTTAAGGTGGTCAGAGATAAGAGTTTTTATATTTTTTAACAGTTGTAATAAAAAATTCATAATTAATTATTTACTTGGAAACAATTTATGAAAAAATATGCATCACATCGGGACATGAGTCATCTACTTATATATAAAATCTTATAAATTTTTTTTATCATTTTATTATGGTTAGGGTGGTCAGATAGACACCTTATTTTTTCCCTGAAATTTAAGTACAACTGCATTGAAATTTTAAATTTTCACCAAATAGATGGTTTTTTTTTTCAAATAAACCTAGTACTTTGGAAACTAAATTCAATTTTCTATAGATTCTATTCTTACATATTTCGGGAATAATATAAATAACTTATTCAAATTTTTACGTCAAGTTACCTAACTCTGATTTTTTGAATTTTCATCGCCACTTAAGGGCCTATTTTTTCCATGATGATCTTGCACATACCCATTTAGTGGAAGATGATGAGATTGTAAGTGATGAGGATATGTTGGTTTTAGATGATCAAAATATTTAATGTCTATCACAACCCTCTTTATGGTCCTTCTCCTACCTATCCTATTTTTTTAAGACATTAGGGAACAAAGGAATGAAATCATAAATGATCATGAAAATCATACTTATCCTTCTCCTAGTATCTTGCCTAGTTGTGAAGAAGATACTTTGATTGATGAAATTCATGAGAATCTTAGTTGTCCCTCTTTACCTATGGAAACCCATATTGAGAAATACAATTCAACCATTGATCATCCCTCTACTTGCGATGAAGTCATTTTGGAAGAACCAATCCTAGAATGTCAAGAAAATTTGGTTTGTAGTTCTCCTAACAACTCTCCTCCTAAGGAGGATATCATGGTGAAATAAAATGGAAATAATAGTAATAGGGCTCCCTTGGATCATGGTTAAAAGATGATACTAGATTGCCCTTTGTTAGAAATACATCAAACCAAGAACATTTAGGTTATGAATGTACAAGTGTCCATTAGGTCCCCCTTGACTATTGGACCTCCTACATAGCCCATGGTACATCCAAAGAATCCTCTAATTATTCACCCACCTTCACAACAACCAAAAATTCAAAAAAAATTGAACTTATCCTTTACCCACCTAAGAACAATGTTTCACAACAACTGAGTCATAATACCATTGCTCATACATATAACACTAGAAAAAAATTGTAACCAAGAGAAACACCTTCAACATCCCTCCCATTGCCTAATCTTATCTTGCTAGGTCCTCCTCATTTTCCTTCACAAGGTGGAATGGAGTATGATCTTGTTGAAAAACAAAAGAATACCCCTACTAAGATATCACTATGGGATCTTATTGAAGCCTCCCCTCATTATCACAACATGATTCAAAGTACCTTACAACAAGTTCCTATCCTTTCCAATGCAAAAATTAATGAAATAGCAGCCCTGATTCAAGGAATGAATGTTGACATTGTTTTCAACCAAAGTGAGCTCCCTCCTTTGGAAGTTCAAAAACAAAATGATTCTTTCATGATAATAGCTATTTCATTTTCATTTTTTTTATGTTCTTTTTGTATGATTGCATGTGCATTATGTGATCCCCTGCATCACTCTATTTAATATATCTTTATGTCCACTCCTCTATTTGTACCTACATTATTCTATATGTCATAAACCTTAATCTTTTCCTTTATCTTGTGTTTTCCTTTTGGGGATGACGCAATGTGTTGACACATTTAGGTCTTTTCCATGTTGACCCAAAAAAATCTTTGTTTTCACTCTCTATGTGTCATTCTTCCTTTGTGCTCGTTATTCCATGAGTTATTTGGGGAATGGTGGTGATTCTAAGATCAACTATAACATTGTAGAAAATAGATATGTTGACCCTGAATCCATGGATCCCTTGTGTATTATTTTGGGATTTTATTTGGGGGCAACCCCTTTTTCATGATGTAGCTTAATTTGGAAACATATGCTTGACATATGGCTTTCCAAATAATCTCTTATGTCTTCTTTATTATTTAGAATTGATCATTTTATACTTTAAAGTAATTTCTCACAACATGGTGTTTACCAATTTCCTTAAAGTGGAGCCATACATTGGCATTATCATTTTTTATTGCATTTACTATTTCATACTGCAGACTTCTTACACATGTCATGCATCTTCTTCTTAGTTGTGTCATTATGTTTGATGTCCTCCAAGAGTGCGACCTTCTTGAGCATATGAAATTCTTCTTAGTAGTAATTCTACATGTTGCATTCCCTAAGTTTTGAATATTTCATCCTCAACTTGTCCTCTCTTGGAGACATTAGGCACAATGTTCCCTAAGAGGAGACCTTACATGAATTAAGTAAAACCCCTTCGAATCTCTTATTTGTGTGTTTTTCTATGAGAGCCTAGCATAACATAGCTATCTAGCCTAGTGTGAATCTTAAATTTATAACCTTTTTCATGGCCACAAAGCATAACACACCCTACTTGCCAATAGGGCCATGCTTGTTCATTAGTTCTTAGCATAACACATCTTCCTAAGCCTTATGAAGCTCAAAGTTCATATCGTGTGGCACATTATTGGAGTTATCAAAGGTATAATTCTTGTATGGTTTGTTTAATGGGAGCCTAATAAAACTCTCTCATTGGCCAATTATGGGGGCTCACCTAGTGGACAACGGATTTCACTAGCCCATACAAGTGCATTGTTATTTGTATAGTGGACAACAAGTTTCACTTGTAATTTTGTTTGGAAAAATAGCTAAGGCTTGATCCACATCGAGTTGGACAAATAGTCGATGTTTGATCCACCCCTTTTTGTCTTTTTCTTTTTTTTTTCTTTTTTTTAAGTATTTGACATTGTATGTTTGTGTATCTTGTCTTGTTGCTCTATATCGTGAAACTTGTGTGTGTTCCTTTGTTCCTATGTCAGTTTACCATGGGATCTTGATCCTGGGGGCTTGGCCACCTCCTTGATCTTTTCCATCCTATCTCACAAACATTTGTACACTAGAACCCGCTTGGTGCATATCTCTCTACTTTAGTGTGAGTTTGCAGTTATGCTCATCCGTGCACTAAACTGGGGCCAAATGTAGTGTAGAAAAATTTACTCCTTTACATTTTCACAATTTTTTTGGGTCCTCTTAATTAAATTGGACTTAATTATGCCTTAGTAAACCTTATTTTACATCTACAAGCCTAATAAATTACATTTTTTGAAGGGGAAACCCAACAATAATTAATGCCAACACCTAAAACTTTACCTTGAGCAATGTTCATTCAAGGAATAGGGACCTAAGACCCATTTACCCATGGGTGAATGGGTCCTAATGAAAACCCTAAAATGCTTCATGTTCCATCTTACAATTCTGCAAAATTTTGGTCAAATCTATCTCTCTAGGCTTAGGGTTATGTTGTTTTCATTACATTAGGATTTTATGTTGTCTAGAAATTGCATTGGTAACCCTTAGGCCTACATCCTTGCCAATGTTCTAATTGATCACTAAACCCTTATCATCGGCATCTGGTTATTTAAGTTACATCTTATGTCATTTAAACATGTAAAGTTACCAGCCCCTTATGCGTAGTTTTGGTAACATATTTTATTTTATAAGGTCATTTGATCGACCTTTTTTGGCATCTAAATCCTTTGAATTAAAATGGTTTAAGTCTTCTAAGTACTTTTCAAAGGTCATCCTAAGCACTCCCCTTTTTTAAAACAACTTATGAGCACATGCCAAATTGTACCACTTAAGTCCCATCTATCATTTTGGTTCATCGCTCTTTGTAGATATCTTTATGAATGCAAATTTACATTAGTGATGCATGATGAAAGGTATTTCTTGTGTTTTCACATATCACAAATAGGTTATGAATCTTGATCATTTTATTAGCGATGCACGATGCATGTGTTTTGTGTTATCATTGGCTTCGTTTTGTCACTAATCGCTTGTGATTTTTGTGTTACAAATTAGTGATGCATGATAGCCCTTTATGCTCTTTGCATCATTTTCCATCACTCATCACAGATCTGTTGTAAAATTTGAGCCTCAAAACAATGATCAGTGATGCGGTTATTTGTTCATGCTTTCTTTTTCTAATTTGATTTTCTCTTATGAGCATTGTTTCTTTTTCCTTTGATTTTTAAGTAGGTTCATGTGGCTTGATCGCATTCCATCACTCTCTTTCTCCCATCACTGATGTGATCTAAAATTTAAAGTATGAATTAGCAATACACGATGGGAAGTGAACGTGATCAAAGATGGTTTGTCATCTAGTGGCTGAGATCTCATCATGTGAGTACTAACATCACTGATAGGACTTGTGGATGGTGAAAGAAATCACCAATGAGTGATGGCCTCCAAAGTTGAGGCAACATGGCAACATCCTGAGGACATCATCTAAAGTAAAGGAGAAGGTGGCAAAACAAAAGTAGGGTTTGTGATATGGTTTCAAAGGAATATGATCAACGACCTCATTTTAAACATGATCAGTTAAGTGTCAGTTCAGTCATGTGAGATTTCTATTGACCATTAATGGTATTATGTTCCATTTACCAGCCATAAATAAGTTGTTTGGCTTATTTCCTACACATTTGGAACCAATCAAGAGCATAGAAGATAACTAGAAGCTAAAGAAATAGAGTGGATAAATCCAACATGCAATTACAATAGCAATGGTGTCAGTTGTTCACTCGATTAGGGTGATCCCACAATAATGGTTTACAATTTTTGGGCAAACTCGACAGTACAATTATTATTTTTAACTAAATCTTCACTTTCGGGCTCTTGTAGCGGCTAAACCGTGAGGAATTTGAAAATGATGCAAACTAGAGTCTCATCAAATTTTTTCTGTAGATTCTAAAAATATTTTTTACAAAATTTTTGGAATCGGATTGCACTTTTTTTTCCATCTCCCACGAAAACAATTTTTTTTTCAGAAAACCACATTTTTAAAAAGTGACGCTCACCGTACACAACATAACTTTTTTTGTATGAAGGATAAAGTTCTAATTCTTTTGAATTTCGATTTGTAACTACGATATCTAGCACTTTCATTTAGTCTCATAATTTTTTATTGAATATTTTTTCCTTAATCAAGTTTCAAAGTCAAACCAATTGCAATTCTGACATAGGCGGACTATATACAACATAACCTTTTTTGTATGAATCGAAATTCAATTTTTTTTTTAATGGATCAAAGACATCAACACCCAACCTCAACGTATTTTTAAAATTTTTATTTTGATAATCTACTATTTTTCCACATGTGCAGACCAAAGATTTTGATTTTCAGTGAAAAACCTATCTTTAATAAAACTAAAAAGTAAAATACATAATAAAATAAAATCATATTAAAATTATATATGATGGATAGCTCATTCTGAGGACTATCATTATCTAGTTGGGTTTCTAAATTTTTTAGCATTTTCATTTTCAAATTGAGCTTCGAACGACAATTTTTTACAAAAAAAAACATTTTTTTTAGGAGATAGGAGAAGAAGGGTGTTCAGACCGAACCTAGGTTCGGTCGAACCTCTTTAAAATAATGAGTTAAATTAAGGGGGTTCAAGAAAATGACAGGGTTTTTGTTTTTAAAATCCCTACTAAGGGGGTTTGACTGAACCCTAGTTCGCTCGAACCCCTTTATTTTAGTATTTCCGCTCACATGTCAATGGGGTTCGAGTGAACATAGGGTTCGGTTGAACCCTGTGGTTCGACTGAACCAAGATAAAGGTTTGGTTGAAAAATTTGGTTCAGCCGAACCCCTTCACTTTGTGTAGAGGGAAAAAATGACTTTTCCCTTCCTCCACAAAAGTGTTCACCACTTATGTGGGTTCACCCAGTAAGAAAATTGTTGTGTCTCTTCTTGTCAATTATACTAAATTGTGTTAGTTTGAAGATTAATAGGGAATTTGAGCTTATCATTTACTCACTGAGTGTACTTAATTGGCATGATAAACATTTTGTAAGGTTTGGGAGTGTTTTCTTCTATTAATTGTGTCTTTGATTTTAAAACTTGGTAGGTATTTTCGATCAAGAAAATTGTAAACCTATTCTTTCTACATTTGAAAAATGAGAAAACTAGAGCCAAGTGAGTCTAGTATTAATCCAGAGAGGAAACCAAAGTAGAAAATGTTTAGAACTCTCAAGACCTAGGATGTTTCATCTACGGTTAAGCTGGAGCCACTTGCAACATCAAACCCTACTCCAAATACCCCTTTGGTGTCCACAGGGTCAACTAATGGAAAGAAAACTCGGGAAAGATTCATGGAAGGTGCCTCCAAGAATATAAAAGAGACTGGGTCAAAAATGTGCAATAGAACTATAGGGAAAATTGTTGGGACAAGCGGATTAATTGATGATGCTGGTGAAATTGGAGAATTAGCCAAGCCTCAGAGTGGATGGCAATTTTTCTTGTATGCTTTTAACAAAAGCTATTATAAGAAGCCAACATGTTACCTATGGGGGATTAACCTTGGGAAGATGGTGGTACCTAATGTGTTTGTGGAGGTGGATGTGATGATGAAATTAGTCAAACATTATGATCACACAAACAAAAAAATCAAGAGTGAGAATGGAAATGTAGTTCTTGAGGTGACAATGGATAAGATTGTAGAGGTATTTGGGTTGAATCGCAATTATATTATGAACACCAAATTTATGAGTCTATATGGTGAATATGAAAACAATAGATTTTCCTTCAGGAATAGATTGCTTATAAGGCATAGAAAGAGTAAGGACAGGTTTTCCCTGAAATATATTGAGCCCTTTGAATGTGAAGAGTTTGTTGATTATTTAAAAAACACATATTATTACCTAAATCATGTTCTAGCTCATAAATTTGAGGCTAGGATAGCCACTAACCTATTAGTGATGACAACATATATACAGGTCCATAATCATAACATTGGTTTTGATTATGCTACTTTTGTTGCAGAAAAAATGTGGGTATGTGCAGGATCATCACGGAAAAAATAGGCCCTTAAGTGGCAATGAAAACTCAAAAAATTAGAGTTAGGAAAATTAACGTAAAAATTTGAATAAGTTATCTATATTATTTCAAAAAAAAGTAAAAATAGAATCTGTAGTAAATTGAAAGTAGTTTCTAAACTACTAGACCTTTATTTAAAAAAATAAAATCTATTTGGTCAAAATTTGAAATTTCAATGCAGTAGTAGTTAAATTTCAAGGAAAAAATAAGAAGTAGGTGTCTGTCTGACCACCCTAACCACAATAAAATAATAATATTTTAGATATAAGTAGAGGACTCATCTCTCGATGTGATGCATATTTTTTTATAATTTTTTTCCAAGTAAAACATTAATTATGAATTTTTTATTACAACTTCAAAAAAATATAAAAACTGGTTTGTCTAACCACCTTAATTTGGTCAAAACTTCATGAAATTCATTTTTTTGTTTTCTAACCCTATAGAATGTGAAGCATATAATGTGACACATGTTTTGGATTCAAAAAATGTGATAAGGTTTGAAAGTTTTAAATGTTTTTCAATTAGCCTATTAATTAGGACTTTTTTCGTAATTCAAATAGAAAATAAATAATAATTATTTATTAAATTCAAAGTAAAGAATAATTTATATGGATGGAAAGCTGAGAATCTCCTTTAAAAACCCTTTTCGTTTCATCAATTTTGGGTAAAAAAAAAGTCGTCAACCACATGGGTCATCATATCACTTAAATATTGCCACTTTTTGGCCCATCATGATCTTGCACATACCCATGCATTGAGATTTCATCAATATGAAGAAGGAGGTTATTCCTCTACATTTTCCACATTATTCTCTATTAATGCATATGCTTCTACTTGAAGGTGGTCAGAACTAGAAAAGGAAGTTGAAATTGAGATTGAGGGACAATGAGAATAATATTTTACTAGTTCAAATGTGGAAATATATCTGGGACTAGGATTGTCCCACTTATAACTATTCAATGTTTCATAATGTTATCAAGTTTGGTATCCCAGAAATTTTGGGTGTGGCACCTATTCATAGGCTTTCATAATCTATCAAAGACATCATGCACCCAAAGGAAATGGGAGGATCAACCAAACTACATAGTTGGGCAGATTGGTTTTTGGATTCAAAGTATACTCTAATCAAGGCCTACGAAGCCAAAATAGCACCACATTGCTTGCCCTTATATGTCTTTGATTGACTAGAATTTATGGAGTTGATGTGGCAAATGTATTTTATGGACCTAGAGTTCTTCAAAAAGCCTAGGAAGGGTACTGCGGTAAATCCCCAATGTCCTTTTCCTTACTTTAAAGATACCGCCCTAAAAGGGTATGAAAAATTTGGAATCATGGTGAGTAAACTCGGGTTACCTATGTATGAGGTTAGGATTTTTGACTCAGAGGGTTTTGTGCATGCAAAGAAGAAAAGGAATGGTTTATTAGGATTCTATCACCATTTCATATACAAAGATGATGTGGTGATAAACTTGACTAGTGATGGGGCTGTCATATCCACAAAAAGGGAATGGACATTAGAGAGAGAATTATGAAGAGGAATGCCTTCTATATGAGTCCCTATGATGTAATCTAAAATCCTTTTGAAATATCTTTTTCAAAGATAAGGGATTACTAGAGAAATGAATTCAAGGAAAATGTAAAGGAGGTTGCAAAGAGAGCACAAGATCTCTTAGAACAACAACCTCAAGCTATGTATATTCCAAAGCAACCTAAAAATGTACAATAAGAATATTTATAAGGAATTGAGGAGAAAAAAATGGTAGAGTATGTGCCTAATGATGAGGAGGTGGAAAAGAAATCCCCCCCCCTAATGTTGAAGATAATCTTGATTCAAAAGTTCCTCGGGATAGAATTGTCCAATGGCATTATGATGATCCTAGGATCAAGGATTGCAATGAGTTTCTTGCAGACGATGCATTTGTGCAATCTAAGGAATTTAGAGAATTTATGGTTCAGTAGAGAAGCAAAGAGATAAATGAAAAACTTGAAGGAGCAAGGAATAATGTTGACCCTCCTCAACAAGGTAATGCTAAAAAGGAAGAAGAAGAAAGTATTATGGTTGAGATCACAACTATCACTCCTACTGAGGCTAGGAAAATTGTCACAGATAGTGGAATAATGTTATTGCCAGGGTGCACTATCACTTCGGCTATTGCACTTTATGCAATTAGAAGAGACGCCCAGGCTTCTATATCTGAGGATCACTTTGAAGACAATGTGGTTGGATCTAGACATAGTCCAAAGTTGCATACTCTCGCAATTTGTTCCATGGTGCCAAATATTGGAAAACATGAGGTTGCTAGGCCTATTGAAGAGGTCATGGGCTCCATGGTGGTGAAGAGAGCCACAGATATAACTCATGTCCAAGACGCTAATTTAACAACTCATGTTGTAATGCTCAGTGTAGACACAACACAAATTTCTTAGAAGAAGTATGATTCCTTGGTGAAGGACTATAATAAGGCATTGGATGAAATAAATAATAAAAGAGCCATTCTCCAGGCTAGCCAGTCAGTGAGGACATTGCCTTTTCCATCTTCTTCTTCATTAGACTTGTCTACATAAGACATGGAGACCTTGGCCTTAATGATTAATGATTTAAAAGATCAGTTAAAAATGGAAAAGGAGAATACAAAGAAGGCCAAACTAGAGACAAATAAGGTGGAAAGTGAAATTTTTGAGGGTGCATTGAAACATAGAGTGACCAAATTGGTCAATAGAGTTGATGATGTATGGGTAGCCTACAAGAGCATCCATGAGGCCAACATTAAATATCTACAGATCCAAAGGGATTTTAAAATTGAATGGAATCAATGGAGCACTAGAGTGGGGACCTTGAAAGAGATGATGTCCAAAATGAAGGAATATCCTAAGGCCCCAACTCAGATTCCAAAAATATTATAGCCTATTGATTTGATTAATGAAATAATAACCTTCCATGGGAAGTTAGGAATGCAACTTGACAATAAACTAAAGATATTCAGGGATATGGAAGCATATGGTATGCCTAAAATATTTGATGACAATGGCGAATTGATGAATTTTTCCAAGTGAAAGCATTAATTGGAAGGATGGTTTCCTTAGGCTAAGGATATGTTGACTGAAATTTATTACTCCATGGTGAGCCTCCACATTGACAATATGGATAGAGTTGAAATGATAATGGATGTATTTGTTAGAGAAGCTAGAGCATTAGCTGATTATAGATACACTCAGTATAGTGTAAAAGTGCAAAAAATATTGGATGCAAAGTGGTCCACTGAAGATGAGTACAATGCCTAGTTGGAAAAATTTATTCAGTAGGCTTGTATAGGGATGATAATGAATATGGTGAATATGGATAGAAGAGAAACAATGCATAGCATGAAAATAGTATAGATTAGGCTTTTGATAAAGTATTGCAAAAGATATTGCTCTCTCCTCAACATGAAAATTGGTGGCATAAATGTTGATGTGGATGAATCAATTTTGTATCTTTTATTTTTTTTCATGATTTTTAAATTTTGTTGATTGGGTGTGTGCGTGGAATACTTTTTGATCACGTGGGGATATTTTGGGGCTGTTGTAGCAAAAAAAATTGTGGCTTTTGAAGGTGGGACCGGATATCCAACAAAAAATGAGGATTACTTTTGTCTCATATATGTTTTCCACCATCTGAGAACTCAAATGTAACTAAAAAGGGAATATGTGTTACAATAGTCAAGTAAAATAGTGATGTGTGATTTTTGGCCTGAGGCTTGCTTGGCTCCTTCATTTCTTATAAGAAGGAATTCAATTCCAGTAAGCAAGGGTTCATTGTATTGCAATTGCCATAGTCAATTATAGGAAGAATACTGAGTAGGTTTTGAATTTTGTCTTAAGTTATGATTCTATAGTTATGTATGTAATTTTTATAACAAGATAGAAAATACAATACAGAATGGTGCTAATTTCATGGGCATTTTCTCTCCTCTGTAATTATTCTATGAGTTATGAATAATATAATTAAGGATTTTTTTGTTCACCTCCATTTCTTTCCAGTGGATGTATGGTTTCATTCTTGCTTATTAATTCAAGGAATTAGTGTAAATTCTTGAGTGAAGTTGTTAACTCATATGAATTATGTTCTAGGATATCTATAAGAAGTGGTGGCCAAGAATGTAATGTGGAAATGTTATAATGTATTGTTTTTGAAGCTTATATATTGCTATGTGAAGAATTGTTATCAGGTTGCATAGGTTAAGATTGACTTTGTGTTTAGGATAAGGCAATGATTTGAGTATGATACTCAATACATTTTTTGGATCAATTCATCAGCAAATCACTCTTTATTTACAAACCTTTCAAATGAGTTACCATTACAGTTATGTTATACTAATTTTCACTATTCTCATGCTCCAAGTGTAATGTATTGCTAAAATAATTTCCAACATTTTTGATACACTATGTTGTTGAATGGTTAAATGAGAAGTATTTGTTATTTAAAATGTATATAAATATTAATTGCATAAGTTCTTTGAATATACATTTTGGGATTACCCTCCCGGGTTTAATAGAGGTTGAAATGTAGGAGGAAGGATTTACAACTTTCACTCATTCGTTGGCCAATCCCTTTAGATTTCTAAGTATATGAAATGGAAAATTCCATAGGTAATTCTAAATATCAGCTTGGTTATTAAAAGACAACCAACATGTCCTCCCTAGGAGTTTGAACCTAAATTTAAATTATGTTTTTGGTGGAATTTTAATGTCGGCTTGTAGTGTTTAATTTTTAGAAAATTAAGGATACATACCTATAAATACAAGGATATTTTATCAAATCAACATTAGATTTTATGTTAAGTCTAGCACATCTGAGGGAAAAGATGACTCAGACACTGAGTGGGCTAAGGAAAACACTCCCCCTCCTAGTAAGAAAAAAAAGAAAACCCCTCAAGGAAAACACTCGAACAAAAAATATTGCCCTGTCAAAACCCCTATTGGTACTCCTCAAGTGGAGAATGTCATTGCAAAGGAGCCCCTATTAATAAGTTGATTTCTTATTTTGGACATTCTCCGAATGAGAACTCTGTTGCTCCCAAATCCACAAAGGACTCTTTTACCTCTTATCCTACCACTGATAGAGAGAACAGACCTAGATTCCCTAGTGACCTCAACCTTGATGACCACTACTTCAAGTCAGACTAGGAATTTCCTAATGATATACTGGTTATTGCCAGAAATGGTGTAGTTGACAATTTCAAAATCATTAAATGGGCTCGTCATGAGATAAAGGACATCAATTTAAAAAATAGGGCAATCACTAGCAAGCTGGAGGTGATGGAAGCCAAATTGGCTTCTCAAAACTCTGTTGAGGTTTTATGGATTGTGGAAGAGAAGATGGTGATGGTTCATTGCTTTCAAAGAATGGTTTATCTTATGAAAAAATTGAGGAAGGACAACAAGAACAAGGTGAAAAACCTGGAAAAGGAAATTGGCAAGGTCAGGGATACTATGAAAACCATGATGGAGCATAATCACAGAATTTTGAAACATAATGCTACAATCTTGAGTGTTATGGTGAAGAAAATGGAAAACACCCAGTAGGGGTCGGTGATTGTGGACCTACATGTTGACAAGAATAAAATTAAGCAGGAGGATTTTCGCCCTTTGAAGAGAACAAGAGCCAATCTAAAGAGAAAAGTGGATTCTTGGCCTCTGGAAATTCAAGACCTAAAGAAGGTGACCCAAGATATGTGCAAACTTGAAGCTAAGGTTGCTGAGACTTTAAAATCTCTTGGTTAGTTTTGGTTGTGCTTGTTGTTGGCTTGTTGTTGGTTTTTTGTTGGCCCTTCATTGATGGTAGTTGTCCTTTTTTTCTTCTTTATGTTTTGTAGCCTTCCTTTCTTTGGGTACTTTGATATGGCTTGTAAACTCTGTGGTTTTGGGTCCTTGTAAAACCCATTTTTTCTTCTATCAAAAACATTAGATTTTATGTGAAAGCATTCATACAACAAATTTTATGATCAAGGGAATTTAAGAGTAGATTTATTAGTGATTTATTGTAGAAATCAAGATCTCAAGAATCATGTCAAAGTCTCAAGCATCATGCATGTTTTTGGAGATAACATTGTGATGTAGGTTTCAAATATCAATCAAGCATCAAGATCCACATTCATTGAATCCATTTCATGCAATATCAAGATCAACATTTCAGCATTCCAAAGGTTTGTTCAACGGTTTGGTGAGTTGAAGTATTGCATTGTTAATTCATCATTCCTTTCACATTTCATTATTTCAATTCAAGGTTTAATTACCCAAATGGAGTTTGACCAAGGAAAACACCCATCCACCAAAAACAAATATTTTTTCCCTCTTGTGTTTGTGTTGTAGATTTTAGGTTGAAGAGGGATTGAAGATCTATCAAAACACAAGATTGGAAAAGTTGTCAAAGTTGTGGTCAGCTCATGGAAAGTCACCTACAAATCTTATTTTGAACTTTCTGACACTACAACTTGGATTAAATGGAAGTTATAAATTAACATGAGAGGCTCCCAAAAGCTTACTGAAAAGCTTGACCAAAGACCCATTGACCCATTAGCGAATGAGTCCCAGATAGCCACCTGAAACTGCCTTTTGGTGACTAGGACACAATATTCTATCCTTTTCATATTTGTAGAATGTTTTTTTATTCTATTAGTATTGACTTTTAAATTTTTGTTTCAATTTTGAATAGGCATGATTGAGCTGATTTTCTATTTTTAGTTTTTCTCCCAAAAGTGTTATTCAAGTTGAAACCTTTGTCCTCAAGCATTAACAAATCATTAGATTTTGTCATTGAGTTCACTCACCTAAGGGTTGTAAGTTGATTTTTTTTTGGATCTCATTTCCTATTGAAATAATGGAAAATAGGCGGATCTATATCATTTTGGTGAATCCCCCTCTCATAAACCAATGTTTTGTTGTTTCAAAGATGATAAATAACATCACAACTATTGGATATTTCCATGGTTATCATAAAAAATCTCTATATTACATTCCCCATCTATCAAAAATCCAAACAAAATGAAACATCTAAACAATATAGTAAATATATTTTATTGAAGAAAGTTTTATTCAATAGTTTTTGAAATAACAAGCTTCAAATATTTTAAAAAGTGTAATAAAATTACATTTAAGATAACTTGATATTATCTACCTTTTCACAAGAGAATAATTTCTATAAATGTAAATGAGAATGAATTTTAATAGCATTATTTATTTGTATAAAATATCTTTTTTGATAAATTAGTTTACATATTTTCTTTAATTTTTATGTTGTTTGTTTTAGTTGTTTCAATTGTTTTTGAGCATGTAAGTTATATATCTTAGAGAACCCTATTCTAATGGAATTTTGATGGTTTGTTTCAAGTGTGGAAACTCCTAACCTCTTTTTATTTAGTCAAAGATAACAAAATTGATTAGACAATATACCAAAACTAGTTTATATGAGTATGTGTACACTACAAATATTACTATTATTATTATAGTATTTGAACTACTTCTACAGTAGTCCACATAAAAACATAATCCTTGAGAATTTGTTTTTTCCTAACTTTAAGGAATATATGTCCCCTACAATCTCCCTAATAACATATCACAATGCACCCCATCAACTTGTGTTCCTTAGGTAGGTCCCACTATGACTGTTGTGGTCTCGACAACTACTTGGTCTCCAATTAGGATTTCTTATTTCGACCTAGTCTTGGTTTCTCCTTCATTAAAGGCAAAAAAACATCATGGTGAGTGTTAAGGAAATTGCTTGATAGTAAAATTTTCTCATTAGATTTTCATGTGCTTCAATAGTGTCCTTTTTAAAAGCACCTAACTTGGATCCCCTCCCCTCTCCCAATAGGCTAATGACCTATAAAATTGTATATCTTGGACTATTATTCATAGGATGAAAAAAGGTCTTCTCAAGTTTATTTTATAGCCACATGCTAGGGTTAGGGGTGTGCATATGACTAATGTGTAATATAGCGTAGTTTAGGCTAGGTCCTTTGCTCATATGATGGTCATGGAAGCTTGGTTATAGTTGAGTTGTTAATTTTCCTTTTTCTTGTTCAATAGATCATGAAAATGATCTTACTAGCCTTGTACTATTATATTGAAAAATGACATTATCCCTTTCAAATTATTATTTTTACCAATATCAAAAACATAAAAGTATAATCACCCATAAATTATTAACGAAGCAGCTTGAAATTCATTGAAAATTAGAAACTAACCACAAATTAGATATACAATTACCTTTTACAGCTTGAATGGTGAGAATATCGGGTATTTCATCTATAATTTCTTTTATAGTTGGTTTCTCTTATCTCCTCTGTTATAGAGGACCCAACTCCATTAAAGCCACAAACATTATGGTATCTAATGCCCAATACGACATGATTTCCACTAAACAATAGTCCACAATATCCATCACATTTTCTTCATCGCGCTTTCCAACCTTGTCAACATCTAGATTCATGTAACCAAAACGCCTATTGAAATCAATTGCCCTCCCTATGATCACAAGTTTGAATGGCACTATAACTATGGATGTCATACTTATCAATAAACTGATAAGTTTGGTAATATTATTGATCCAAATACGCAAGGTTCAGTGCAAATAGAAATGTGAGATGAACCGGATTCTAAAAGACGAGATAGACTAAAGTATGAAACTCTAACATTGATTTTATTATCATTAAATTTAAAGTCTGATAAATTAAGTGAAATGACGCAATCCCATTGTTTGTATAAAAATGATCTTGGAAATCTTAATCGTTCGATTACGGTTTTATGTTTCCTCTACTCTTCTCTCACGTTGATGTAATTGAATAGTCACTACATTTATAGTGCATGAAATTCGGTGATAGAAACGTACCAAGCCCAAAATTCTAGCTTAGAAAAATATAAAAGTTGGCAAATTATTTCACCCAAAGTTCCCACTATCTATGTCTGGAGGAACTCGAACCAGCAACCACTCGCAATATAATTAAGCAGCTCATAGGAATATTTTGTGTGGACAGTTTGTCATCCAATGGCATGTGCGCACCTAGCTCTTAGCATACTCTGGTTTGCGTTTTAGTAAATAATAAGTGCATTGGTATATTTTTGTGAATTGGGATTTACATTTATTTCTGAGGTTTATGAGAGCACATTCTTGTCAACCTCCCAAATCTACATAATACGAATTAATACAAATCAAAGGTGTGGCACGGGCATGTAATGGAAAGCCTGTGAATGTGCATTACATTATCATGAGGCCATAGTATTTGAGCTCCAACAAGTCACTCTTTTTTATTTTGGCATTAATAGTATCATTTGTATAGTCTTCAAACATATATCTCACCTAAAACTATGAATTCTCAACCGTACATGTATAGGATCTCGAAATCTCCCAAAGGGGAATGCCTTTTGGCATAATTATAAACTTTCACCCTGCAAGTTAAGCTTTGGCCTTGAAAATGTTGGAAATGTTAATTTCCCCTGAGCGAGCCATTGCCTCACATATGTTTCAGGAGTAGTTTATATCTTTGTCAGTTTTGCGGATCCTCCTCACAGCTCTTGACAGTTCCAGAATTAATTAAGATAGTTGATTTTGAAATCAGCATTTACTGAGGTAGGTGATTTCAAAATTTAGGAGGAAATGTTTGTTTTAGAAAAAAAGGATTGAAGGCAGTTTTTTCTGTCAGTTGGGAAAAAATTGAGAGAAGAAGTTAGAGAAGAAGATTGCAGCAGCAAATTGTGAGAAGAACATTCTCTCTGAGCTTCCAGTAGCTCCTGAACAACAACAGTTGTTTGTTATTTTGTAAGAGCAATGATTTCTCCATGTCGAGCTCTGTGTAGCTCTTGACAGAGAGCTATTGATAGTTCCTGATCACTACTAGTCTAGTTGAGCAGCTTCTAATCACTCCGAGAAAGTTGTAATAGTTTTAGTTTTAGTGTTTTTTTTTTTTTGTTTTTTTTCAGTTGTTTTGAATGAGAAGTGAAGTTGCATGTCTCCTTTTGTTTTTCACATTTAATATTTGGGTATTTCCAGTTTGACTCAAAAATAGAGTTGTAGCTCTGTGTGCCTTTGTTTTGTTTTTTCAAATCTTGACATGGTATCAGAGCCATAAGCCCCATTTCCTTGTGAGTTTGGGCATTTGTTTTTTTGGGTGTTGATTTTTTTGTTGTAGGAGACATAGTTGGAGATGAAGCAAGGAGTTGGCAGAAGCCACCATCCTTTAATGGACATAATTATGACATTTGGGCTAAGAAGATGAAGACCATCATGGTGGCCAATGATTTGTGGGATTTTCTCATAAATGGGTTCGTGGATATCACTGAACCAACTCCATTTGTAGCTCTCACAAACAACTAGAAGATCCAGTTGAAGGATCAGAGAAAGAAGGATGCAAAAGCTTTGAGTTTGATCGAAGTAGCCTTGAGAGAGGCCATTTTTCCCATAATAGCAGCAGCTGAGTATGCAAAAGAAGGTTGGGAAATCCTTCTGACCTTTTACAAAGGGACTGATAAAGTCAAAGGTGTGAAGCTCTAGCTACTTCAAAGAGAGTTCAAAGTTATTGAGATGAAAGAAGGAGAGTCTATTGTAGAATTTCAAACAATGTTCTCCGGTTTGTTGAACCAGCTGAGAGAAAATGGAGATGTGTTAGAGGAGTTGAAGATTGTTGAAAAAATTATTCGATGTCTATCCATGAGGCATCATCCTCTTGTCATTTCTATTGAAGCAATGACAGACCTTTCTACTTTGACAGTGGATGAGTTAATGGGTTCTCTCCATACCCACGAGCAGCATTTAAAAACGTCTGCTACTACTTCAAATGAGCAAGACTTCAAATCTCAATTGAATGCAAGAGGTAGAAGGAGAGGTAGAAATGACTCCCATAGAGGTAGAGGCAGATCCAGTCAAGAAAATGTTGGTGGAGAAAGCTCAGAACAAGCAAACAGCCAAGAAGGAGCAAGCAGCTCTCAGAACAACTCCCGAAGAGGCACAAAAAACAACAATTCGAATGGTAGAAGTGACAAGAGAAACATTGAGTGATACTACTATCACAAGTTTGGACACTATGTTAGTGAGTGCTAGAAGAAACATGGTAATCAGCAAAGACAAAATGCAAATGTTGTTGATTGAAATGTGGCTAAAGGCAATCAGTCCATAGCCTTCATCATGTGCAATGTTGGTGAAGAAGGCAGCCCTAAAGTCTGGTACTTGGATAGTGGTTGCAACAACCACATGAGTGGTAATGAAAGTCTTTTTTCTTTCATTGACAAAAATGTTACATCAAAAATTAGAATGGGGAACAATGTAGTTATTCCTGTCAAAGGAAAAGGATCTATTATGATCCGCACCAAGCAGGTGAAGAGAAGAAGGTTCAAAATGTGTTCTTTGCACTGGGGTTAAAGCATAACCTCATGAGTCTAGGATAGTTGATCCAGAATGGATACAAAGTGCTGATCGAGAAGGGAAAATGTGTCATTTATGACAAAAATGAGAGAACAAAGGTATTTGGAGCAATACAAATGAAAAAGAATCAGTTGTTTCCATTGACGATTGAGACATGCTTCTCATCTCAGTCTGTTGCAATACCTCTCATGGATGAAAAATGTACAGCAGTACAACCTGTAGCCCTCAAGAGCACCATTGAAGACCCCTCCAAGCTATGGCATCTCAGGTATGGACATCTATGCTATGCTGGTTTAAGTCTTTTATCCAAAAACAAGATGGTTGATGGTTTGCCAAGGATAGTAGAGCCTAATGTTAGATGTGCGGCTTGCATTTTGGGCAAGCAACATAGGCAACCCTTTCAATCAGACAATTTTATAAGGGCAAAAGCACCATTGGAGCTGGTGCACATGGTTTTGGTAGGCCCTATGCAAATCACTTCCATTGGTAATAGCAAATTTTTTATGACCTTCATAGATGATTTCAGCCATAAGCCATGGGTGTGTTTTTTGCAGCAAAAATCTGATGCATTTAATAAGTTTTTATTGTTTAAAACCTAGGCTGAAAAAGAGAGTGGACATTTTATGAAAGTCCTAAGATCAGACAAAGGAGGAGAGTATACCTCCAATTGTTTTGTGAATTTTTGCAAATAACATAACATAAAAAAGGAGCTTATAGCCAGTTACACTCCACAACAAAATGGAGTGGCTAAAAGGAAAAATAGAACCATCGTGGAGATAGCAAGAAGCATGCTAAAAGAAAAAGGACTCCGTACAAAATTTTGGGGAGAGGTTGTTGCAACACTCATGCATTTGATTAATAGAAGTCCAACTAAGGTAGTCTGTGACAAGATACCTCAAGAGGCATGGAAAAAATGAAGATGGATGGTTGAACACTTGAGAGTGTTTGGATGTGTGGCTTATGCACACATGCCTAAAGAAAAAAGACAAAAATTGGATGGCAAGGGTGAAAAATGCATTTTCACGGGCTACAGTGAAGAGTCCAAAGCCCATAGGCTGTACAATCTGATCACCAAAAAAATTATCATTAGTGGAGATGTGGAATTTGTAGAAGATCAGTCATGGGATGGCATGACAACTCCTAACAGCTCCTGATAGTGCAGAGTGATGAAGAAATTGAAGATGAAGATCAGGAAAATACTACAGCAGCAAAAAAGGATTTTTCCCAACCGCTCCTGATCAGAACAGATAGAAAGGGAAGCAGTCATAGACAGCTGAAGGATTGGCTCATGATTGCTCCCAACGAGCTCTTGACAATTTCAGACGACCTCCTAACAACTCCTGATCACGCTAGATTCAGGCTGTTCAGTAGAATAGTTGTAACACTGAAATTTTAGACCCCACTCTCGCCTCCCTAATGCCAAGAAAGACCAAGAGTCTAAGGGAGATCTACCAAAATGAAAGGTATGTTAAAGAATTTGATGAGAGTGTGAATTTTGCACTATTTTCTCACAATGACCCAATTTATTTTGAAGAAGTTGTGAAAGAGGAAAAAGGGTGTGAAGCCATGGATGAGGAAATAAATGCAGTAAAAAGAAAGAATACATGGTAGCTGATTGACTTGCCTCCAAGCAAGCAATCTATTGGAGTAAAATGGGTCTATAAGACCAAAAAAAATACCGAAGGAAGAATAGATCGGCACAAGGCAAGATTAGTTGTCAAGGGGTACAAACAGCAATTTGGAAGAGACTATGATAAGACATTTGCCCCTATTGCTAGGATGGAGATAGTGCAGGAAGTCATAGCTATTGCTGCCCAACACAAATGGAAGGTATTTCAAATGGATGTGAAGTCCACCTTTCTTAATGGAGTATTGAAAGAAGAGGTTTATGTGGAGCAACTTTTTGGATATGAAGTTCCAGGGCAATAACACAAGGTGTATACACTGAAGAAGGCTCTTTATAGGTTGAAGCAAGCTCTACGGGTATGGTATAGTAGGATTGACTCATATTTAATGAGCAACGGCTTTAGCAAAAGCGATGGTGAGCCCACTCTCTACATCAAGGCAGCAAATGGTAACATTTTAATTGTTTTTTTTTTTATGTAGATGTTTTAGCTCTTATTGGGGATGATGATTTCCTCATTGCTGATTTTAAAGAGGCCATGAAATGAGAATTTGAAATGACAAATTTAGGTCTCTTGATTTATTTTCTAGGGATAGAAGTAAAACAAATGCATGATTGTATTTTTATCTCTCAAGAGAAGTATGCAAATGAGATCTTGAAGAGATTTAGGATGCTTGAGAGCAATCCTACCCCAACACCAACAAATGTAGGCCTAAAGTTGAGCAAGGAAGATCACAACAACAACGTGGATCCAACCATGTATAAAAGTTTGGTTGGAAGTTTGATATATTTTACATCAACTAGGCCAGATATAATGCATGGAGTGAGTCTGATTTCAAGACACATGGAGACTCCAAGAGACACCCATTGCCAAGCAGGTAAGAGAATCCCGAGGTATGTGAATGGTACCAAAGGATATGGTGTGTTGTACATAGCAGCAAAAGAATATGGGTTGGTGGGTTATACTGATAGTGATTGGGCAAGAAGTTTGAATGATAAGAAGAGCACTTTGGGCTATGTATTTCATTTGGGTTCAGGTACTATCTCTTGGGCTTCCAAGAAGCAACCTGTTGTTTCCCTATCAACAACTAAAGCTGAGTATATAGTAACAAATGCAACAGCATGCCAGACTATTTGGCTAAGAAGAATCTTGGCCAATTCGAAAGAAGAACAAGAGGATGGAAGAGTGATCTATTCTAACAATGTTTCATTGATAGCTTTGACGAAAAATCCCGTGTTTAATGGAAAAAGCAAGAACATTGAAATCAGGTATCATTTTATTCGTGAATTGGTTGAAAATGGTGAAATTAAAATGGAGTTTTGTTGGTCTGAGCAGCAGCTAGCAAACATACTCACCAATCTTTTGAGCATTGAGAGTTTTGTATGCCTACGAGGAAAATTGGGCATTCTTATTTTAGATCAGGTTTGATCTTGTTGTTTTGTTGGCCCAGGACCAAGGGAGAGTGTTGGAAATATTAATTGCCCCTGAGCCACCCATTCCCTCACCTACCTGTCAAGAGCAGTTTATATCTTTGTCAGTTTTAGGGATCCTCTCTACAGCTCCTGATAGCTCCAGAATTAATTAAGGTAGCTGATTTTGAATTCAGCATTTATTAAGGTAGGTGATTTAAAAATTTAGGAGGGAATGTTTTTTCTTAGACAAAAAGGATTGAAGGAAATTATTTCTGTCAGTTGGAAAAAATTTGAGAGAAGAAGTCAAAGAAGAAGATTGCAGCAGAAGATTGTGAGAAGAACATTCTCTCTGAGCTCCCAGTAGCTCTTGAACAACAACAATTGTTTGTTATTTTGTAAGAGCAATGATTGCTCCAGGTCGAGCTCTACGTAGCTCTTAACAGAGAGTTGTTGATAGCTCCTGATCACTACCAGCCTCATTGAGCAGCTTCTGATCGCTCCCAAAAAGTTGTAATAGTTTTAGTTTTAGTTTTTTTTTGTTTTGTTTATTTCCAGTTGTTTTGAATGAGAAGTGAAGTTGCATGTCTCCTTTTGTTTTCTACATTTAAGATTTGGGTATTTCTAGTTTGACTGGAAAATAGAGCAGCAACCTTGTGTGCCTTTGTTTTGTTATTTCAAATCTTGACAGAAAACAAATAAAAGGTTTGAGTAAAAGGATGATCATGGGTGGGAACACCTAGGTAAGAGGAGGGGACTTAGACGTTATTGTTAGCATATCACATTATTTATGATATACAATTACGGTATACAGATACTCAACTACTCAACTATTTTCGTAGTTTTTCAACCACTCAACGAGTTCCTCCTTCCTATCTATAATTAATACAGATGTAATATCGAATAATAATTAATTAAAGTTTCATACATTTTTCACAAAAACTGGTATCAGAGCATAATAGTTATTCTTAATGTGTGAGCTAAAAGGTGTGATGTGAAGAATGAAAGTCACGTAGGATATAGAGAGTGGAATCTCAAAGGAATTAAGTTGAATGGAGCAAGAAAGTCTCCCTTAGCCATTGTTGGTCCACAGTTGCCCTTGCACCAAAAGATTGACCTATTAATGCCCGATACAACTACCAGAGTTAACGGATCCATGAGAGGCGGTTAGTCTATGTCACGAATCCCAAGGGAAGTGCTAACCATCTGCCAACAAACTCCCCCCCAGTGTTACCTGATGGTATTCAAACTCGGTACCTTTGACGCTAAAACCACTTGTTGGCCCACAATTGTTGTTGCACCAAAAAATTGGCCTATTAATGCTTGATACAACTACCAAAGATAACGGATTCACATGAGGCGGTTAGTCCATGTCACAAATCCCAAGGGGAGCGCTGACCATCTACCAACAACCATCAACAAATCTTTCCATGCTAAATTAGAGATGCACAGTCAAGCTTGCCACAATTTTGGAATGATAATAGTCTTTATAAGAGGCATGTGGAGTCCCACATATAATCTAATGTAAATGGCATGTGAAGATTTATTATTTCTCTGCCCGTGTGGAGATTCGATTGGTAACTGAAACCCTAATGTTAGCAATCAAGTATAGATAAAGAAAACAAAGAAGAAGAAAGTTTAGTGCTATGTGGACAACCATTATGTATGTTCATCGAGTGTCATGGGGGTCTAATGTAAGGAGGTATATAATACTGCATTTTTCTTGTAATTTTTATTGCATGACTTCTATCTTTTTACTATTATCTGATCAATTGCGTGAAAGGAAGGAATCCATTGGTGCATAATCAATAGTATTTCAAAAATGAGATATTTATTAGTGTATGGGTCTATATTTGGTTCAAATTGGCATTATCATCTTTTAATCATGAATGCACATATGTCAAAAATCGCTTATGCTTTCGGGGCCATCTTTGCTATTTATTATGACGCCTCCAAAGATTCATCCAAGACATCAAATGGTTAAACTATGTTAGAGTCATATTAGAGGCTGGTGGCATCCAAGGATGGAGGTATTTCCATCATCTCAAGTTATCTTCGAGATGATACTTTGCATGAGAAGCATTTTTGGTTTTATTCTTGCTTTTCCTTATTATTGCTAACAGATTTGAAAATACATGTATTGCAAAGTTTGGTTTTTGGAGATAGGTAAGGGGTTTGGTGTAGAACTCACTATGGATGGTTTTCTAGTGAACACTCGAGGCTATGATCTAAATTATACCCTTTTGAGGGTCATCAAATGACTTGATGGAGCGAGGTGTTTGGAGAGCTCAATATGGATTGTTGTCAAATAATTCATGAATCTATGATTTGGGTGTTCATGGGAGGAAGAAATCGGGAATTTAGCTAGGGGAAACACCTTTTTGAGAGTCACGAGGTAGCTTGATGGAGTTCCACCAGATTCAGGATTTGTTTCTTCAAGGAATATTTTCACAAAGATGTATAAACATTTTGTAATCAACAAGTTTTGTTATGTAAACTTTAAGGGGGGGTCTTTTAAAAGATTAATTGTACGGTTTTAGGTACAAATTTGTAAGAACAATGTGATAAGGGTGGGAATTTTATCATATCACATTGTGTAATACCAATTCATTTTGCTTCTTGTTCAGTTAGCTTTATGCTTTGTTTGGTTGTAGATACTTTGATACTGGACACATTTTGTTATGATGTTTTGATCGCTTCTATTGAGTGACAATTATTATTGTGTGATGTGGTTATCAGATTATTATTTCACATGCTTTAATGGTTTAATGATGTTAGTAGAGTTAGCATGAGATTTTATATGTGATTATTGATCATGATGTAATTTCAGTCTTTGATGAGTGTATTGGTGAAGAGGACGGTTTTGCATCACTCGCTTGCAAGCGCCGTGCAAATCCATGATTTCTTCTTCACGGTGTGTATTATATGTTGGATATATTGTACGATGTTGTTTACTTGGTTCTTCAGGTTACAAGTACATGACATCGACTCCACCTGGTTTCAAAGGTTTGAGCATGTCGATCCAATGGTTAAGTTGAACGGGAGATAGTAGCTAGGTAACATGTGTCAAGTCTATGCCCTAGCCTTAGTGTGTTGTTAGTCCTGATTGTTGAGTCATGAAATGTATTTGATTTTGTAAGGTGCATGATTATTTAGTAAATTTTTAGAATAATTGCATTGGTTAAAAGTGGTGATTATTTTATATTGAATTAAAATTATGTCTAGAAGTTATATTTAAATAATTAATTTAATTTTAAAGTAATACCGCTATGTTTGGCTTCTTGTTCAGTTAGCTTTATGCTTTGTTTGGTTGCAGATACTTTGATACTGGACACATTTTGTTATGATGTTTTGATCGCTACTATTGAGCGACAATTATTATTGTGTGATGTGGTTATCTGATTATTGTTTCACATGCTTTAATGGTTTAATGATGTTAGTAGAGTTAGCATGAGATTTTATATGTGATTATTGATTATGATGTAATGTCATTCTTTGATGAGTGTATTGGTGAAGAGGACGGTTTCACATCACTCACTTGCGAGTCTCCTACAAATCCGTGATTTCTTCTTCATGGTGTGTATTATATGATGGATATACTATATGATGTTTTCTTGGTTCTTCAGGTTGCAGGTACATGACATCGACTCTACCTGGTTTCACAGGTTTGAGCGTGTCGATCCAACGGTTAAGTTGAACGGGGGATAGTAGCTAGGTAACATGTGTCAAGTCTACACCCTAGCCTTAGTGTGTTATCAGTCCTGATCATTGAGTCATCATTTACCATATTTTAATGTACTTGATTATGTAAGGTGCGTGATTATTTAATCAATTTTTAGAATAATTGCATCGGTTAAAAGTGGTGATTATTTTATATTGAATTAAAATTATGTTTAGAAGTTATATTTAAATTATTAATAAAATTTAATAAAATTAAATTAAATTTAATAAAATAAAATAAAATTTATTTGATTAATTAAATTTAATCTCAAAAGGCTTGAATTTAGTTATTAAATAATTAAAATTAATTGATTGTCTTACTGGATTAAATTAAATAAAAGCAAAAATTGAAAGATATTGGAAATTGCATTTTAAATTCAAAGTGGGTTTTCGAAAACGGAAAATTAAATTAATATATTAATATTCAATTTTGCATGCAATTAGATTTAGGTTGTTTAAGATATTTTTTATTTATGGAAAGTGCATGTTTAATTAATAAGAAAAGAGTTTGTTGAGAATTCATTTACGTAGAAGATTTTGGAAGAAAAAAGCTTCTTCATGGTAGTGAAGGATTTTTGGAAAAAGTTGCACATAGAAGGGTTTGAAGAAATTTATGGTTGTAGAATTGATTTGAGGAAAGTTTGCATTTTTTGGAGTTTTTGATTTGAATTCATTGCATGATTGAAGAAAATTCAGGATATTTTTGGAGGAGGTTTGCATTAGAAATTCATCTTTTCCTTTAGCTTTGAATTCCAAGTTTTGTTATGTGTTTTTCTGGTTCTTGCTTTGTTTAATACAATATATTTTGTTTAAGGATCTTTTGTTGAATTCATTGAAAATTAGGATTTTTTAATCGAAACTGATTTAAATCAATCTAAATTTGGGGAAGATTGTATAAATTCACTGTAGGATTTGATTCAGTAAATGGGAAGTTGTAGAATCATTGTTTAATTTAAACCTAAGATTGTGCTGCAAACATTTAGATTGTTGTAAGAATTTTTTACCCCTTTAGAAAACAATCAGATCTAGTTTTCAAAACAAACCCTCTTAGAAAACTTTCAATGAAAAAATCAAGATCTGTTTAATTTTCCTACTTTTATATTATTTGAAAATTGAAGGAATAGTTTAAAAGAAATTAATTTTAAACGTCTTGAAGTTGGAAAGATTTTCTGGAAAAAAGTTTATTGATTTCCTATTCTTGGTTTTTTTTTTCTCAATTTTACCTGTAATATTATTTTGTGTAAATATATATATATATATATAATTATGTATTATATGTATTATATTCTAGTAAATATATATACATATAAAATATAAGTATATATGTTTATTCTATAGTTGTTTAAGATTTAAATTATTGTTTATTTTTAACAAAATCACTGCACGTGGATTGGTCATACGTCATTGGTACGAATTGTGAAAATTTGAAATGGGAATGAAATTTATTTGGTTGGTACAGAGTGAGGTGGGAGAGTACACCCATTGCCCAAACTTATCTATGGGTGGGAGATGCGCAGCCCATGTGACAACGCGCCCACCTCATAGGGGGACACATTGTCCCATGGGAAGCATTGCCCTCATCCTACGTATGTGGGAGCGACCGGTTTGTACAAGGTACTGTTAGTGCACCCACCCAGATCTTTATTTATATATATTTTTAACTTAGTAACAATTGGGCACTTTTTTCCTTGTGAGTGCCATTCAAAATTCGATGAATTTCATTTTTTGTACTGTTTAAATTCTATTAAATATTAGTTGGAATTGTTTTTTTTTTATTATGATTCAGAAATAATAAATATATTTATATATATGAATAAATATATAAATACATATTTATATATATATATATATATATATATATATATATAGATATAAGGTTGAATTGCAATGTATTAGGTTAATATTTAATCTGTACATATTCTATGAATATAAATATATCAGAATAATAAATGTTGATGTTGATTAATATTATTTTAGTGTTTTTTTTAGGAATAACTTATGTTATTAAATAAAGGTAGGAAATGAAGATTAAAGTGAAATTTAAATAAATTATAGAAACTGATGTGTTAGTAGTGAATTTGAAAGAAATTTTACTTGTATGGCTTTATGTTGCCTTTTAAAGTAGTCAGAATATGTGTTGGATAAACTTAGAATTGTTACCTTCCTTGTGTTAAAGAAAGGCAATTAATTTTAGTTTAATATTTATCTGGTTGAAGTAATTGATTATTTACTATGAAAGCTTTAAATGGGGAAATGGATTTAAGATATCCAAATATAGTGTTTTTCATTGCCAGTGCATTTTGATATTAAATTCCCTTGTGTTGATTACTTGGGAATGGGTGATTTTTGCAATAAATTGTGAAGTCTTCCAGAGGTTATGGGTTGATTCTTGTTAAGTCAATCCTTCGTTTTCCCTTGGGTACTGTTTTGTGTGTTTTGTTTCCTCCAAGTGTTGGAGTGGATTTCCTTAATTATTGCCTCCTAGAATGGGAGAGATTGTGTTGTTCAGTTCGGTAGCACTTGAGTTACCCTTGGAGTCTAGTTTTATGTAGTGTGTTATCCATTAGAAGAGTGGCTTTTGTTAGTGGGTGGAGCCCAAAGAGCTAAACCGGGTAACCTTCAAAAGTGATTTTAACAAGTGATAATTAAATTAATGTACTTAGATGATTATGATGCATTTCACATTAATCAAGATAATTTAACCTCGCTCATAGACACAAGGGCTTGGTGACACTTGGGGTGAGTGAGAAGGCCTGGAATGGAAAAGTCAACTATCTTGTCCTTATGAGAGGTAATCGATTCTGCATGAGCGAGTATGAGGCCCAAGATTTGGTTGAGGTCACTAGGATTACCGAAGCCAAGGAAGAATGCCCAGAGGAGATTTCATGACAAAACTTGCAATGACACTCTATTTAGGATAGCATTGAGTTGTATGTTGTGTGTATGGATTCTTTATCATACTTGATTAATATTATGTCTGGAAGCATTGTGACCTTGTTAGTGTTAGATTTTATTGTGTATGTGTTCAGTATGTGTCAATATTAGTCTACCTTTGGTTAGGAGCAGTAGATTCTTTTTCCATGTTGCATTGTTACTATCTCCTAGCATGGGGGTGTGCCTTCAGGTACCACTTGGTTGGGAGGTACATGCACCAAAATTGTTGGGTCCCCCTTGATCTTCAGTACGTGGTGGCCAGACATCTAGTTGGACAACTCACGGATCTTGTTATTCTTTTGTTGCATTGTTGTATTTTCAAATGTAATAAGTTTAATACCCCTCTTGTATTTTTGAGGTGGATTTATATTATTTTAATACTTAGTAATATTGCCTCATTCTGGGAATGATTGATGTAATCAGTTGTTTAAGTAATGAAATAATGTTATGGATGTTATCTTCTTATCTTGTTATTTATGTATGTTGAATTAATGTTTACTACTTGAGTAATTAAATGCAATGAATGTTTAAATGATGTATATTAATTGGGGTTTAAGTAATCTTAGTTACGTGGCCCTAGGGGTTGTTATCAATTATAGATGAACATGTATGTTTAATTGACTTTAACAAAAAAAAAATTAGTACGCTTTTATCATGAATTGAAACTTCCTCTAGGGTTACGTGATAGGGCATTACACATGGTATTAGAGCCTAGGTTTAAACACTGGGTGATCTAGGATTATGATGTACTCATTAAGCTTAGTTGTGTAGGTTTCCAAGTATACCTTGTCTAATACCTTTTTGTGTTTGTGTAGGAGGATGCCTCTCAGATGCAGACAAGGCAGAGGACAAGGACGTGGCCAGGTAGGCAGTCATGAGGAGAGTCAGCATGATTCATCACCTCATGTCATGCCTATACCAGATCAGGAGGTTCAACGGACCTCATAGAATGGTCCAGGAGGTGGTGGTGTGCAACTAGATCCTCCGGGGGTTGATGCTGCATGCAGAGCTTTTGAGGAGGCTTTGGCACTATTGGGTCTGAGACAGGTAGCACCAGAGGTTAATCCTATGGTGAGGATAGGTACAGCTTAGTCAGATATGCTTGCAGTGAACTATATGTGGGATTTGATTTGGTCACAACCACCTCGGTTTGAATAAGTAGGTACCAATTTAGAGGCCGAGACTTGGTTGATAGGTCTGGACCGATGTTTGTCCATGTACCCTTTTGACAGTAATACTAAAGCATGATGCACTGTGATGCATCTTCAAGGATTTGCAGCCACTTGGTGGAGACTAGAGGAGAAAAAGCTCCATTTTGACATGAGTACAGTGTCTTGGGAGATTTTCCTTGAGCGGTTCAGAGCCTGCTTTCTTTCTGAGCATTGGCGTTAGCATAGGGTTGATGTTTTCCATGCCCTATGATAGTTAACCTTGACTGTAGATCAATATGAGAGGCGATTCTATGAACTTAAACAGTTCGTAGGAATAGGGGATGATGAGGGGATGCTTGTGCAACATTTCATCAGGGGCTTAAATGCCCGTATCAGTGGTGGTGTGCAAGTCTTTGAACCCAAGTCTATGGAGATAGCTGTGGAGAAGGCACAACTTGTGGAGGAGAACCTGACTATGGCATTGGGAGGCCATACAGGTGTTATTATTGGTTGTGGTATAGGATTTGGGACTAGTGCTCGAGGGGGACAGACACAAGGGGTTGTGCCTCCTAAGGCTCAACAGGTATTAACACACGGTAGTCAGCAGCAGTCATTCCAGGGGAAATAGAAAGATTTCCAGCAGAGACAGGGTGACAGGAACAGGAGGCGCATGAAGCATTTCAACTCTGAGAAACCTGCTTAAAGTGTCCAGTCCACTTTTGGAGGTAGTGTATAATAGTCTAGGGCACCAGTAGGAGGCAGAGGTTATGGTAGAGTCACAGGTTGCTTCTCATGTTTTCATAAGGGCCATATTGCTAGGATATGTCCCAATAAGGGCTCGCCAGGATTCACGCAGAGACCAGTGGCATTAGAGTTGACAGTGGGAGATGCTGGTAGAGGCCACTGTGTGTTCGTAGTGGTTGATAATTGATAGGTAGAGCACTAGGGTACCATAGTAGAGAATTATGGTATGTTATTGGGTAACCCTGTTACTATTCTATTTGATTTAGGAGCGTCTAACTCCTTCATTTCTTCATCTATTGTGTCACACTGCAGACTGGGGGCCGATAGGTGGTAGGTTGAGTTAGCATCTAGTGCAAAAGTTGCATCGCATTCTGTAGTACCTGACTATAGGTTGGAGATTGGACCACTCCTTACTACCTTGGATCTTCGGGTTATACCATTGGGATCCTATGATGTTGTCATAGGTATGGATTGGTTAGAAGCTCATGGGGTAGTTATTGATTGTTGACGTAAGTCGATTCAATGCATTAATGCATCTGGTGGTGAGGTTGAGATTATAGGAGTACAAAGACCAATATCCTTGAGGATTATCTCAGCTATGTAGTTGAGGAGATGTGTTTGACATGGATGTCAGTTGTTTATTGCTACAGTTGACGACTTGGGAATAGGAGATGGAGAGGAGAAGGTATCTCTAGATAGTCATCATGTTCTTCAGGAGTTTATAGATGTTTTTCCAAATGATATTCTTGGGATGCCACTATGGAGAGATATGGATTTTAAAATTGACTTAGTACCTGGATCGGAGCCTATTTCACAAGCTTCTTATCGTATGACTACTCAGGAGCTGAAAGAGATTCACTTGCAGTTGGAGGAGTTACTGGAGAAGGGGTTCATTGGTCTTAGTGTTACTCCTTAGGGAGGACCAGTCATCTTCGTGAAGAAGAAGGACAATTCACTTCGGTTGTGCATTGATTACCGACAGTTGAAAAAAGTAACGATCAAGAATCGTTATCCACTTCCCATAATTGATGACTTGTTTGACCAAGTCAAGGGTGCTACCATCTTTTCAAAGATAGACCTTAAGTTGGGATACCATCAGCTCTGTATTTTTGACTCAGATATCCATAAGATGGTGTTTCAGATGTGGTATGGTCACTATGAATTTACTGTGGTACCATTCAGGTTGACGAATGTGCCATCTATGTTCATAAGTCTAATGAATGGAGTATTCAGCACTTACTTAGATAGGTTTTTCCTTGTGTTCCTAGATGATATATTGATATATTCCAGGATAGTAGAAGAACATGAGGAGCATTTGTGACAGGTGTTGCAATGTTTGAGAGAAAACCAACTTTATGCCAACTTGTCGAAATGTGAGTTCTTCAAGACTGAGATCAAGTATCTTGGTCATATGATTTCAAGGGAGGGTATATCTATGGATCCTTCAAAGATTCCAAGCTATTCTTGATTCTCCTGCACCCACGAATGTGGCAGAGATCCGTAGTTTTATGGGGCTTGCAGGGTACTATAGGATGTTTATTCAGAGTTTTTCCAGGATAGGTCATCTTATCACTTCTCTTCAAAGGAAAGGGAAGAGCTTTGGATGGTCAGAGCAGTGTGAGTCAGATTTTTAGGTCCTTAAGGACAAGCTGACCATTGCACTGATTTTAGTGATACTTGATCCCATAGGATATTTTGTAGTTTGTATTGATGCATCTTTGGAGGGCTTAGGAGCAGTCTTGATGTAGGAAGGTCGAGTTATAGCTTATGAGTCACAGAAGATTAAAGATCATGAACTGAATTATCCCACACATGACCTTGAGTTAGCAATAGTAGTCCATGCATTGACTAGATGGAGACACTTTCTTCTTGGGCACAGATTTGAGCTTCATAGTGAACACAAGAGCCTTCAGTATATTTTTACTCAACTGAACTTTAATGCTAGACAAAGGCATTGGATGGAGTTTCTTTGTGAGTATGACTTCAAGGTGAAGTATATTCAGGGAAAAGAGAATGTCGTAGCTGATGCACTGAGTAGATGTAGCCATGAGATATCCGAGATGACTCTTATGGTAGATTTACGGAGTCAGATTCTTGTTACTCTTCCAATAGATAGTTAGTATCAAGATGTGAGGGTAGAGATTGAGGCAGGTAGACCTCTTGAGGGTAGGTTAACAGGTTATTCACTTGAGGAAGATGGGTTACTTAGGCATTCAGAATGTATTTACATTCCTTCAGTAGGTGACCTTAGCCAAGGATGAAGCAAGATATAGCAAACTTTATAGCGAGACGTTTGGAGTGTCAGTGGGTGAAAGCTGAACACCAACATCCACCAGGACTTCTACAACCACACCTTGTACTAGAGTGGAAATGGGATATTATCTCATTGGACTTCATTATTTGTTTACCCAGCTCCTCGTGATGACATGATTCTATTATGGTGACAGTCGATAGGTTGACGAAGGTATCACACTTCTCGCCTATGCACTCTTCCTATAATTCATCATCAGTTCCTAGAGTGTTCATGGAGGATATTGTGAGGTTGCACAGTATTCCACTTTAGATTATTTTTGACAGGCATCCAGTGTTTACTTCAGCTCTTTGGACATCATTACAGCATGCGATGGGGACACAGTTGAACTTTAGTTCAATGTATCACCAAGAGACAGATGGATAGACTGAGAGGGTTAACAAAATCCTCAAATACATGTTACATATGTATGTTATGGACCAACAGACACAATGGGAGGACTATCCTTATCTAGTGGAGTTTGCATATAACAATAGTTACAAGAATTCCATTGGCATGGCATCTTTTTAGGCTTTGTATGGGCGTCCTTGTCATAATCCTTTGAGTTGGGATCGATTAGAGGATAGAGTGTTATTGGTCCCGAGATGTTATAGGACATGGAGCAATAGTTAGATCAGATTAGAGAGCACCTGGTAGTAGAACAGGATAGGTAGAAGAAGTATGCGAATGTGTATAGAGTGGATCGTCAGTTTTCTATCAGCGACAGAGTATTCTTGTGGGTGCATCCGTGAAAGAGTCCAATCCGATATGGAAAGGGTTCTAAGTTGGCACCTCGCTTTATGGGACCTTTCGAGATACTCGAAAAGATTGGTCCAGTTGCTTACCATCTTGCTTTGCCACCCAGTCTTGCACGTATTCATGAGGTTTTCCATGTTTCAGTTCTTCGGCCATATCATCCAAATGTTACTCACGTCCTTGATTGGAATTCTTTATAGGTAGAGGACAAGTAACTAGCTTTGGAGCTCGTGGTCGTAATGGAGTGTAGAACGCTCGCTCTTCGAGGGTGAGATATTGATCAGGTCAGAGTTCAGTGGGATTCCAGGGATGACGCTTCATCCACCTAGGAGGATGCAATTACGATGAGGGAGTTACATCCCTACTTGTTTGCAAGCTTCCAGGAGTAAGCCTGGTCTTTGGGGGGGAGAATGTAATACCCCTCCATTTTTCTTCTTGTTCAGTTAGCTTTATGCTTTGTTTGGTTGCAGATACTTTTATACTGGACACATTTTGTTATGATGTTTTGATCGCTACTATTGAGCGACAATTATTATTATGTGATGTGGTTATTTGATTATTATTTCACATGCTTTAATGGTTTAATGATGTTAGTATAGTTAGCATGAGATTTTATATTTGATTATTGATCATGACGTAATGTTAGTCTTTGACGAGTGTATTGGTGAAGAGGATGGTTTTGTATCACTCGCTTGTGAGTGCCCTACGAATCCATGATTTCTTCTTCACGGTGTGTATTATATGCTAGATATACTGCATGATGTTGTTTACTTGGTTCTTTAGGTTGCAGGTACATGACATCGACTCCACCTGGTTTCATAGGTTTAAGCATGTCGATCCAACGGTTAAGTTGAATGGGAGATAGTAGCTAGGTAACATGTGTCAAGTCTATGCCCTAGCCTTAGTTTGTCATCAGTCCTGATTGTTGAGTCATGATTTACCATATTTTAATGTATTTGATTCTATAAGGTGTGTGATTATTTAATAAATTTTTAGAATAATTTCATTGGTTAAAAGTGGTGATTATTTTATATTGAATTAAAATTATGTTTAGAAGTTATATTTAAATTATTAATAAAATTTAATTAAAATTAAATTAAATTTATTTGATTAATTAAATTTAATCTCAAAAGGGTTGAATTTAGTTATTAAATAATTAAAATTAATTGATTAAGTCTTATTGGATTAAATTAAATAAAAGAAAAAATTGAAAGATATTGGAAATTGCATTGTAAATTCAAAGTGGGTTTTGGAAAATGGAAAATTAAATTAATATCTTAATATTCAATTTTGCATGCAATTAGATTTAGGTTGTTTAAGATAGTTTTTATTTATGGCAAGTGCACATTTAATTAATAATAAAAGAGTTTGTTGAGAATTCATTCACCGAGAAGATTTTGGAAGAAAAAAGCTTCTTCACGACAGTGAAGGATTTTTGGAAAAAGTTGCACAAAGAAGGGTTTGAAGAAATTTTTGATTGTAGAATTGATTTGAGGAAAGTCTATTTTCATTTGTTGGAGTTTTTGATTTGGATTCATTGCATGATTGAAGAAAATTCAGGAGATGTTTGGAGGAGGCTTGCATCAGAAATTCATCTTTTCCTATAGCTTCGAATTTCAGGTTTTGTTTCGTGTTTTTTTGGTTCTTGCTTTGTTTAATACAATATATTTTGTTTAAGGATTTGTTGTTGAATTCATTGGGGATTAGGATTTGTTAATCTAAATTGATTTAAATTAATCTAAATTTGGGGAAGATTATATAAATTTACTGTAGGATTCGATTCAGTAAATGGGAAATTGTATAATCATTGTTTAATTTAAACCTAAGATTGTTCTTCAAACATTTAGATTGTTGTAAGAAGTTTTTACCCCTTTAGAAAACAATTAGATCTGGTTTTCAAAACAAACCCTCTTAGAAAACTTTCAATGAAAAAATCAAGATCTGTTTAATTTTCCTACTTTTATATTATGTGAAAATTGAAGGAATAGTTTAAAAGAAATTAGTTTTAAACCTCTTGAAGTTAGAAAGATTTTTTGGAAAAAAAATTATTGATTTCTTGTTACTGGTTTTTTTTTTCTCAATTTTACCTTTGATATTATTATGTGTAAATATATATATATATATATATTATATGTATTATATTCTAGTAAATATATATACATATAACATATAAGTATATATGTTTATTCTATAGTTGTTTAAGATTTAAATTATTGTTTTTTTTTAACAAAATCGCCATACATAGATTGGTCATTCGTCGCTAATATGAATTGTGAAAATTTGAAATGGGAATGAAATTTATTTGGTTGGTACAAAGAGAGGTGCGAGAGTACACCCACCGCCCACACTTATCTATGGGTGGGAGATGCGCGACCAATGTGACAGTGCACCCACCACATAGGGGGATGCATTGTCCCATGGGAAGCATTGCCCCCATCCTACATATGTGGGAATGGTTGGTCTGTACAAGCTACAGTCGACGCACCCACCCAGATCTTTATTTATATATTTTTTTAAACTTAGTAATAATTGGGCACTTTTTCCCCTATGTGTGTCGTTCGAAATTCAATGAATTTCATTTTTTGTACTGTTTAAATTCTATTACATATTATTTGGAATTGTTTTTTTTATTATTATGATTCGGAAATTATAAATATATTTATATATATGAATAAATATATAAACATAGATTTATATATTTATTTATTTATATATATATAGATATATAAGGTTGAATTGCAATGTATTAGGTTAATATTTAATTGTACATATTCTATGAATATAAATATATCAGAATAATAAATGTTGATGTTGATTAATATTATTTTAGTGTTTTTTTTAGGAATAACTTATGTTATTAAATAAAGGTAGGAAATGAAGATTAAAGTGAAATTTAAATAAATTGTAGAAACTGATGTGTTAGTAGTGAATTTGAAAGAAATTTTACTTGCATGGCTTTATGTTGCCTTTTAAGTAGTCAAAATATGTGTTGGATAAACTTAGAATTGTTACCTTGTGTTAAAGAAAGGCAATTAAGTTTAGTTTAATATTTATCCGATTGAAGTAATTGATTATTTACTATGAAAGCTTTAAATGGGGAAATGGATTTAAGATATCCAAATATAGTGTTTTTCATTGCCAATGCATTTTGATATTAAATTCCCTTGTGTTGATTACTTGGGAATGGGTGATTTGTACAATAAATTGTAAAGTCTTCCAGAGGTTACGGGTTGATTCTTGTTAAGTCAATCGTTTGTTTTCCCTTGGGTAGCGTTCTGTGTGTTTTGTTTCCTCCAAGTGTTGGAGTGGATTTCCTTAATTGTTGCCTCCTAGAATAGTTGAGATTACGTTGTTCAATTAGGTAGCACTTGAGTTACCCTTGGAGTCTAGTTTTGTGTAGCATGTTATCCATTAGAAGAGTGGCTTTTGTTAGGGGCCGGAGCCCAAAGAGGTAAACCGGGAAACCTTCAGAAGTGATTTTAACAAGTGGTAATTAAAGTAATGTACTTAGATGATTAGGATGCATTTCACATTAATCAAGATATTTTAACCTCACTCATAGACACAAGGGCCTGGTGAGACTTGGGGTGAGTGAGAAGGCCTAGAATGGCAAGGTCAATTATATTTTCCTAATGAGAGGTAGTTGATTTTGCATGAGTGAGTATGAGGGATGGGATTTGGTTGAGGTCACCAAGATTACCAGAGCCTAGGAAGAATGCCCAGAGGAGATCTCATGACAAACCTTGCGATGACACTCTGTTTAGGATAACATTGAGTTGTATGTTGTGTGTATGGATTTTTTGGCATACTTGATTAATATTATGTCTGGAAGCAATGTGACCTTGTTAGTGTTAGACTTTATTGTGTATGTGTTCAATATGTGTCAGTGTGAGTCTGCCTTTGGTTAGGGGTAGTACATTCTTTGTCCATGTTGCATTGTTACTATCTCCTAGCATAGGGGGTGGGCCTGTAGGTACCACTTGGTTGGGAGGAACATGCACCAAATCCGTTGGGTCCCCCTTGATCTTTAGTATGTGGTGACGATACATCCAATTGGACAGCTCATGGATCTTGTTATTCTTTTCTTGCATTGTTGTATTTCCAAATGTAATAAGTTTAATACCCATCTTGTATTTTTGAGGTGGATTTGTATTATTGTAACACTTAGTAATATTGCCTCATTTTGAGAATGAGTGATGTAATTAGTTGTTTAATTAATGAAATTATGTTATGGTTGTTATCTTCTTATCTTGTTATTTATTTATGTTGAATTAATGTTTACTACTTGAGTAATTAAATGCAATGAATGTTTAAATGATGTATGTTAATTGGGGTTTAAGTAATCTCGATTATGTGGCCCTAGGGGTTGTTATCAATTATAGATGAACATGTATGTTTAATTCACTTTAATTAAAAAAAAAATAGTACACTTTTATCCTGAATTGAAACTTCCTCTAGGGTTGCGTGGTGGGGCATTACACATTGTTTATGGTATATAGTTATGATGTAGTTATCCAACTACTCAATTGCTCTCCCAGTTTCTCAACTACTCAACCACTTCCTCCTTCCTATCTATAAATATATATGTATTATTGAAGAATAATTAATGAAATTTTCATGCACTTTTCACAACAGTTATGAGCTTAACGAGTTCCTCGGATATTTAAATCTCCCCATACGAAACTACAGATCCAAATAAAAAAACATGCATTCTAACTTTCAATGCTATGGATTTAGGATTTAAATTTGATGGATATCTGTTTCTTTAGGAAAGCTTGGTACATGACATAGAAAAGGCATTCTAGATTTGAAAAGGATTAAACATGAAGTTTGATTAAAGATGTCTTTCAATCCAAATATAATAGGGAATGAATCATGGTTATAGTAGCCTCCTATCGAACTTAAAGCTTGACATATTGTAGGTGTTGCAATTCGTGAGATTGAGGAATTTGGAGAATGCATTTCCTTATATATTTATGTTTGACTTGTATAAATGAATATATATTTTTGTTCAAGACATATGATAGCAAGGAACCATTAAGGTAAAGGAATGTATGGGTACACTCACACACTAAATTTATGCATTGACAATAGATTTATATTAATTGAAATTGTGTGGTATAATGAAGGAAGAAGATAAATAGAATAAGATAAACACCTATGCATTTCTTTTAGCACATTATAAAGGATATTTGTAGACTAGATAAGTGGCATGTGGAGAAGCATGAAAAATCACACAAAAGATGACTAAGGAATATGATGGTATATACTAAGTAATTAAGGGAAAAATTCAAAAGGAAACACTCAAAAAATAATAACTCAAGACACTAATAAATCTAAGATTTATTCTCAAAGTGTAGGGGTTCCCTATTTGATAGAAAGGGGCAAGTTGAGACAAGAAGAAATACTATCTCTTTAAATATAATATTTGATAGTGATATATAAGGTTGATCTACTCAAGGGCCTAAAATATTCATTTTAAAATTATTTATTATCATTTTATAACAATATTTAAAATTATTGTGATAATTGGTCTAAGGTGAGATAGTAGGTACATGTGTTCCAATCATAAAATATTCATCAATTATGAACAACATGATTGTCAGAATAAATATCATTTACTTTAAACATAATCATTTTTAAAATTGTTATTGAAAGTCAATTTTCTAATAATGAAGATCTAAATAGTTTCTTGATTAATTTCACAAAATCCTTGAACATTGTTCCCTTTCGAATATTTGGAAATACATATAATGAGTCATTGCTAATAGCGAATGAAGTAATCGTGGGGATGGTGATTTTATTCTAGAATTAATTAAAAAAAATTCCCCTTTTCTTCTCAACTATTTTTAAAATTCACATAAAATATCTAGTGTATTACTTAGAAAATTTTGGTGTATAATTAGTAATCTTCACAACTAAACTCTTAGACTATAAGTATATTTAATGATATTTTTTTGCTATTTAATCATTAAAAATATCACTATAAAAATAAGTAATTATTCTTTAAAAAATTGTTAAAATGTTTAGTTTAGTGATATACATATATTAATAAAAAAAAATCATAATTATAAAATTACAAAAATCATTCTAAACTTTCTCCTTATAATGATTTTGTTTACACATCTCAATCATAATATAAATCTGTATAAAAATATTATTTCTATAATTTTTTTTTCATTGATCTTAATCATATTAGTTAGGTGTTACCACCCCATGATCACAAACTAAATATCTATAACAAATTATTCTTATAAATTTTAGCATATTTTAGTACCTATAGCCATTATAAATATACTAAAATTTGAATGAGATTTAAAAATTATTAATAATTGGAAAGGCAATAAATTTGTTTCATAAATATAATAATTAGTCTAGTTTCCATTGAATATTTTTAAGAAATAGAATCTTAAAATTGAAAAAATATGAGATGTAAATTGCATTATAAAAACTATTTCGAATATATAGAATGTTCTAAATAGATAAAATGAAAAGATTATTTGATATCCACGTAATAACTATGATTATTGATGGTGGAAGAATAAGTTTATGTTAGAAAATTGAACAAATATATATTATCATTAAAATAGATTATTAAAGTAATTTGATAAATGATTAAAAATTTATACATAAGTAATTTATTCTCCTCAATTTATAAAAGAATATAACTAAAATAGAAGACTGATATTTAAATTATTGAAAAGATAAAAAATATTAAAGAATATAAAATAAAACTTATTGTTCAAAGTTCAATCATATTTAAAAATTTGACATTAATTTTTTATTTTTTTAGACAAAAGCGGACAAGCCATCATATATAATAATAATAATCTGATTCAAAGGGTTCCCCCATGGAAGAACCAGAAAGAAACCTCGCGATCGCAGCCCTATACATACAATACTATATAGAAGTTTTTTACATAATCAGGAGTCTTTAAAAGATTTTGAAAAAACCTTGGATACCCAAAGACCCAGTAGAACTATATATACAATCATATTTCGAGATCTAAGATAAGCCATCGAAATCTCCCTTATAATACTCAGATAGGTATTAATTTCGTCCAACTATTCTCTGGCTTTAATTAATAATATATTGATAAAATAATAATATGATTCTTTAATAACAATATTAACAATTTTATCATCTATAATCTCAATTCAAACAACCAAATAAAATTTAGAATTTATTTAAATTTAAATTCTATTCTTTGGATCTAGTTCGATTAGCTAAAGCATTTTGTTGAGGTAGAGTGCCATCCGTCATGTGAAAAAAGTTTTGAAAAAAATTCTATCCCAAAAACACACATATATACTACTCATAGAACTAATTTAGAATAGCTTCAACATACTTTTACATGAAAATTAATTAAATTCTGAATCATTTAGCTAAAATAAATAAAGTGCTAATATATAATACTTCATAATGTAGTCTACTGAATAAAATGTTTTAGAAAACGAATGGAGAATGCAAAATAAAAGCTGTCTGTACCAGGAGTGTCAATCACATTTAATATTCGGCCACCCTTCCACGTGCGTTGCTCCATCTTACACTCATTCGTAACAGACCCAAAGCTCCAAATCGACTTGAAGGTATCACGGCCAAGGATGGAATTACCAGTTGAGCTCTTGCCATTGCCAGTACGCCCCACCAAAACAAGAGTCGTTGCTTCCATTCTTACTTTACCCAATTGAACTGCAACTAACAGAGAAGCTTATGAATTTCCTCTCCCATTCATATCAGATTTAAAAGCTAATCTAAATCAAACATACCCAGTTCAGTAATATACAGCTAATCGTAAGGCTGTGGTAAGCTTGAATCCTGTGAAAAAGCCAGCTGCTTTGCGTTGGAAATAAGGCAAGGTGGCGGGAAACGAATAAGTTTGCCAAAGTTGAGAGGACGCAGAGAGTGCTTTCAATATTCGAAAACAGGAATTTATTCTAAAGATATGAAACTCGACAAAACTACAAGCTCGGTAAACGAATAAGGCATCCGAATAGAAGGATGTGGGAACTAAACTTTTCTCTCCGCTACCAGCAATCACAATATTTCCTTAGCTGAAACGAAGGATGTTTTTTTAATGTTTTTTATTTTTATATTCACTTCAGTTGTAAAAGTTGGGCATCTATCTGCAAGAAGACCGGAAGGACATATACTTTCACATCTTTAGATTGTAAAAGGAACTTCAACTATGATGCCACATACTTTATGTGGTTTAAGAAATAGTGTTTTTTTTGCTTTTTGTGTTGTTAAGCGTTAGTTGATACTTACTTTTAAATATAAAAGATATCAATTTTTTGTTTACTTATATACATAGTGGGTCAAGTTTAAACATCAAAACAAAATCATAACAATATTTAGTGGGTCAAGCTCAAACAACAAGAATCAACAAAGTGATTAGGTGATGAGAGATACACTATCAAGGTGGATCATGGTTATCTAGTTTTCCCCAAATATTACTCGGGATGAAATCATCAATAATCGATTCCCAACCAGAGGGAGCACCCCTTGTTTTTAATCTTCAACTACAAGTTTTTCAAATGAGCAAGAGAAAACACTAGCTCTAGGTGAGGAAACTTGTCATAGTCTAACCATATTGAAGTACTTCACCCATTAGAATAGGTTGGAGGTCTATGAGAGAGCTGAAACCACTTGCAAGCAACATGACCCTTAGCTTGTCTATAAGGTGATTTGGAGACATGTGATTAGGAATCATAATCTCTTACATTGGGCTAGCTACATCCATGTGTATGCCCACATGAACAAAAGGGATCCTAATAGCAGGTAATACCCATCTGGTTCAAAAGTACCTAAAGTTGAGTATCTTTAACTGCATCCTTGTTGCTTGCACATGCAGTTTTATAAGCACATTAGAGGAAATGACATATTTAGTTTAAATATAGAACTGTATAAACTATGCAATTAGTAAGAATAGTATAATTTTTGTATTTCTAAATTCTTAAAGGAATCTCCACCCTAAAATCATGCCAAATTTAGGTAAATTTAAAGGTTAGGTAGGGTCATTCTCCTATTAGAACTACATTCCATGAAAATCTATCAAGCCCAAATGGGTTGAACATGGAATCAATTAAATTATAAGCCTCCTAGGATCTAGTGTAAAATTATAAAACATTTTTATGAGTCTCAAGTTGTCGAAAAAATGAATAATAAGAATTTAAGAACCGTGGAAAAGATAGTTTTGATCCAAGTGGGAGACCTTGATAAATAAGACACTAGACCGATTGAGTAATCTAGGGTTTAATAATAACAAACCATAAAATCTAAAGTGTATAGTTTGAAGTGCCTAAAGATAACTATAGGTGTCAATATTGGTTTAACTAAGAGGCTATGGGAAGATGAGGTATAAATGAAAACTATCCCTTGGGTATATATTAAATGGTTTATTAAGACACTATTTCTAGTCCTTTCACCATAGATTGAAATTCTTATGCCCAAAATTTTAAACATTGTGGGGAGGAACAAAATCAATAACTATCTTGTATGTCTCATTATCTTTGTTATAAAGCACTATAACTTTAGCTTGGCCCAACACTAGTATTAAGAAATTTAACTGATTTTTTTGAGAAGATTTAGAAGTATTTTGACTCCTTTAATATACAAATTTGAAGCTCAAATCTAAGAGTATTTTTCCAAAGGTTGGTGTTGACAAGAAAATACTAGTCAAAATTAGATAGACTAATCATTAATAAAAGAATAAATATAGAAATCGTTACCAGCATGCACAAAAGTTAGGGCTTTATGGATTTCTAGGCCTTCCACATGTTGTTCTATAACAAATGTGCCTTCTCTATATAGGTTATATCATAATGGGGAGAGTATCGAGGTTGATACCTTTACATGCTAGCTATTTTAATGGTACACTTGAGAAAATACAATGTTAGATGAGATCATTCTTGAAATAATTTCCTTCTAGGGCCCTACTGATCTATTTAGCACAAAATACTATGCATTAATAATGGATTGAGAGTAGTAATCAACCATTATAATGTTTGGGGAAACTAATAATCTCATGCCACATAGTGAAATCACTTGTTAATATTAGATGGGGCATATATAAAATCCATAGGAATTTTTTTTAATTTTCAAATAGGAATTCCTAGGTGGAACCCAAAAATAATATTTATAAACATGAGTAGTGACCAAAATTTTAAAGAACATGCAACATTTACCAACTACATAAATAGGTTTAGTAATCCAATAAATCAAACTTCTCCCAATTTTGGGTATAATAACTCACCATAAGATGTAGGGCATCTATGAAAATCAAAAGTGGTTCCCTAATAGATCCCCTTCTAGCTAAATAAATTAAACTAGATGGGCTTAGGAAGGAAATATTTATTATAGAATTAAATCTTCTACCATTGAGTACTAAAACCTAGAGCCTTATCAAATATGTCTTGGAAATTAATTGATTGTTTGATATTATCATTTTCTTAATTAAAGGGAGAAATGTAGTTATCCACAAAGTGGCCATATATGAGATAGGTAAATAAATTGGGAAAGTAATGGCCATGACTAAATTCTTGTAAGATACATGGGTCAAAAGATAGAAAAATACTTCAATAGAAAGAACATATAGTGCATGGGCTAAAATGCCACCTTGGTGAGTAGGTTTAAAGAGATTTTTTTCTATTATTGGCCATTAATGGGAATAAAAATTACATACTTCTACAAACAAATATTAACTAAATACTTAGTATGGAGCTAATATCCCAATTCCCAAAGAATGATAAAGATGATATTCCATTCAATATGGTCATAATCCTTACTAAGGTTAAATAGGAGAAGTTCACTATAGGTTGCTAGTAGTTTCAAGCCCAAGCCATCCCTTCCTAGATAATAATAATATTTTTCATTATGCACAAAATATTAATGATTCTAATTTTCTTGGGGTAAAACTAGCTATGGAAGAAAATGTTACAATATGAGGACTAATATTTGTTAATTATTTTCTTGATACGTTGAGAAAGGTGATTAAATTCCCATTCTAGAGTTCCTTTGAGTTTCCATCTTTAGCTATGAGCTTAGTATTTCTATTATTTATAAAATCCCTAAATAAATACAATAATAATATTATAGATTAAAAAATTGAAATCATTACCAATAGTATTAAAAAAGAGCTCTATTAAACTCACATTGGAATCTTCAAAATTCATGACAAGGTTCATAACAAAATAATTCATTGAGAGTGAAATTTTCAAGCCACCATGTTTAAGAACGACTATAAAGAAATAATCTATTCAACAATAACTTCTTTGATAGTTCAATAATTCTCACATCACTAAGATATCTTGGAGGATGTAATGAAATTATTTTGAGATTTGTAAACCATCCTTGATATTTTTATGGTTTAAGATGTGTGATGATATTACAAGGCAAGGTAAAATCCTATAAAAAATTGTCTCTTATTTCAAGCCAATGATATTGATATTTTATTTGGGAACCATTAGCTAAATGATTATTTGTAACTTCCCATGATGATGTTTGATAACACACAACTAAACCAATGGATCAAATGGTTGAAATTTTATATTTTTAATGGCTTGGAAAATATCTAAAGTGGTGACCTCATATGTGAGAATAAAAATAGCCCACTTGAGAAATTTTATTGCATCATTCAAAAAATAAATCTAGCTTGTTTGATACATGGGATGATGTAGGAGCATCTAGGTCCACATAAAATAGACATCGATCAAAACTATTTTGGTTTGGTTTTCTCCTTTTTTTCGCTTTTGGTTTTCTTTCTTTGGGGTAGTTCCATTTGGTTTTGGTGGCCATTGGTGAAGAAATAGAATGAAGTTTTTTCATAGATTGAAAAACATAATATTTTATTACGTAATTTTAAATTCCAACCTACAAGCACCATTCTTCATGTCAGTCATTTTATTAGTTAACTTTAAAAGGAAATAATATTTTATATTTTTTAGTTTGAAATAAATAAAATTAGATGGGTTGGCATAAATATGAAGAGTCACCAAGAAATGAGTCATCCATCCATGAATAAGGAAAAACAAAACATCAAAGGAAAGGATAAAATAAATAGACAAGCATGAGGAAACGAATAGACACTAGCAGCAAAAGAAAAGATTTTTAAAAAGTTATAGTTTAAGGAAGAATGTGCTAAGGGGGAAGTAGCCAAAAAAGGGGTGATAAGGACATCATGGAATAAGAATAAGCATGAAGATTCCTCCTTGCTTACATCATGAAATGAGTGAACTAATATAAATGCATTTGCATTGTTATGTAGAGTAAAATCAAGGAAGTATAGAAAGTGTATAGGAATCAAAGAGGTGGAATTAATACATATTTGAAAGCATTAAGGAGGGGCATGAAATTGGTCATAAAGAAGGAAATACCATAGATGCAAAACTAAAGGATTTAATGTTGAACATGGCACATGGCAAGTGGTTGGTTTTGTACTATTGAAAAATGTCATCTGCTACATTATCACACTTGTTTGGGCCCTTGTATACTAAATGAACCTAATTGTACCTTATTTGGGTATTGTAAAGTGTTTTCTTATAATTTCAAACTAATCTAGGGTTTTATTAATTAGTTGGGCTTCTTTATGCCTTATTCGGCATTATTTTGCATCCACAAGCATTAATTAATGCATCTTTCTAAGGATAATCCTAACACACATGCAATGAACAATAAAAAACTATTTTTTTTGGATTATGTGGAGTAGATTTAGTGATCTAAAACTCATACACCACCTTGGGTGTATGATTCCCACCTATGTTTTGGGGCCTTGATCTGGATTTCACATCAATCTAAGCATTTCATGAAATATGTGTCCAAAAGCCTTGCTTGATGGGACTCATATGCCCAGCCTAGCATATGAGTCCCATGTGTCTTAAACCTAAATTAAATTAAAATTCTTGGCTGGATTTTATTCTTCTAGATTTTATGTTGGCTTGTAGTGTTGTAATTTTGGGAAATTTTTCATAGATAAGTTTAAACACAAGATTATTTCACTCATTTTTCACCTAACAAGTTGATGAAGCATTCTTATAGAAAAATTGTGATCAAGAGCATTTACAAGAGCATTCAAGAGTGATTATCAAAAAATTTGGAGCATTATTCAAGTATCAAGCATCATGCATGATGTTTTTGTTTGAGCTAACATTTGTGATGTAGGGTTTCATGATTCAAGCAAGCATTCAATTCAAGATTTAAAACTTTCAAGAAAGAGTCAAGATCTAAATCCATTGGATCCATCTCATACATGTTTGAAACACTTTATTTATAGGGTTTGGCAAGTTGCAATATTATTTATTTATTCATTCATCATTCCTCATTTCTACTTGATTTGATTTCAAGGTTTTGATTACCAAAATAGCATTTGACAAAGGTAAACCCCTATCCACTAACAAAACAACATTTTTCCATCTCCTTTGTGTGTTATTTTTAGATATAGGTTGAATAAAAATGGAAGAGAAATATTGGAAATAATTTATTAAGTGTACAAAGTTGTCAAAGTAGTCACCTTGTTTACAAGATAAAAAAAAAACATCTATAGAGTAGAATTCAACAATTCAGATCTGGAAACCAGGTTGAGAAGATAGAGTAGAGATTAAAGAGAAGATTTATATCTTGATACTCCAAAAAATACAAGCAAGAATTATACACCACTTGTAGCATATGAGTCCCAGTATAGCCACTTTTCAAAAAAATTGAATATCCTAAGTCAACACTGCTAGATTTTTGCCAAGAAACCCTAATTTGGTAATTATATGCCCATACTGAAATATGCATCCAATCGTGCTCTAAAATAAGTATTTTAATCATTTTAGATCTTGTTCCAAGATACTACAATTTTCTAGGTGCACCTCTCTGATTTCTCAAATTTATGTTCTAATTTGCATTCATTTCTAGCTCATTTAGTAAAGTTCTACATGTCATTAAGTTTAATCATTAGGTCTTGCATGTTACTAGTCTTTCAGGGCCTATATTAGTGGTGAACCATCTTTTCATCATTTATCATACCATAGGAAACCTCTATGCCCTTTTCATCCTTGGACTGAGATATCTAGGGTTTCCTTAAATGAGAAGTGAAAGAAAACCAACTATTCTATGTCCTAAACTATATAAAAAGTGACCAAATTTTCATCCTTTTATTTTGGTTAACTTGCATTTAGAACACATTATTTCTAATTTGGAGTTCATCATACTGCTTAATTTAGTTTTCATTAACTTTTCATTAGGTTTTACATTAGTTAATTTGCATCTATGGTTTCTAAATCTTGCATTAGTGAGAGTGCATATAGGTTGCATTTTTTCCTCTTGCATCACTAAAATTGACTTTAAATCTACATTTTCACTTAGTTTACACATCATCCAAAATAGAAAACATAACATTTACACAACATTTGATGAAAATAGTGCGAAAACCCTAAGCAGGGACTCGTACACCCCTCTAGAAAATTCATTCCCATTATAAATGTTTTTTTCCTGATTTCTAGGTATTTTGTGGTGATTGTTATCCAACAATCAAACCCCTAAAAAACGCTGATTGGGACTCATATGCCCCTTTGAGCAATTTAGTCCTATTGTAAATTTTAATTTGCATTTTCCAGCATTTAAAACTCTATTTTTGTATTTCAGTTTATTATTATTACATTTACATTTTAGTTCACAAAGTTTTTATTTCATTCATTGCATTACATCTAGCTCAATTCAATTCATTTCATGAATTGCATAATCTCAAGTGTGCATTTACACCTTTTATTCTAAATTTCTTGCATTATACTTCAACATGGATATGTGCTTTGGTAAGTTTTGGATGTCCTTGAAATCCTTATTGGATGTGTCAAACTATTCTTTTGTAAATGAGCCTAATGAAATTGAACTCACTCATGCTCACTCAAATCCTAATGCATGTCCTGCTCGTGATGTTGACATAATTGGAGAAGATGATGACAACATGAATAATTTTTTAAATGATTGCCTTAACAAACTTGAGATTAATCCATCCTTTTATCCATCAATGAAAAAATCAACAACCCCTACCATCTTACCACTTGAGATGTTTGGTTACTTAAATCTTGAAACTGAGATATAAGCTAAGCCTAATTTCCCTATAATAATTGAACGTAGTTCCTCTAATAAAGTGAACATTCAACCATTCTACATTAATAAAATGACCAACACTCCCATCAATATAGAAGATACATATGGAAAAGGATTCACGATCTTAAGCAAACAAGAATGTGACACAACAAGTGAACATGAAATTCATCAACTCTTAGAGAAAATAGTAACTTAAGATACCAAAGTGTTAGGATATCAAATTCCTCTTCTCGACATAAGTTTCCTCCTTCCTAAGGAACAACCAATGTCTCATACTAATGATAAGGATGATAGGATCATCTTAGGTCCCCCTCATTGACAGTCAACTTAAGAAATTGGTGAATCTAGCAAGTGATGAAAACCTAACAAAATAAAGAAACTACAATTTCCTTATCCACCAATTGTAATTGAAATGAATTTACAAATATTTCTACATTGAAGACTAATTGCATTACCACCCATAAGAGAAGATCAAACACCAAATCCTAAGAATACAAACACATCACATTATCGATATCATAGGGCTATTAGACATAGTAAAAATGAGTTTCATGCTTTACAACAAATATTTAAAAATCTTGATATCATAGAAATAATACCTTCAAGCATGCCCTCTTGCTCCTTGCCTTGTAATATTTTTAGGATCATAATATTCTCATTATTACATGATTTGCATTCATTACAAATCATTTCAAAATGAAAGGATCTCCTCTTTCTCATCACCTACGTCATCTCTTTCTTTTCTTGCACACAATGGGGGCAAGAATTACATAGCCTTGTCCTAATAGTACATTTATTGTTGTCCCTTTGGCTAGTTGTCCACATTTTGTATATGATGAACACGGTTGGGATGCAAACAACCTACTAAAAGGTTGAATCACATGTGCCTTACTAGTATTTTACGTGTATTTTTTTTTTATTGCATGTAGTTAACGTTATCCCCTATAATGTTATGTTTAATGTCTTTCTCTCTCTTTGTGAAATTCCTCTATTTGTATCTACATTCTTCTCTATGTCGTAATTTTTTTTCATTTGTCTTGTGTTTTCCTTTTGCAAATGATAAAAGGAATCAAGACATTTAGGTCTCTTCCATGTTGATTTGAAAGGATTTTTCTTTGTTTTCACTCTCTTTGTGTCCTTCTTCTAGTTATATTAGTATTTGGGGAATGATGGCATTTCTAATCTCTATAGAAACATTGTAGCAAAGACATACTTACATCAAATCCATGGATTCCTTAGGTGTTTGGGATTTCATTTTGGGGGAAACCCCTCTTTCATGGCATAGCTTCAATGGGAAAGATATGACTTGGCATAGGGCTTTCTAAATAGGCTCTCATTTCTTCTTTATTGTTAGAATTTATCATGTGCTAACTTTAAAGTAATTGCTCACAACATGGTGTTTAGAAATTTCTTTAAACTGGGTGCATACATTGGCATTATTCTTTTACATGTTTCATTGCGTAGTCTTCTTACTTCATGCAAAAAAGAATTCATTTTGTGGTGACATTGGGTGTGATTTCCTTCAAGAGCATGATCTCTCTTAGATTATTATATTCCTCTTAGTGGCTTGATGTGACACATTACATCCCCTGAGTTTTGAATCTTCTATTCTTCAATTGGTCCTCTCTTGGAGACATTAGGCACAATTTTCCCTAAATTAAAGACCTTACATGAACTAAGAAAAACTTATTTGAATGTGCCTAACACTCTTAAATTTGTTTTTATATGGAAACCTTACATAACACACTTTACTCGCCTATGGAGCCATTTTGTTTGTTCACGAGTATCCAGCATATGAAGCTTTCACTTCCTCATGAAGCTTAGAGTTCTTTTTTGTGTGGTACCTTACCAAAGTTATCAAGAGGTATAGCTTTGGGCTAGTTGTATGAGAATTCAAAATTCGGAATGAATTTCCCATAGCCACTTTCTTGTGAGTGCATATCGGTCACAGGTGTATGTGTCCCACCCTTTTCAATACTCACCCAATGCACAACCTAAAGTTTTTGTTTCCTTAAAGTGAGTGCAAGAATTTTTGGACAAACAACCTAGATTTGATCCAAAATATGTTGGAAAAATGGCCGAAGCTTGATCTACCCCTCTTTTGTTTTTTTTTTTTATTATCTTCTTTATGTCTTTAATAGTGTATGCTTGTGCCTTATTATTGCTCCTTATATTATTTTCATGTGAGTTCTTTTGTGCTAATGTTGGTTTACCATAATATCTTGATTTTGGGGGCTTGACCATCCCTCTTGATCATTTTAATCCTAGATATTACTAGAGTTGGTACATTGGAACCCATCTTGATGCCTACTTGTCTACTTTAGTGTGAGTTTGAAGCAAGTTCCTCCTCTCACTAAAGTGGGGGCTAAATGTAGTGTTGAAAAATGTCGTATGTTACATTTTCATACTTGTTTGGGCTCTTGTATACTAAATGAACCTGATTGTGCATTATTCGGGGTTTTGTAAAGTGTTTTCTTACAATTTCACACTAATCAAGGGTTTTATTAATTAATTGGACTTCTTTATGCCTTATTTGGCCTTATTTTGCATCCACAAGTTTTAACTAATTTGCATCTTTCCAAGGATAATCCCAACACACATGTAATGACCAATCAAAAATTAATGTTTTTGGATTATATGACCTAGATTTAGTGATCTAAGACTCATACACCACTTGGGAATATGATTCCTACCTAAGTTTCGGGGCCTCAATCTGGATTTCATATCAATCTAAGTATTTCTTGAAATATATGTCCCAAAACCTAGCCTATGAGTCTCTTGTGGCTTAAACATAAATTAAATTCAAACTCTTCATGGGATTTCATTCTCCTAGATCTAGTGTTGACTTGTACTATTGTAATTTCAATAAATTCGGCATAAACAAGTATAAATATAGGGTTATTTCACTCATTTTTCACTTAGCAAGGTGACAAAGAATTATTATAGAAAAATTGTGATCAAGAGCACTTAAAAGAGAATTCAAGAGACTTCAAGAGTGATTATCAAGAATTTTGGAGTATTAATCAAGTATCAAGCATCATGTTTGCGTTTGAGCTAACATTTGTGATGTAGGGTTTAATGGTTAAAGCAAGCATTCAATTCAAGATGTACAAAATTCAAGCAAGAGTCACGATTGAAATCCATTGGATTCATTGCATACATGTTTGCAACAATTTACTCCTATGGTTTGGTGAGTTGTAATACTTTTTTATTTTCATTCATCATTCCTCCTTTCTACTTCATTTCATTTGAAGGTTTGATTTCTAAAATGGGGTTTGACCAAGGTAAACCCCTATCCACTAACAAAAAAACATTTTTCCCTTTCTTTAGTGTGTGATTTTTAGATCTAGGTTGAAGATATATTGAAGAGAAAGATTAGAAAGAAGTTTTCAAGTGTGCAAAGTTGTCAAAGTGGCCACCTTTTTTACAAGCTCACTAAAAGACATCTACATAGCAGAGTTTAGTAATTCAGATCCAAAAATTAGGTTGAAAAGATAGATTGAATATTGAAGAGAAGATTCACATCTTGATACTCCAAATAGGCCAAGAAGGACTGATACATCTATTTTGGTGTATGAGTCCTAGTGTAGCCTCTTTTCCAAATTTTTGAAGATCCTAAATCAACATCGCAAGATTTTTGTTCCTGCCCAAAAACCCTAATTTGTGACTAGTAATCCTAATATGGCATATGAGTCCCAATGTGCCCTAAAATCAATGTTTTCATCATTTCATATATTTTTCTGAGCTGCTATAGGTTTCTAGGTGCATCTCTCTTATTTCTTAGCTTTATGTTTTGATTTACATTCATTTCTAGCTCATTTAGTGAATCTATGTATATCATTACATTTAATCATTAGGTCTTGCATGCTACTAGTATTTACAAGCCCTTTCTTCGTGGTGGACCCTCTTTTAGTCTTTGACCATACCATAGGACACCCCTATTGTATATCTCTTTCCCCTTTTCATCCTTGGATTGAGATCTCTAGGGTTTTCTTAAATGAGAAGTGGCAAAAAACTATATGCTCTATGTCCTAAACTACATAAAGAGTGACCAATTTTTCTTCCTTTCATTTATAAATGGTAAATGTTAGAAATTTTAAGGTAACTAATAAATCAAAATTGAGTGTGATAAGGATGACACATATGAAGAAGAAATTAAATTGAATTCTTTGAAGGCCCATCAAATCAAAAGGTTGTGAAAAATGAAGAAGGATTGAAAAGTTTAAAATTATACAATAGAGGTAGCGCAACAAAGATAAGAGGGTGTTGACTTGCAGGATAAGAAAATTAAAAGTGAAAGAAGGGGTGGTTCACAATAAAAGGTGAAGGATTAATTTTGAACATAGAAAAAAGTGGCATGTGTTTTCAAGGAAAAAATAAATAGGATTTTAAACAAGTGGATAGATTAATACGGGCAAAAAATATTCCATGATGGAGAGATGAGAGCTACACATAATAAAGGTTTTAGTATATCAAATTCATGTATGTGGAAAGACATAAAGTCTTCATAGTGTGTTTCCTGGAAGAAGAGTATTAGGCCAATGTGAGGGAGATGAAGAGTTGGAAGATTGGACGAGTAATAGAGTCATCCAAAAATTGTAAATCATTTTTTTGATAATTGTAATTCTTATTTTCAAGGTTCATACTAAATAAAGTGATTGGATTTGTTTTCAAATTTTGGTATTTTATTGGGTAATTATAATCGATTTAAAAATTGACACAAGCATTTGTTGATTTTATACTTTATCATCCATGAAGTTATATGTAATCTATGTTTTGCAAAAATTGGGTTGAGATGGTTGACTGTGGTTTCCTTGTCTTTATCAAATCATATCAGATCTAGAGGTTATGAGTGTGGAAATAAATCACTGAATGTGAGGTAGCTTGCACCAGGACCTCCAAGTGGAGAGGGGAGTGAGAAAAGGTTTCAGGTGCACAAGAAGACCATCAAACGTGAGGAAACATATGGAAAAAAATTTGGATTGAGGAAGAGTAGCTCAAAAGTATCATTGCAGGTGAGTCAATTCTGAGTGATTAAGGGCTGGAAAATGTAAGGGAAGTGATGAGGAATTGGTAAATTATAGAAGGTATAGTGGGTCATGGATGTGAATGGAAGGTATATTGCAAGTGGTGTAGCATGAAGCAGTTGCAAGGGCGAGTTTCAGTGAAGGCATGCTAGAGGAGGGCATGGAGAGAAAACGATGTGTTTAGTAGAGGAGGTCAAGCCACCAATGATAGAATTCACTAGATTTTATCCATGGTCTCAAAGGGTGATTCTATCACTCAACTCCACCTTTGTGAGACCATCCTCAAAAATATATTACCCAACATGTTTGATGTTGGAGCATTTGGATCCACAAACAATCAACATCAACCAATTTTTTTATTGGTTTAGTTTTCTTGTTTTCATTTTGGTTTTCCTTCTCTAGGGTAGTTCCATTTGGTTTTGATGGTTATTGGTGAAGAAATTAAATAAAATTTTGTCATTGATTAAAAAACATCATATTTTACTATGTAATTCAAAATTCCAGTTTGCAAGCACCATTCTTCAAGTTTCCCATTTTAAATAGTTAGTTGAGAAAAGAAATAATATCTTATATTTCTCAGTTTCAAATAAAAAAAATGAGATGGTTTAGCATAAATATGAATATTCACCAAGCAATGAGTCATCCATCTCTAACTAAGAAAAAACATAAAAGTAAAGGAAGGGACAAGAGAAATATATAGGCATAGGGAAATGAATAGACATAGGAAGCAAAAGAAAAGAGTTTTAAGAAGTTATAGTTTAACGAAGAAGCCGGTAATGGGGAAATAGAAAAAAAAGGTCATAGGGAGGCCATAGAGGAAGAATGAGCATGTAGAGTCCTCCTTGCTCGCACAATGAAACAATTGCAACCCAATGCAAATTCCTTTGCATTTTTATGCAGAGTAAAATCAAGGAAGCATAGAAAGTGCTTAGGAATCAAAGAGGTGGAACTAATATAGATTTGAAATCATTAAGGAGGGGCGTAACATTCATCATAGATAAAAAAAAATACCATTGATTTAAAACTAAGGGATTTTTTACTAAACATGCCACATGGCAAGTGGTTATTTTAAATGACAAACATTGGAACTTAGATGGTAGTGAATAAGTTAGAAATACATATGATACAGAGGACACATATTAAAAAGAGTTTAAATTGAATGCTTTGAAGGCCCCAAAAATTTAATGGTCATGCAAAATGAAGAGGAAGGATTTAAAAGTTTGAAATTATACAATAGAGGTAGTGCAACAAAGATAAGAGGGTGGTGACTTGTGGGATAAGAAAATTAAAAGTGAAAGGAGTTATGGAGTGTAATGAGAGGTGAATTATTAACTTTGAACATAGAAAGAAAGTGGCCCATGTAGTCAAGGAAAAAAATAAAAGGATTTAAAACAAGTGGGTAGATAAATATGGGTAGAAAACATTTCATGGTGGAGAAATGATAGTTGCATAGAATAAATGAATTAGTATTTCAAGTCCATGTATGTGGAAAGACATAAAGGCTTGACGGTACTTTTTTTGGAAGAAGAATACTAGGCCAATGTGAGGGGGATGAATAGTTTGACAACTAGAGGAGTAATAGAGTTGCCTAGAAATTGTAACTTGCTTTTTTCATAATTGTAATTCATTTTTTCAAGAAATTATAAATAAAGTGATAGGATTTTGTTTCCAAATTTGGGTATCCTTTTTTAATAAAAGAGGGATACAAATTTTATTGATCCAAATATTCCAAATAGAAATAAAAGAAACAAAAAACCCATTTAAGGGATCAAAGAAACAAACCAAAGAAATCAGACCACTCCCAATAAGCTTCTCATATCCTCCACACAAACTTCTAGGACCTCATAAATATCATCAAGAAGATTAACCCAAAAATCCACATTCTAGGTACCCATCCACCTAGATTCCCATCTAGTCAAACCATCAGCCATCTTATTCCATTCTTGAGGGATATGAAAAAAGGTGACAGCCTCTAGAGCACCACCTAGAGCAATGATTTGCTCCACAATAATAGTTAGCTACCAACTCACACCCTCCAAATGCTACTTGTTCAGTAAATCAATAACAATCTATGAACCTAATTCATAAATAATACATCTCCATCCAAGAGCACACACCCTTTCTACGGCAAAAATAATAGTGAAGGCCTCCATAAAATTGTTATTTTTTTTACCTTTATAAATAGAGAAGAAGAAAACCACCACTCGGGTGATCCCACAATATTGGTTTACAATTTTTTGCCAAATTGGACATTGAACTAATTTTTTATAACCAAATCTTCGTTTTTGGGCACCTATAGTGGCTAAACCGTGAGGAATTTGAAGATGATGCAAACCAGTGATTTGTGAAATTTTTTCTGTAGATTCTAAATATATTTTTTCAATATTTTTGGAATCAAATTGCACTTATTTTTATATCTCCTTTGAAAACTAGTTTTTTTAGTAAACACCATTTTTAAGGAGAGATGCTCACCGTATACAACATAACTTTTTTTCGATGAAGGATAAAATTCTATTTTTTTGCATTTAGATTTGTAACTAAGATATATATTCCTTTCATTTGATTTCATAGTGTTTTATTGAATTTTTTTTCCTTGATCAAGTGTCAAAGTTAAACTAACTACAATTCCAACATAGGTGGACTATATACAACATAACTTTTTGTGTATGTATCAAAATTCAATTTTATTTTATTTTATCAAGGATTTCAATATCTATTGAATTGATATTTTCCAAAAAAAAATTGATAATCTACTATTTTTCTACATATGCAAAACAAAGAGCTTGATTTTTAGTGAAAAACCTATATTCACAAGAAATAAAAAATAAATATAATAACAAACTTAAATTTATTTAAAATTATACTTTTTGGGAAGATTATAATAAGTACTACATACAAAAAATAAATTTTAAATGAATTCATTTGATCCCCTAAAAAGTAAATCAAAAGTGGTTTTCTATCATCATTTTGATAGGTGTAAAGGAGACTTCGTTATAGGTATGGTTTAGAAATAGTGGGGTTCTATCCAAAGGGGTTTGATCTAATATGGTTTGATCAAAACCTCTTCAATCAGAATCCTTAAAATGAAACTTTTAAAGGCTTAAATCATTATATTTTCTAAAAATATGTGATTTCGGCAAAAATTAGAATCTCCTCAATATTGTAAGCCAATATTATGGAATCACCCACCCTTGAACTATCCCTTCCAACACCTCCAACTACAATAGGTCCAAGATTACCTCTAAGAAAACCATAAATATTAATTTTTGAAACACCCAAAGGAGGGGGACACCAATGAACACTTTGTTAAATCTTCCTCCTACTATACTTTCTATGCCCATGTAGTGGGGCCCTCCTACAACTGCCTGTAAGACCCAAATACCTCACCCACACGAAATCACTAGGATCCATAGGAACTAAAAAATCTCACTTATCTACCAAAGTCTCCTAAATAGACCCCAAAATTCTCAAGGTCATATCTAACCAGCCAACAACTTCTTATCCAAGAAGATTCTATAGTTGTGTTCCAACCAAATATGTGAGATAATCAAGCTAGGAACAATAAACCAAGATATTTGCAAAAAGAGGTTTTAACTAGAGGATTCCCCTTCCCCTTCCAAAATTACTCCAAAGAACAAACATTTTTACATGGATCACTCCATATACTCGAATAGTAGTCCCAACTCATTTAGGAAAAGGGGCACTAGAAAAAGAGGTGTTAGGTACACTCTCTATGACAACAAAACATAACACACATAGAAGGACCTTGGAAGCCATGCTTCCACAAATTCTCCCAAGTGATTAATCTTCCTTGAACCACAAGCTAGGAAAATAAATTACATTTTGCACAAGAAAACTTATTCCAAACATGTTTCAACCATGGAACCACCAAACACCCGAAAACTTATTTATCCAAGAGTTGATACCCATTGGAAATGAAAAATTTACCTTTTGGATATGATCCCAAAGCCAAAAAATCCCTCCCCAATAGAGAGTTGCAAAATCAACCAGCCAAAATGGTAGCCAGTTCTTGACAATCCTTTGGTGAGCCCCGAAGAGGCCACTCCACTGGGTACTTCCACCTATACACATTAATCTAATCTAGAATTTTAGTTGACTTGAAATCTGCCACCCGACTCCATCTAGCCTTAAGGAAATGAATACATAAATCTCACAAATGTGGGTGAGAATACGTAATGGGGGGATGACCATCCCAAGAATCAAACCAAAATAGAGCATCTAATCCACTCTTAAAAATCTAAAACAATCCCTATTTGACTAACTTGGCACCTCTTATATGAGTACCCCAAATCATTGGTCCCTTCCCCACTAGACTAAAATGAGGCTCATCTACATTCTCCACATCCCCAAGATATTTCGTAGCTAGGATTTTATCCCATGTTTGATGTTGATGTGAGCACCACCTCTAGTATAACTGGGCAGCCAAAGTCATGGCATATAAATCAACCCTTCATAAACCCAATCCACCTTCCTACATTGGACTATAGGTAGCATCCCACTTAACCAAACTCCACTTTTGATGTAGGAGATTACTCGATCAAAGAAACAAGAAAGGAAACCTTTCAAATTCTTTGATAAAGCAAGAAGCGATTGAAAAAATAAAGAACATGTACAAAAGAAGTGCATGCATCCCAAATTTTCACAAAATCACTCTTGAAATAGAAGAAAGCCACCTGCATGTCTAATGGATAACCATTTTGTGGAACATGTCAATTATCTCCTATCAAAATAACCTAGGGAGCAAATGAACATGAAGGGGATACTGAGGTAAACAAAAGGAAGAAAACCAATATGAAATAGACGGATACCAACAATTCTCCTTTGAATAGGATTCTAAGTATTAAAGAAAAATATGTAATAATTCCTCTCATTAATACTTAGTCCTGAGGCATCCAAATAAATATTGAGTAATTTCCTCAAAGAAATAGCTTCACCAACTCTGGCCCTACCCATTAGAGATGTATCATCAACAAACTGAAGGCGGGATTAGGTGGGATATTACCTCCCCAATTCCAACCCTCAATGAGACCTAACTCCACATGAGATTTAATGAATCTCCCTAATCCCTCAACCATCAACATAAATAAATAAGGGGACAAAAGGATGATTGTGTCTAAGGCCTCTAGATGCCCCAAATAGCTATGTTGATTCACCATTGATCAAAATTTAAAAGGAAGAAGATGTGACAAAAATCTTGACCCACTCAATCCAAATATTGTCAAAACCAAATGTCCTCGAGACCTTGAATAAGAATGCCCATTTAACACAATAATAGGCTTTGACCATGTTTGATTTCATAAACATGATCTCTCTCGAAGAGGCCATAGAGTGAATAGTTTTAGCTAAAATAATAATCCCATCTAGAATTTTCTTTCCAACAATATAGTCTCCTTCCTCATCAAAAAATAATCTACTTAACCAAGGATTTAGAATTTTCACAACAAAATTTATAATTAACTTGTACACCACATTGCGAAGAGAAATAGTTCTAAAAATATTTAGAAAATTAGCACCCTCCCTTTTAGGAATTGAACCACCAAAAACACATAGTTTAGGGAAAGAGGATTCCCCAATAGGCTCCTAGGGTTTCTCACCTAGAAGCTTGGTTGGTACAATACCTCTTTTGTGCTAAGTATTTTTGGTGTTTCATTCAAGATTAGGAGTAGATTTGTGTACCTAAGTGCCACAATGTAATTAAACAAACTAAGTATGGAATGTGCACTATATACAATGTCCTAATAATGACCTAAAAATTATGTAAACTATACAAAAACTGGAAGAGACAAAAATGGTGCACCTGGAGACTGAAGGTTGCTGAAGAGGAGCTCTGGAATCTTCTGAAATCTTTTGAAAATTCCTATTGGGACATTTACGCCAGAATGGGTGACCTAGTCCTCTTCCCGAGAAACTTTGCTAGAACATGTTTTTGGCAAAAGGGTGTCCAAATCTACAAAAATTCTCAAAAAATAGGTTCAGAGGGATAATATCACCATTTTTGGTGACCCAATCCACTTTTGAATTTCTAAGAATTTGGCAGTGGAGATGGGAAGCCCTTGATCTACACTTCAGTTCGTGATAGGTGTCTCATTCAAATTCTATAGAAAACAGGTTGGAAGAGGTCTCCAAGCTTCAACTAGGGCTTTGTTGACTTGAATGAATTTGATGAGTTGACAACACCTTTCTAGCACCTTTCTCCTTGACAAACCTGCATACAAAAAACCTACAAAACACACATGCAAAGAGGAGACAAAGCTTTAGAGTTAGAGAATATGGGTTTGCCTTAGTCAAACCCCATGTTTGTAATCAAACCCAAATGATGAAATGAAATAAGAAAGGAAATATGATCGAATAACACGTAAATGCAAACACTCATCAAACCCTTGTTAAAGAAGTCTAGAAACATGCAAGAACCATCTCCAATGGATGATGTATGAAATGTTGAGTGCTTGAATGCTTGCTTGAGAATATTGATTTTTTGAGAGCTTATGAAGATCCAAGAGTTGGAGAGATGTGGAAGAAGGGAGGAAAAATTAGGATAAAAACCCTTATTTATTCATTTTATACCCTATTTTCCCTGAAAATAACACTTTATAGGCCAACCTTAAGGTTTTGGAGGTAAAATCCTACTAGAAATTAACTTTAATTTTGAGGTTTATGCCAAAAGGGACTAGGTCACCCAAGGTGGCGACTTGGTCCACTTGGAAAACTTCAAGTGGTGGTCAGGAATTAAGTGGTGTTTAATGATGATTATCGGGCTTGTCTCCTGCAACACACTTAAGTCAGGCCTAATAGTACATTAAGGGGCCAATTTAATGCAAGAAAGGGTTGAGTTAGTGATAAAAAGCTTAGGAAAGTGTGAAAATGTATTACAACACCTTTCAAAACTTTGGCATAAGGCTTGGAAAGAGGTAAAAATAAGTTGTTTGGGTAAATTGTGTTGAAAGGGTCTTAGAAAATTGGGAATATGTGTTACAACACTTCACAACACCTTTATAAAACACCATTAGGTTGTTGATTTGCAAGCATTCAAGGCCTAATGTGAATGTGTTGGCCACATTACCACATTAGATCAAGGAAAAAATAGGCCAAAATCCAAGGGAAAAGATCTAAATGAGTGAAAAAATTTCAAGGATGCACTTTTGGTGACACATTTAGCCCCCACTTTAGTGAGAGGGTGAACTTTCTTCAAACTCACACTAAAGTAGCCAAGTCCTACATATTGAGATGGATCCAATGTATTCATGCTATTAAGGTGAGATGATTATAATCAAGAGGGATGATCAAGCCCCCAAGATCAATATCCCATGGCAAACCAAACATAATCACAAAATATCACCCAAGGAGTGATGTGAAAGAGTGAACAGAGAGGGAAAGTTGGATCAAGCTGCAACCATTTATCTAGCTAGTTGTGGATCAGATCTAGGTTGTTTGTCCAAAAGGAAGGTGTACTCACTCTAGGGAAATGATAATTTCAGTTGTTTGTTCGGTGAGAGGTCCCAAAAGGTTAGAAACATATGCTTGGTTGGTATGTACACACAAACACAAAGGTGGCTTATGGGGAAAGTCGTGCTGCTAGTTGGGCTTCTTTCTCAACCATACCAAAGTTATACCTCCTAATAACTTTGATAAGGCACCAGAAAAGACAAGGGTTAGCGGTTCATGAGACAAGCAAAGCCTTGAATGCTTAGAACTCATGTACAAGTTCAAGATGGCACCATAGGCATGCAAGTTGTGCTATGCAAAGTGGTCATGTAGGCAAGAACATGAAAAAATTAAAATGCAAAATCTAAAATACAAAATGGAGAAGAGTGTTCAAAGGAGTCTTGTTTTGTTCATACGAGGTCTTTTACTTGGGGAACATTTTTTCTAATGTCTCCAAGAGAGGAAAAATCAAAGAATTGAAAATTCACAACTTAGGGGATGTAGTGTGTTACATCAAGCCACCAAGAGGAATGGCATATGCTAAGATAGATCACTTTTATGAAGGAAATTACACCCAATGTCATCTATATAGTGAGAAAATCATCGTATGAAGTAGTAAGGTTGCACTAAGAACCAAGAAAAAGAAATAGTGTCAATGTATGCCCCTACTTTAAAGGAATTCCTACACTATACTATGAGAAATTTCTTTAAAGTAGAAGAAGGTATCAGAGGATAAGTATGTCACATGCAAGCCAACTTAAGGCATGTCGTCCAAATGCCAAGCTTGGTCTAACTTGTTCATGAAAGGTTAACAATTACCCATAGGAGGCAATGACAAGCAACATATGAGGGCAAGGCTAACGAACCCCTTTCCCCCACTAAGTGCAGGACAAAAATGAGCCAAATAGGATTAAGGTACATATCAGTGAGAGGAATTAGGTGCTTCAATAGAAAGAAGAACACCACACTTCATGAGATGTTTGAAGTTGATTGTTTAAAGAAAATGGAGAGAAGGGAGGTGACCGTAAATATTTCTTGAAAGAGTATGATATGTCATTTTACATCATGTGTTCATTGCATCCATCCATACGAGGGAGATTGTAGCTGCTACCATAACAATATTCCAAGTTAAATGAAGGGGTTGTTTTCTTCTGAGAAGGATTGGTTTCAGTAGAAGAACACAAATCCATTTTAGTGTTATGGGTTGTTCCTTCATGAGGGATGGGAGTTATATAGCCCCCATCACCACCATGGGGTAATGTTGTCGATGTAGAACCAAGTTGAGCATATAAAATAGGGTATGTGCAGGATCATGATGGACCAAAAAGTGGTGATATGTAAGTGATATGATGGCCCATGTGGCTGATGACTTTTTTTTACCCAAAATTGATGAAACGAAAAGGGTTTTTAAAGGAGATTATCATCTTTCCACCAATATAAATTATGCTTTATTTTGAAATTAATTAATAATTATTATTCATTTTCTATTTGAATTATAATAAATTTTTTGATTGATAGGCTAATTGAAAAACATCTATAGCTTTCAAATGGTATCACATTTTCTAAATTTGAAAAATGTGTCACATTCTATGCTTCACATACTATAGGATTAAAAAAATAAAAATTGAAGTTCATGAATTTTTGAGCTAGTTAAGGTGGTTAGACATACGAGTTTTTTATATATTTTTTAATTTGTAATAAAAAATTCATAATTAATTATTTACTTGGAAAAAAATTACAAAAAAATATGCATCACATCAGGACATGAATCCTCTACTTATATCTAAATATTATAAAATAATATTATCGTTTTATTTTGGTTAGGGTGGTCAGACAAACCCCTACTTATTTTTCCCCTAAAATTTAAATACTGGTGCATTAAAATTTCAAATTTTCACCAAATATATTCTATTTTTTGTAAATAAACCCTATAGTTTAGAAACTACATTCAATTTTCTACATATTCTATACTTACATATTTTTGAAATAATATAGATAATTTACTCAAATTTTTATGTCAAGTTGCCTAACTCTGATTTTTCTGAATTTTATTGCCACTTAAGGGAATATTTTTTCCATGATGATCCTACACATACCCAACATAGAGATGTTTTGGTTTAGGTTGTGATATTTCACACTCTCCTTTAAAGGGAGGCGTAAGACCCCAATCGTTACTAGAACTTGTATATGAAAATAAATTGTGTGTATATGACTCTTTGGACAAAGAGGGTGAGATTATGGAATTTTTTTTGGAAGGAGGTTTAGAATCTAACGGCCCCCAATGATTATGAAAGAGTTTTATTGTAGGTGAAGGATTATAATCAACTTGGATAGGTTTTGATCTAGGAATTAAAGGATGAGGGGGGTTGGAAATGTTGTGATTAGTTGATTTATAGCTTTGTTCATCTGCATCAACCGTGTATAAATTGTTATTGTACTCAAATTTAATTATATGGTGAAGGGTAGATGGGACTCCTTTCATAGAATTAATCCATGGTCTCCCTAGGAGAAGATTGTATGGAAGGGGTCCTTGCATGATATGGATAGAGGTAGGAAACACTATAGGTCCAACCTCAATAGGTAATGTGATCATCCCTAGTGGTTGCCTATTAACATTGTCAAAGCCACAAATATGAACATCATTAGTTGAATGAGTTTTGTATCCATTCCAAGTTTCTTGACGAGTTCCATGCTACAAATATTAATTTCTACTCTATTTATTATAAGAGTGTGTCTGACTAAAGTTTCATGAATAATCATTGGTGCAGGAGCACGTTAAGGTCTTCTGAAAGATCTTATCAATTTTGGATTGTAGGTGGTTGGCTAGCCAACCACCAAGGTAATAAGGACTATGATGTAAAGTCCCAAGAGTTTTTTTAATGAGTGAATTGGAAATAGGTTTGTTAGGGGCTTGAGGTTTTGGTAAGTCTTGGACAATGTGAGCATTTTGAGCAATGTTGCCTTGGTTATTTGTCCTAAAAGTTTGAAAATGGCATTAATGATGCTCTAAGACTGACCCAAAGGTCCTAGCACATGGGAGAAAAGTATATAAGGTCATAAAAACCTTAATACCTAGGTTGGAAGATTTTTTTCATCAATTGAGACTTGGAGAGTACATTTTTGTGATTGGAAGAGAGCAAGTTTTCATTGAATTTCTATGTTTGAGCCTTCATCCAGTCAAGAATGGATTGAAAGGACTTATTTGATGCTTTGATTCTTTCATTTTTGTCACTTACCTACCTTTTGTAGCATTAGATTAGTCATCTAGACCGACTGGTTATCCTTTTGCAAGTTTTTGGTGTTCTTGGTCTCATTGTCGGTTCAGGCCAATTTTGTGAATAATGAGTCCCACTTGACTTCCCTTGGATTTCCTCTCATGGCCACTTGGAATCAAGTTGGGTACTATGTAAATAGTGTATATATAGATTTTGGGGTCTTGTTTTGCAGGGAAGATGATGAAATCATTAAGCACTAGGCGAGTGCAAGTGCATTTTGGCTAGTCGCTTCGAGAGGACAGCAGCAAGGAGAGTTGCCAAATGGATTGGTTTGTACCAATAAATAGTGTGGGAGTGTAGGAAAATGTATCTTAGACATGTGTGTGTGCCAGGAGGAGAGCTGAGGAGGTCGTTGAAGCCCTCAAAGAAGGAAAAAGAGCGAAAAACCCTAGAAACCCTTGAAAATAGTGGGTTTGAGGACAGTCATATGTACGAAAACTTATAGGACCTAAGGCCTGATAAATCTTGAAGCCTTGATGGTCAATAGAAATAATCTACAAAAAAATTTGGGGCTTGTTAAGACGGTTTGTGAGAAAAGTCAAGAAAACGGGTTCTAGGAGGCCTGATTGGGGCAAAAGGCTACAAGGCCTAAAATTGAGTTTTTCAAGGAAGCGATGGGTTAAAGGTGAAAGAATCCAATAAGATGGATCAGTGAGGAGAAAAATCAACAAAGGGACAGTTAGAATACCCTTCCCTAGCCCTGGAGTGGTTAGGACACTTTAGGTCAGTGTGGAGCCCAAGGAAGCTTAGTGGTGGATTGGGAGTAATGGTGAAGAATTTGAAATTGGTGGAGAGTCTTACAAGGTGAGAGGGGTTTAGGAATGATCCCTAGGTAGGGTAGAGAATAATACCCTAGGAAGACCAGAGAATAATTCTTGGGAAGAGCAAGAGTGCTCTTGAGGGATAGGACTCCCCATCAAATTGGTATCAGAGCCATAAAAGGCTTCGGAATTCAGAAGTGAATGTCAGAGAGAAGAGAATCCATAGGAGAGAACACCATGGTGAATAATGAAGAGCTATTTAGAGACTTGACATAGCAACAAGAAAAGAATAGATGACTTGAAGAGGTTGTGGAAGAGATGAAGCACAAACTAGAAGAGGTTGCAGAGACTGCAGGCAAGATGAAAGTGTAGTTAGCAGGAGATAAAGACAAAGGTAAGAACCAGATTGAGGAATACATAGAACCAAAACCTAACCCTCCATTAGTAGAGGAACCCTTCCTCAAAGCATAGAAGGAATTAAGTGGCAAGGCAGTAGAATGCATCCCTATTTTCACAAGAAGAATGGATGCAGATTTAGTTATGGAATGGATTGAGGGAATGGAGAATCATTTTGAATGTAATGGAGTTACTAAGGCACGAAAGGTGAAGATAGCCAAATCAAGGCTAAGAGTACAAGCACTAACTTGGTGGAAGTTTTTGCAAGAAGAAAGAGAGAAGGAAGGCAAGAAACCCATAGGAAGTTGGAAAACTATGGTGGCTAAAGTGAAGAAGAACTATCTACCCGAGGACTATGATATACAATCACAGAAGAAGAGGCAAAATCTCAGACAAAGAGACCTAGATGTAGCTATCTATATAGAAGAGTTCCAAAAACTAATCCTTAGATCTAGAGTGCATGAAACTGAAAGCATTAAGGCTGCTAGGTATCTAAACGGCCTTAGATGGAACATACAAGAGGAGTTGAGTCTCTTCACACTTACTACCCTCCATAGTTATTACGAGATGGCTATTAAAGTGGAAAAGAAACTGAAAAAGAAACAAGATTCTAATACCAGAGGTAAAGGAAGAGGTAGAGACCCTAGAGGTGGACATAGAGGAGGTTTTGGTGGAAGAATCAATGAGAATAGAAGCCAAGGAGATTCTAAGATTAGTGAATAATTCCATGAGACAAATAGTAGAGGGGGATACATAGGTATAAACTCTAACGATGGTGGAAGAGGTAGATCAAGAAATTTGGCAGAGGTTCTCATTTTGCTTCCATAAAGTGTTACAATTGTGGATAGTTGGTTCATCTGGCTTATAGGTGTCCTGACAAGCCAGCATCTTCCCAAGGTGAGAGGAAGATTACTTATGTCCAAGAAGAGGACTGTTCTAAACACTTAGAGGTGAGTTTAGATTCAGAGAAAGGAGAGAGTCTCATGTTGAGAAGGATCTTGATCAAAGCACCTACCGAGGATGAACACAAACAGAGGAGAGCTCTTTTTAGAGTCAATTTCAAGATACTAGGTAAGGTTTGCAAGGTCATCATTGACTTAGGTTCTACTAATAATGTCATATCAGAGGAGGTAGTACAAAAGTTGAACCTCATCAAGATTCCACATGTGTGTCCCTACAAGGTTACTTGGTTGAACAAAGGGAAAAATATACTGGTCAATGAACAAGTTTGGGTTGAGTTTGCTATAGGAAAGTATCAAGGCAAGATACTATGTGATGTGTTACCAATGGATACATCCCATTTGTTGCTTGGCAGACCATGGCAATATGACATGGAGGTAGTACACCATGGCAAGGAGAACAAGTACTCATTCAAAAAGAATGGAGTCACTTACAAGATTCAGTCCTTAATAGAAGAAGGTATAGTGGAGAAGGAAAAATCTTGTGCACTTTTGATGAGTGGAAAGGAATTCCTAAAAGACATGAAGCAGGAAGGAGTTGTCTATGCAATCATGTTGAAGCCAAAGGAAGAGGAGTCACATAGTTGGCTACCTATGATAGCAGAAGTGAAGCAACTATTGGATTAGTTCAGGGATATCATTTGTGAAGGTACACCAGCTTCACTACCATCTAAGAGAGTAATCAGTCATCAAATATACTTTATACCAGGAGCAACATTGCCTAACAAGGCTGTATATAAGATGACACCGCAGCAGAACAAAGAGATAGCAAGGCAAGTTCAAGAACTCTTGGATCAAGGGTTGATCAAGAAGAGCATAAGCCCATGTGTTGTTCCAGTGCTATTGGCTCCTAGGAAGGGAGATAAATGGAGAATGTGTACTGGTTCTAGGGCCATAAATAGGATAACCATTAGATATAGGTTTCCTATTCCTAGGATAGAAGATATAATGGACTGTTTAGGGGGTGCTAAGTATTATTACAAAATTGATTTGAAAAGTGGCTATTATCAGATTAGGATGAAAGAGGAAGATGAATGGAAGTCAACATTTAAAACCACAAAAGGGTTGTACGAATGGTTAGTGATGCCATTCGGGCTTACAAATGCACCTAGCACTTTTATGAGGGTGATGAATGAGGTCTTGACAGACTATATAGGAGTCTTTGTGGTAGTCTAATTAGATGATGTCCTCATCTTTAGCAAAGCAAAAGAAGAACATATGAAGCACCTAGAACTTGTGTTGAAGAAACTTCAAGAGGAGAAGCTCACCATCAATCTTGAGAAGAGTGAGTTCATGAAGCAAGAACTAATTTATCTAGGATTTGTAGTATCTCAAGGGAACTTGAATATGGACAAGGGCAAGGTTGAAGCCATTCTTAGTTGGCCTACTCCCAAGATAGGGACTGAAGTTAGGAGTTCCATGGATTAGCTCAGTTCTATAGGAAATTTGTGAGAAGGTTTAGTGAAATATGTGCACCGATTCTTGACACCATCAAAGGAGCACTGAAAACAAAGTTTGTATGTACCAAAGAAGCTAATGTAGGATTTGAAAGATTGAAGAGGGAGATAGCTACCCAACCAATCATAGTTTTATCAATTTTTGACAAACTATTCATAGTGGAATGTGATGCAAGTAACATAGCAGTAGGTGTTGTCCTAAGCCAAGAAGGTAGGAAAGTGGCATTCTTTAGTGAAAGGTTGAATGAAGAAAAGTCTAGGTACTCATCCTATGACTTAGAGCTATATGATTTGGTACAGACTCTCAAGAAGTGGAGGCACTACCTATTGCCCAAAGAATTTGTGGTATATACCAACAATCAGGCCTTAAGCTACATCAATACTCAAGAGAAGATCAGTTTGAGACACATCAAACGGATGGAGTTTTTGCAATCATACACCTTTACCATCAAGCATAAGAAGGGGGTTAACAACAAGGTTGTTGATGCTCTTACTAGGAGGTTTCTTACTATCCAAGAGATATAGCTACAAAGAATAGGGGTTGAAGGATTCAAAGATCTATATGAAGGAGATTCTGATTTCTCAGAGGTCTACAAGGTATGTATTGATTTTGAGAACTATTTTCACAGTGAATATGCAGATTACACCTTGAAGAATGGTCTATTTTTTAGGGGGAAGCAATTATGTGTTCCTAGAGGTTCCATGAGGGAGAATATAATCCAAGAAAAGCATAATGGCAGTTTGAGTGGTCACTTTGGTTTGAACAAGACACTAGACTTAGTGGAGAGGTTCTATTGGTGGCCTAAGATACAAAGAGATGTAAGAAGGTATGTGGAGCAATGTGGAGTGTTTCAAAGGGCAAAGGGAACATAAAAAAATGTAGGTCTTTATCAGCCATTACCCATCCCAACTAGACCATGGGAATGCATAAGCATGGACTTCATAGTAGGGCTACCTAGGACACCGACTGGTTTGGATAGTGTGTTTGTGGTAGTGGACAAATTCAGCAAGATGAGCCATTTCATCCCATGCAAAACAACACATGATGCAAGTCAGATTGCACACCTATTCTTCAAGGAGATAGTAAGGATACATGGGTTTCCAAAGAACATAGTTGCAGACGAAGATGTGAAATTTATGGGACATTTTTGGAAGACTCTTTGGAGGAGGTTAGGAACTAACTTGTCTCATAGCTCAGCATATCATCCTCAAACAGATGGACAGATAGAGGTAATAAATAGGTACTTGGTAACTTGTTGAGGTTTAACTAAGGAGTATGGACAAGGATGGGAACAAGTGATTCCAGAAGAAGAATTTTCTTACAATGATAGCACAAATAGGACTATGGGTAAGAGTCCATTTGAGATAGTATATGGCTTACATCCAAGGGGTGTACTTGACCTTAGAGATCTAAAAGGTTATGAAGGAATCAGTGGTCATGTTGATGATTTTGCTCAGTCAATGAGAGAGGTTCATGAGAAGGTAAAGAAGACATTAATGGAGGCTAATCAGTAGTTGAAAGCTAAAAGAGATGAGGGGAAGAGAGATCTACAATTTGAAATAGGTGATTTGGTGATGGTATACTTGAACAAGGAAAGACTAAAGAAAGGAATACCAAGTAAGCTTCAGATGAAAAGGATAGGGCCATGTAAGTTGTTGGCCAAGTATGGAACAAATGCATACAAGGTGGAGTTACCCAAGGAGATGTCCATTTTGCCTATCTTCAATGTGAAGGACTTGGTGAACTATAAAGGACCATAAATGGATGAGGAACAGTATAGAGTTGAAGCAAGTAAGGATGTGGAGTAACTCAAGGTACCTGATCAGATCAGACCACAAGTGGACAAGATTCTAGACTCAAGGGTGAAGAAGAAGACTAGGCACAAGACATACATCGAGCACCTAGTGAAGTGGAGACATAACCCAGAGTCAAAGGCTATTTGGATAGCAGAAAGTGACTTTAAGAAGCATGGAATTAGTGAGGATCTCTTGAAACCAGAGGTTCCTTAACTTCTTTGTTGCAGGGGGAGAATGGTGCAGGAGCACCTTAAGGTTTTCTGAAAGATCTTATCAATTTTGGCTTGTAGGTGGTTGGCTAGACAACCACCAAGGTAATAAGGACTATGATGTAAATTCCCAGGAGTTCTTTTGATGAGTGAATTGTAAAAAGGTTTGTTATGGGCTTCAAGTTTGGGTAAGTCTTGGACAATGTGAGCATTTTGAGCAATGTTGCCTTGGCTATTTGTCCTAAAAGTTGGAAAATGGCATTAATGATGCTATAATCCCAACCCAAGTGTCCTAGCACATGGGAGAAAAGTATATAAGGTCATAAAAACCCTCATAATTGGGTTGGAATATTGTTTTCACGAATTGAGACTTGGAGAGTACATTTTTGTGATTGGAAGAGAGCAAGTTTTCATTGAATTTCTGTGTTTGAGCCTTTATTCAGTCAAGAATGGATTGATAAGGAATTATTTGATGCTTTGAGTCTTTCATTTGCATCACTTACCTATGTTTTGTAGCATTATATTAGTCATCTAGACCGACTGGTTTTCCTTTTGCAAGTTTTTGGTGTTCTTGGTCTCATTGCCGGTTCAGGCCAGTTTTGTGAATAATGAGTCCCACTTGACTTCCCATGGCTTTCCTCTCATGGACAATTGGAATCAAGTTGGAAACTATGTAAATAGTGTAAATATAGATTTTTGGGTCTTTTTTGCAGGGAAGATGATGAAATCATCAAGCACTAGGCGAGTGCAAGTGCATTCTGGCTAGTAGCTTGCAGAGGACAGCATCAAGGAGAGTTTCCAAATGGATTGGTTTGTGCCAATAAATAGTGTGGGAGTGTAGGCACATTTATCTCAAACATTTTTGTGCCAGGAGGAGAGCTGAGGAGGTCGTTGAAGCCCTCAAAGAAGGAAAAAGAGCCAAAAACCCTATAAACCCTTGAAAATAGGGGGTTTGAGGATAGTCATATGTACGAACACTTATAGGACCTAAGGCCTGGTAAATATTGGAGCCTTTATGTTCAATGGGAAATAATGTACAAAAATAGTTGGGGGTTGTTAAGATGGTTTGTGAGAAAAGTCAAGAAAACGGGTTCTAGAAGGCCTAATTGGGGCAAAAGGCTACAAGGCCTAAAATTGAGTTTTTCATGGAAGCGATGGGTAAAAGGTGAAAGAATCCAATAAGATGGATCAATGAGGAGAAAAATCAACAAAGTGACAGTTAGAATACCCATCCCTAGCCCTAGAGTGGTTAGGACACTTTGGGTTAGTGTGGAGCCCAAGGAAGCTTAGTGGTGGATTGGGAGTAATGGTGAAGAATTTGAAATTGGTGGAGAGTCTTACGAGGTGAGAGGAGGATGTGACATTATTTTATTTTATGTAAGATTGTATCTCCTCCATTTGTATTTGAAACATTTCTTGAAATATAAATTTGAATGTAGGTGAAAGTTGAATAAGTTGTCATACATATATATTAGTCGGAGTCGTTTCAAGGTCGTAGACACTAGGGACTCTAAGTTGAGAGAAAGGTAATGGCATAGGAGTGATGTGTGATCCCCTATATGTTTGAGTCACTAAGTTACAAATTAGCGGCTGCAAAACATTGTTATGATGAGATTGTGTCATGGATTTCAAGACATCTCTTAGTTTTTTGTATGATTCACTAGTGGGAAGGGACTTAGGAAGCTCACCAATTAAAGGAGATCCCACTTGTGTCATCATAACCTCAAGAATATTGTCTTTATTTGTATGATTTTTTAGTGAAGGGGATTCTAATGGAATTTGAATCTTATCTTCACCTAGGGAAGGTTTACGGTCTAAAGGATGTGTCAATGTTCATATTTTCTTGCACCATGATATTCTCCCCAGGAGAAGATTTTGCAGGAGAACTACAAACCAAATGTTCTTTAAATTCAAAGGTTGGTTCTTCTTAATTAACTTCATCACAAGTAGGGTAATGATAAATGGTTGAATTTTCTTTCTTAATAAATGGTTCCTAGGAGAAGGGGACAACTAAGATACTCATGAATTTCATCAATTGTATTTTCTAGCATCAAATTATCTTCTTCACAACTAGGAGAGATACTAGGAGAAGAACAAATGTTATTATCATGATCCCTTATGGTTGTGTTCTCTTGCTCATTACAAGAGGTAAAAGGAGAGAAACAACTAGGATTCTCATAACTCTCATTGATTGGTTCTTCTACCATAATATCTTTGTCACCAAGAGGATAGATATTAAGAGAATAACTAATATGATTGTTAGGAATGTCCAGGGTTGTATTCTATATCACCAAAACACTCTCATAGGGAGAGGGTAGGGATGGTTGCTTAGTGTGTCTAAATGTATAATACACTAAAATTGTTTGAACAAAAATAAAAACATTTGCAACCATTTCATGCAATGTATCAACAATATGAACAATGTATATGCAAAAATACAAAACATTTTTATCCAATGTATGCTAAGTTTTAAGAATGTAAACAATGTATATGAAAGGATGAAATGTACTTAAATACCAAACTTAAGAAATGTTTTATTAAAAGAAACATTGTGTAAGAAAAAGCGAAAATTACTTTTATCAAAGTTATGCACAATTTTAGAAATGTAATCATTTTGCTAATCTATTGATGAAGGTATATCAATAATGACTACCCTAAATTGATGATTTTGAGTTAGAAGCATAAAACATGTTTCCAAAACTTTCTAGACTTAGAGTATATGGTTCTAGGAGGTCTAGGAAGCACATAAATGAGGGTTTTGATGTTGTAATAGGAAGTTAAAAATGTTCAAAGGGACTAGGACGCCCATAATGGTGAATTAGTCCCAATAGGCATTTTTTTCAGATTTTTTTATTTTTTTGATGGTTTTTATATGTTTAAAGCTATACAATGCAATCCTAAGATGCAAATGTAGAATTTTAGAAATTTTTAATGAAAATGTATGCAAAAATGCAAGCTAAATGATATTTTCACTAATGCAATTATAAAAACCCTAGAAATACAAAAGAATAAAAAACCTTAATGCAATGTGAATGCAAGCTTTTCCAAGGATGCAAAAATAGAAGATGGGAAGTTTTCTAAGGATGGGTTCACCAAAATGAACCACCAAAAACATGTAGTTTAGGGAAAGAGAATTCCCCAATAGGCTTCTAGGGGTTTTCACCTAGAAGCTTCGGTGGTACAATGCCTCTTTTGTGCTAAGTATTTTTGGTGTTTCATTCAAGATTAGGGGTAGATGTGTGTAATGTGTGTACCTAAGTGTTGAAATGTAAACTAATATAAATGTAAACTATATACAATGTCCTAATAATGACCTAAAAAGTATGTAATCTATAAAGAAACTAGAAGACACAAAAATGGTGCACCTAGAGACTAAAGGTTGCCAAAGAGGAGCTATAAAATCTTCTAGAATTTGTTGAAAATGCTTACTAGGACATTTACACCAGAATGGGTGACCTAGTCCTCTTCTTAAGAAACTTTTCTAGAAAAGGTTTTTGGAAAAAGGGTGTCCAAATCTACAAAAATCCATGAAAAAGAGGTTCAAAGGGACTAGGTCACCATTATTGGCAACCTACTCCACTTCTGAATTTTTGAGAATCCATAAGTGGATATGGGAAGCCCTCAGTCTCACTTTGATTCTTGACAGGTGTCTAGTTCAAACTCTACAAAAAAAGGGTTGAAAGAGGTCTCCAAGCTTCAACTAGGGATTTTTTGACTTGAATGACTTTGATGAGTTGACAACACATTTCTAGCACATTTCTCCTTGACAAACCTGCATACAAAAACCTAAAAAACACCAATGCAAATAGGAGACAAAGTGTTAGGGTTAGAGAATAGGGGTTTTCCTTAGTCAAACCCCTTGTTGGTAATCAAACCCAAATGATTAAATGAAATAAGAAAGGAAAGATGATTGAATAACATGTAAATGTAAATAGTCACCAAACCCTTCTTGAATAATTTTGAGGACATGCAAGAACCAACTCCATTAGATGGTGTATGAAATGTTGAGTGCTTGAATTATTTCTTGAGAAGATTGATTGCTTGAGTGCTTGTGAAGATTCAAGAATTGGAAAGATGTGGAAGAAGAGAGGAAAAATGAGGATAAAAACCCTTATTTATACATTATATATTGTAATTTCCTTGAAAATAACACCTTATAGGCCGACCTTAGGGTTTTGGAGGGAAAATTCCTTTAGAAATTTTCTTTAATTTAGAATTTTATTCCAAAAGTTACCTAGTCTCCCAAGGTGGTGACATAGTCCACTTGGACAAATTCAAGTTTTGGTAAAGAATTAAGTAGTGTTTAATGATGATTATCATGCTTGTCTCCTGAAACACACATAAGTCGGGCCTAATAGTACATTAAGAGGCCAATTTAACATAAGAAAGGGTTGAATTAGTGATGAAAAGCCTATGAAAGTGTGAAAATGTATTACAACACCTTACAACACTTTGGAACAAGGCTTGGGGGTGATCCCACAATAGTGGTTTACAATTTTTGGCCAAACTGGACACTGAAATTATTATTTTTAACTAAATCTTCACATTCGGGAACCTATAGCGGCTAAACCATGAGGAATTTGAAGATGATGCAAACTAGAGTCTCATCACATTTTGTCTGTAGATTTTAAGAATATATTTTTCAAAATTTTTGGAATAAGATTGCACTTCTTTTTCCATCTCCCATGAAAACTATTTTTTTTCATAAAACAACATTTTAAAAAAGTGACGCTCACCGTATACAACATAAATTTTTTTGTACGGAGGATAAAATTCCAATTTTTTTAAATTTAGATTTGTAACTATGATATGTAGAACTTTCATTTGGTCTCATAGTTTTTTATTGAATATTTTTTCCTTAATAGAGTTTCAAAATCAAACCAATTGCAATTTAGACATAGGCGGACTGTATACAACATAACTTTTTCTATATGTATCAAAATTCATTTTTTAATTTTTTTAATGGATCAAGAACATCAATTCCCAGCACGAAAATATTTAAAAAAAAATTATTTTGATAATTTTCTATTTTTCCACATGTGCAAAATAGAGAGCTTGATTTTCGGTGAAAAACCTATGTTTAATAAAACTAAAAAATCACATAGATAATAAAACCAAAACATATTAAAATTATATTTGTGGGATAGCTCATTTTGAGGACTACCATAATCATTTGAAATAAATTTTAATAGAATTGATTTGATTCCCCAAAAGGTAAATCAAAAGTAATTTTTTATCAGCTTTTTTATAGGTGTCAAGGAGACTTATTTATAGGTATGGTTTAAAACTAGCGAGGTTCTATCCAAGGGGGTTTGATATAAGGTGGTTTGATCAAACCCTCTTCAATTGGAATCCTTAAAATTAAACTTTTAAAAGCTTAAATCATTATATTCTAAACACATGTGATTTCAGCTAAAATTAGTTCCTCTCAGAAATTGTAAACTAGCTTTGTGGGATCACCCTTGGAAAGATTTGAAAAGGGGTTGTTTAGGTAAATTATGTTGAAAGGGTCTTAGAAAAGTGAGAATATGTGTTACAACACTTCAAAACACCTTTGTAAAAAATTGTTAGGTTGTTGTTGACTTGCAAGCATTCAAGGCCTAATGTGAATGTGTTGGCCACATTGCAAGATCATATCAAAGAAAAACCAAGCCAAAATCCAAGGTAAAAGGCCCAAATGAGGAAAAAAGTGTCAAGGCTACACTTTTTGGTGACACATAAATAAGAGCCAAAAAGGTTGCATTCATGGCCTTCAACATTTGTTTGTTCTTCTGAGATTCTTGGATATCCCCCAATAGGTGTCTCTTGATCACCTCCCAGAAATATTAAAATAATTCCATTTGAAACCCATCAAGCCCAAGATCCTTCCCCCTTTTCATTTGAAACACCATACCATCCAACTCCTATAAAGAAATTAGCTTGAGTAGAGATTCATTCATTTTAGTTGTAACTAGAGCTGGTATATTCACAAAAATCTCAATCTCATCCTCATCCATCTAAGGGGAATCCTTAGACAACAAAGTTCTAAAGAAATGAATCACTTCTTATAAAATCTCAATAGAGGAAGACAAAAGAGCCCCTTCCAAAGACACAAGAGAAGAGATAAGATTACCCTACAACTTTATGCCATTTAGAGGAGGTCCCAGACTCTGCCTAGGACATAATTTGGTCAAGCTTGAGATGTTTCTCTTCTTACACCATTTCGTTACTAAATTTAGTTGAGTTTTAAAAAAAAAATACCATTAAAAATCTCTTATGATTGTGCATATAAAGATAATAGTTTTGAGTTTTGATTGAATTGTTGTGGATTTCATTTACGAAGTTTTGTTTAGGTTTTTTTTTTTTGTGCTTTTTTAAAACCAAATTTGTGTGTGATCAGCATACTATGGGTAAAAAATATTTCATAAGAGGTGACCAACGAACAATATTTGATCTTATAATTAGAATATTGGGATGATAATATAAAGGATATATTATTAAGTATGATGTATTGATCAATCAAAATATTAATGATTTAAAAGTTCTTAAAGAGATCAATTTTAACATAAACTCGTATTTTTTGGATGAGCCGAGAAGAAATTATTTGGATGAATACAAATAAAAATTTCTAAGTGTGCTTGCTATTTTGTGTTTTTTATAAGCAATTCAATATGTTCAAATGATATATTTTTAGAATTTAAAAAAGTAATTAACTAAATCTGTCTTGGAAAATCTTAAAAGTAACAAGTTTTATGTTTAAAATTAAAATAATATGTAAATTTTTTACTTTCTAGTGCTTTTCACCAAAATATGAATTTATTTTTGAAAAATTCAAAGATGATAAGATTGCACATAGATTTCACAATGAAAATTTTAAGAGTTAAGAATTTTTTTTAATTAAATATAACAAGGAACAGGTTCACAAAATGTGATATCAAAAAATGGGATCTATTGGATGTTGTGGTTGTCATTGATGTCAATACTATTAACATTAACTCTGCTTAAGGTTGTATATGTCAAGGATATTGAGAAAATTGTAAAAAACATAGTATAGATAGCCAGTGGTGCTGAGAAGATTAGAATGTTTGAAAGCTTTGTATGTTGAAGATCTAAAGTTGCACTTCAAAGATTTTTTTGTTGAAGATTTATATTATGTTGTCTGAAAGTGTCAGAGATTCGCATCAAGTCTTGTGGAAGTTATGAAGATTTGTGTGCCTACAGTTATTCAGTTTCTGTAGATGGTGTTCTTGGTTGAAGTGGATGAAATTCTGGTAATTTAATTTGTTGTGCATGTACCTGTGACATTCATGGATGAGTCTAGATCATGCTCTATCCTTGGTGTATGTCCACATTGATTGGAGTGTTCGTGATCAGATATTTTTCTGATGTGTGCTTGAGTTCTCATGTTCTTGGCTGACATGATGGTGTTAGCGTGTTGCGGATCCATAAGGATTAACATTTTATTGATTGGCATGTTTAGAGGAATTTTTTTGGGTCCTCACTATGTTGTGACCGACTTGTATTGGTGCACATTGAATTTTATTCATTTATTGAGGACGACAATTATAATTTATTCTTTATTTGTGGCCGATTGAATAGTGGTTGTAAATTCATGTAGAAGATATATATATATATAAGATTTTTTTCCTCATTTAGGGTAAGTGATCAAGTGTACAAGTGATGTAAATGTACGAATAAAGGTTAGATCATTCAAATTAGAGTGTAGAAGAGTTTGAAGAAGTATTTGTGGGCCTAACCAAAACTATAATCAGGCTTTTGTAGAAGCTAATTTCTCAGTTCAACTTCATCAAATGGATTTAATCTAATTACTATATGTAAGGTAGTGAGCCTTCCCTTTGAGCAGTGTGCTCTAGGAAGTGCACTTGAATGCAAGTGCATTCCTTTTAATTCTTCATTATACTTCTAATGGGGTATAATATTGTGGACTAAAATCCACCATGGTTTTTCCCCTAACAGGGTTTCCACGTATAAAATATTGTTGTTCATGTGTCTCCGATGTTTTGCTGATTTAATGCTTGCACTATTAATTATCAGATCTATGATATAAGGTTGATTAATGTTGTACAAGTTTGATTTTAGTAACAACTAATTCATGCCCCCTCTCAGTCTTTTATGCTTGTATTTCCAACAATTGGTATCAGAGCTAGTTCCTCTTAAAGAATCTTAATAGATTGAGGTGATCTAAGATGGAATCATTCAAGCACGATAGTCCTAGATTCGATGGTACTAACTACTCTCTATGGAAAGTTAGGATGGAATGTCGTTTTAAGTGCATTGGTGAACCTTTCTGGCATATGACACAAATTGCATATACCATTCCTCAAAATGGTCCTTCCTTTGAAGATGAAATCAAGCAAGCATAATTTAATACCAGAGCAGTAGAAACATTGGTAAGTGCTTTGACAGATTCAAAGATGACAAATGTGTTAGGATTGAAGACTATATATCAGATTTGGAAAAAGCCAGAAATATTGTATGAAGGAGATGCACTAGTGAAAAGTGCTAAGCTAGAAATTCTAAAAGAAAAATGGGAGAGCTTGAAGATGAGTGAAGATTAAAACATATTTTTCTTCTCAAAAAAGATAAATGAATTAGTGATGGATATTAGATGTGCTGGTGGAACTTTGGATGATGACCAAATTGTGGCTAAGATACTTAGATTTGTGCCCCCTTCCTACAAGACAAAAGCTCATTCTATTGATGAATTCAGGATAGTGACAAATATTACAAAAGAATACGAATTGGAAAACTTGTCGCATTTGAATTGAGCCAATTCAGTGAGTCTGCTACTAAGACTGAATCTACTTTCAAGGCTATTGTATCTAGGAAAAACAAGCAGGGATGTGATTTAGGAGAAATTTCCAAGAGAACATTTAGGTATGAAGATGAGAGGAAGTGGATTGAAGGTGAACAAAAGGAATTGGAAGAACTAGAAGCATTGATTGTGAAAAGAGAATAAAGAGGTTATGGTAAAGTTTCCTATTAAATGTTTTTATTGCAGTAAAATAGGTCATTTTGCTTCTAGATGTCTTGAAAGAGTTTCAAAGTACAAACCTGAGAACACTAGATTTCAAAGAAAGTGCTATTATGCTGAAGAATTTCTAACTGATGAAGAATGTAATAAAGAAACTGGAAATGAAAATGAATGGTTATTTATTGCTATTAAAGAAAATGGTCAGGTGTCCACTAAATCTGCTAGTAATGTGAATAATGAGAAAACGCTTGCAGCGAAAATTGAAGAAAAAGATGAGTGGGTAATTGATAGTGGATTCTCACATCATATGATTGGTGACAAAAGAAATTTTGTAACCTTAGAAAACTATGATGGTGGTGTTGTGAGATTCAAAGACAACACTTCTAGTGTGATTCATGGTAGAGGCACTATTTATTTTTGTGGCAAGCACAATACTGAAGATTTTCTTTATGTAGAAGGATTAAAGCACAACTTGTTGAGTGTTGTAAAAAAGGTAGACAAAGGATACAATCTACAATTCATCAATGGTAAGTGCAGAATAATGGGAAGTTCAGGAAATGTGATTGCTTTAGGAAAAAAGACAAAAAGTAATATCTTTCAATTTAGTGATGCTAGTGAAAGTTGTTTGATTACTTAAATTGATGTAATATAATTATGGCATAGGAGGTTATGTCATGTGAACCTTGATAGCATTGTCAAGATAAGCTCTACTCAAGAAATTATAGATCTACCTAAGTTATTGAAGCCTACTAAGACTATGGGCAAGCAATGTCAGATGGGAAAGCAAACAAGAAATTATTTCTGAAGCAAACAGTATAGCTCTAATGGAGTACTTGATTTGATACATACTAATCTATGTGGTCCATCCAGAATCAGAAGCCTACAAGGTGAAAAATATTTTATGTTGCTCATTTATGATTATTCTAGAATGATATGGGTTGCTTTCTTAAGAGAAAAACATGAAGCATTACAAAATTTCAAAAGTTGTAAAGCTATGGTAGAGAATGAGATAGGTCAAATGATCAAATTTATAAGGTTAGACAAAGGTGGTGAATTCATTTCTTTTTGTGAAGAGAATGGAATCCAAAGACAAATATATGCTCCTCGGACCCCTCAACAGAATGTATTTATTGAAAGAAAGAACAAAACCATTATAGACACTACTAGAACCATGATGTTGGAAGCAAATGTTCCTCATTTCTACTGAGGGAAGCTGTAAGTACTATTGTGTGCACCATTAAAATGGTGAATGTGAAAATTAATTCTGGCAAGACCCCTTTTGAGCTATGGTTTGGTTATAAAACTATTATCAAGTATTTCAAAAAATTTGGAAGCAAATGCTACATCAAGAGATATGATGATATAGGTAAGTTTGATGCTAGAAGTGATGAAGGAATTTTTTTTAGGATACTCTACTAAAACCAAATCTTGCCAGTTCTTTAATAAAAGGTTGAAGAAACTGGTTGAAAGTGAAAATGTCAAGGTTGAATAAGATATTGGTAAATTATCCAAATCTAGTGATTATGATTCAGATGATCAAAATGATAAGACTAACAATGATGTTCAGACACATAATCAACTTCAAATTGTTTCAGTGAACCAAGGGAATCAAGAAGTAGAAGTTAGCAGAAGTGTAGAAGAAAGAACACAAGAACAAGAGGTAAGAGAAAATATCAAAACTCCTATGTATGTAAGGAGAAATCATTTTGATAGTCAGATCATAGGAGAAAAGATCAAAGGTGTGAAAACTAGAAGAATAATTTTGGAAGAGTTTTGTCTAATCTCTAAAGCCAAGCCTAGAAATATCAGTGAAGCATGTAATGATGAACATTGGATGGAATCCATGAAAGAAGAACTATTGCAGATACAGAAAAATGATACATGGGATCTTGTTCCTAGACCTTAGAACAAAAATGTGATAGGATCCAAGTGGGTGTTCTAGAATAAGCTAAATGAACAAGGTGATGTGGTCAGAAACAAAACAAGATTGGTTTGCAAAGGATACTCATAGATGGAAGGTATTGATTTTGAAGAAACTTTTTCTCTTGTTGCTAGAATTGAAACTATAAGATTATTTCTTGCTTATGCTACTTTCAAGAATTACAAATTTTATGAGATGGATGTAAAGTCAACATTTCTAAATGGTGAACTAGAAGAATAATTTTATGTCGAACAACCAGATGGATTTCAGTTGAATAATGAAAAGGACAAGGTATGTCGATTGAAGAAATCCCTATATGGAATTAAGAAAGCTCCTAGAGCTTGGTATGCTAGACTGGATAAATACTTGTTGAAACTTGGTTTCAATAAAGGTACTACTAACAACAATTTGTATTTCAAGTTGGATCAAAACAAATAACTAATCATTGAATTCTTTGGTGATGATATTATTTTTGAAGGTGGTGATGATTTGTGTATGAAGTTTGTAGATGAAATGAAAAGTGAATTTGAAATTTCAATGATAGGAGAGCTGAAATTCTTTTTAGGATTGCAAATCACTCAGTTAGATGATGTAATCTTTGTATCTTAGTCTAAGTATGTGAAAGAGTTACTGAAAAAGTTTTCCATGGAAGATTCAAAACTCATTGGTACACCTATAGTGATCGGATGCAAACTTACACAAAAATATTATTCTCCTAAAGAAAATCAGACAACATATAGGTCAATGATCAGTGGATTACTCTATTTGACTCAGACTACACCAGATATAATGAATGTAGTGTGCATGGTTGCTAGATTTCAAGCTGATCCTAAAGAATCTCATGTGACTGTTGCAAAAGTAATTTTTAAATATATGAAAGGGACGGTTGATCTTGCTCTTTCATATCCTAAGGATGATGATCTTACTCTAAGTTCTTTTACTGATGCTAATTCGATAGGAGATGTAGATGATAGCAAGAGTACCAACTTGGTGGTGCATTCTTCTTAGGAAAGAATTTTGTATGTTGGCTAACCAAAAAGTAGAACTCCCTTTCATTATCTACTAATGAGGTAGAATACATTTCTACTGCAAATAGTTGTACCCAAGTATTATGGATGAAGCAAGTGTTGAGATATGTTAGAATTGAATATGAAGAACCCATTGCCATATTCTATGACAATTCAAGTGCCATTAACATTTCTAAGAATCCAGTGTTGCATTCAAAGACAAAGAATATATCCGTCAAGTATCACTTCTTGAGAGACAAAGTAAGTGACAAAGAAGTTAGATTGGAGTAAATACCTACCAAAGAGAAAATTGCAGATATATTTACCAATTTGTTTCCTAAGAATACTTATGAGTACCTCAAAGGCAAGTTAGGGGTGATTTCCCCTCCTGATCAAAACTAAGATGGGAGTATTTGCATCATTCTGTGAATTCATAGCCATATCATATTCTGGATTGATGTTGTGGTAGCTGCTACTTAGGGGGAGTAGTCAGATGATTCAAATTTGTGATCAGAGCATGTGTACCTTTACCATTGATGTCAAATGGGGAGAGAAACAATGTGAAATTGTGGGAAAGAAGAGCAATTAAGGAAACAAGAAAGAGTGCACAATCTCAGGGGGAGATTGTTGAAGAAGAGTTAGTTGGGTTGATGGTATTATTTTTTTTTCACATCATGTGTTGCCATCAATGCCGAAGGGGGAGATTTTTGGATGTTGTGGTTGTGTTATTGATTTGTGATTTTCATTGATTTCAAAACTATTAACATTAAATTTTCTTAAGGTTGTATATGTCAAGGATATTGAAAAAATTATAAAAAATATAGTATAGGTAGCTAGTGATATTGATAAGGTCAGAATGTTGGAAAGATCTATATGTTGAAGATTTGAAGGTGCACTTAAAATTATTTGTTGCTAATGCTTTCTATTATGTTGTCAAAAAATTTCAAAGGTTCGCATCAAGTCCTGTGCAAGTTATGAAGATTTGTGTGCATATATTTATTCAGTTTCTGTAGATGGTGTTCTTGGTTGAAGCAGATGAAATATTGGTAATATCATGTGTAGTGCATGTACCTATGATGTTCATGAATGATTCTAGATCATTATCTATCCTTTTTGTACATCCACATTGATTGGAATGTTCATGATCAAAGATTTTTCTAATGTGTGCCTGAGTTCTCATGTTCTTGGCCGACATGATGGTGTTAGCGTGTTGTGGATCCATAAGGATTAATATTTTATTGATTGTCAAGTTTGGATGCATTTTTTTGGGTCCTCAATATGTTTTCACTAACTTGTGTTGGTGTGTATTGAAATTTATTCATGTGTTGAGGCCGAAAGTTGTAATTTATTCTTTATTTGTAGCTAACTAAATAGTTTTTGTAAATTTGTGTAGTGGATATATATATAAGATTATTTTCCTCATTTAGGGGAAGTCCTCAAGTGTAGAAGTGATGTACATGTGTGAATAAAGGGCAAATAATTCAAAGCAAAGTGTGGAAGATTTTATTGAGAGGGTTGAATATTTTGAAGAAGTTTTTGTGTGCCTAACTGGAATTGTAATAAGGCTTTTGTAGAAGCTATTTTCTCAGTTCAACTTCATCAGATGGATTTAATTTGATTAGTGGTATGTAAGGTAGTGAGCCTTCCCTTTGAGCAATGTGCTCTAGGTAGTCGACTTGAATGCAAGTGCATTCCTTTTTATTCTTCATTATACTTCTAATAGGGTATAATCTTGTGGACTAACATCCACCACGGTTTATTCCCTAACAAGGTTTCCACGTATAAAATCTTGGTGTTCATGTGTCTTTGATGTGTTGTTGATTTAATGCTTGCACTGTTAATTATCAGATCTATGATATAAGGTTGACTAATGTTGTATAAGTTTTATTTTGGTAACAACTGATTCACCCCCCTCTTAGTCATCTATCCTTGTATTTCCAACAAGATCTAGGGTCTAAATAACATTTTCTTACACATCACATTTGAAAGTAATCAAAAAAGATCACAAAAACCCACTTGGCTATTAGCCTCATTAGAAGAACCATAGTGGTGGATGAGGGTTATGATTCTTGTGTGGGGTGTTAAGGATGATTTATTAGATCAATTTATGGATACAAGTTTATGTCTAGTTCAACTATGAATCTACAAAAAATTAATGAAAATATAGAGAATCATAGAATTAAAACATAGAAACAAGCTATAGAACAATAAAGTGAAAAGATAGAGGAACCTAGCATATTTTCTTAGGCTCAAACTAGCCTAACAATGATGCTTATTCCATAGACCTAGAATTATAGATCTTCATAATCATCAAACATATCTTATAGGGTCAATATTTGTAGGTTCTTCATTTTTTAACTTATCTTTGGAGCTTTTTTTGTTGATAATTAGTTTCACTTCCCCTAATTTGTTGAAATACGAAGCTTGAGTGCTATATCTTGTATTAAATGGGTCTTTAATCCTTTCCATTTTGATATTTCCATCTTCACAATATCTACGATGATGTAAAAAGTGCTCACCCTTAGTTGGGAAGAGAAAAATGGATAAAAATAAATGATAAATTGACAAATATTGTAACCTACCACTTAGATATGCTTTCCTTGATGAATTGAAGTCATTTTACTCATCTCATAAAAGTTCAATTAGATGCTTGATTGAATTTCTTGTCTGATCCCACATAAGTGGGTTAGAATTCCATTCATGAAGAAAAATCACTTGGACACTCCACTTTTTTTTGGGTTTTTTGGGGTTCACTCAAAGGGGGTTGTTCAAGGAAAGCCAAAAATGGGTTCACTCGAGCAACACCCTTCAATCAAACCACTTTTTGATTGCACATTTGAGTGAAACCCGTAACGGTAAGATTTTATTAATAAAATAAGGTGTTCAAGGGGGATAATGGAAAAAAGGGGATTTTTAGTGAACACCCCTTCGCTCGAAGGGGGGTTCGCTAGAATCCCCCTTTTTTTCCATCCTCCCCCTCCATGTGCAATTTTCTACAAAATTTGGGGTTTCAAAGAAAAGGTTGAAGATGAAAATGGAATCAACTTGATAGACTCAACTAAAGGATTACAATCCTTGAAATGAGCTCTCTATCAAGTATAATTTTAATATATTTTGGTTTTATTATGTATTTTATTTTGTTTAATTAAACATGGGTTTTTCACCAGAAATCAAGCTCTATGTTTTACACATGTAGAAAAGTAGTAGAGTATCAGAAAAAATTCTAAAAAATATGTAGGTTCTTGTTATTTATATCCTTGATCCAACAAAAAAAAAAAATTAAATTTCAATACATACAAAAAAGTTATGTGTTATAGAGTCCACCTATATCTAAATTGTAATTGGTTTGACATCAAAACTTAATTAAGAAAAAAAAATCAATAAAACACTATGAAACTAAAAATGGATTACAATCGACTTTAGATTCCAGTTTAGGTAACTGTACAAAACAAAAAAGGCCAAGGAGAGCTTGCTGCTCTCCCAAGATTCAATGAAAATTATTTCTTGGAATGTTAGAGGATTAAATGCCTCTAACAAAAATTCCCAAGTGAAGTAGCAATTGGATGTTCAAGGGGCTGACATTATAGTTCTTCAAGAGACAAAAACCTCTGAAAAATATTTTCAATCTATTAAAAAGAAATGACATGCATGGGGAGCATCTCATTCACCTTCTCAAGGTGCTTCGGGTGGTCTAATTTATTTATGGAATACTAAGAAAGTTAGTATGTCTAATATGTCATTTCATCAGAATTGGCAGTTAATGTATGTATCTCATTTTGAGCTTTCTTTTTGGCTTCTGAATGTTTACGGTCCAACCGGTTCTTCTAATAAAAAAATTCTTTGGGAGTTATTGGAATCAAAGTTGGAATTTTTAGACCAAGATAAATGTGTTCTTCTGGGTGATTTTAATGCAATTTCCAATGATATGGAAAAAAAAGGTGGAATAAGCCCTCCCAAAGTTGTAATATCTGATTTTGCAGCTTTTATTCAAGACAATGCATTAAGGGATGCAATACCTACAAATAATTTTTTTACGTGGACAAATAGAAGGAAAGGTTTCTTGCAAATTGCAGAGAAACTAGATAGGTTCTTAATTTCCTCAAATTGGATTGCGTCCCAGTTCTCCTTTTCTTCAAAAATTTTACCCTTGGTAGCCTCTAATCATTTTGCCATATCTCTGGTTATCTCTAGCAATAGTGTTAAAACAATGGGTCATTCATCTTTCAAATTTGAATCCATGTGGCTTATACATCCTAACCTAATCAATTGTATACAAAAATGGTGGCAGTCTGCCCCTTTTGTAAATGGGTCTAAAATGTTTCAATTAAGCAACAAATTGGATTATGTAAAGAAGAATCTTAAATCCTGGAACCAACTAATCTTCAAGAATTTTTTTTTCTCAAAAAGACATGGTCTATAAAAAATTATCTAAAATTAATGAGAAGATTATCTTAAACGAGATGGATAACAATTCATTTGAAGAACAAAAAATATTGCAACTTGTGTGGAAAGAACTGCTTGCTCGGGAAGAAGAATATTGGAGGCAAAAATCTAGGGAACTATAGTTGAAAGATGGTGATAAAAATAGAAAATTCTTCCATAATTCAGTCGCGGCAAAAAAATCAAAATCTTCAATTTTCACAATTCAAGATAGCGTGTCAGGTGCTAATCTTGTTATTGAGAAAGATATTCAAGCATAAGCTGTCAATTTATTTTCTAATCTCTTATCAAAGCCTAAAAATTAAAAAGTGAATTTATCTATTGAGAAAGAAGAACTTCTGCAAAACATTCCTTCTTTGGTTTCTTCAGATGGCAATTTGAGATTGCTTGCACCATTTTCTCTTAAAGAGATTAAAGAATTTGTATTCTCAATGCCTCCGGACAAGGCCCCAGGTCCAGATGGCTTCACAAATTTTTTTTTCCAAAAATGTTGGGAGTTTATTGGGTTTGATATTTTAAGTGCAATGGAAGAGTCAAGGAAATTTGGTGGAATGCTAAAAAAATTCAATGTTACTAATATTGCAATCATTCCAAAAAATTTGAATCCTAATTTTTTTTCAGATTTTAGACCTATCTCACTGTGCAACACTATATATAAGATCTTCACAAAAGAAATTTATCTCCACCTTCACCCTCTCATTTCCTCGGTCATCTTAGAGGAGCAAGGTGGTTTTATTCCAGGCAGAGAAACCCCAAAAGGGGCAATAGTGGCTCATGAAACTTTGTATACCATAGCTTCTAATAAATTGTCAACCATGATAATCAAATTAGATATGCAAAAAGAATATGATAGAGTCTATTGGTGCTTTCTAAATCAAGTGCTTTTGAAGTTTAAATTTTCCCCTAAATGGTGTAAATGGATAATGGCTTGCATTTCTGGTGCAAGGTTTTTTCTATTGCTTAATGGCTCATCTGTAGGGTTTTTCAATTTTTCACCAGGGGTTCGCCAAGGTGATCCTTTATCACCATTCTTATTTATCATCTTGGTAGAGGCTTTGAGTAGATCATTTAAAATTGCAAATCTTCAAGGGAAGATTAAAGGGATTGATTTTCAAAATGAAAATTTATCAGTAACTCACTCTTTATTTGATGATGATACTCTTCCTTTTGGCAAAGCTGACATAGCAAAAGCAAAAAGCATAAAAAATCTCTTGGATAATTATACAAGGGTGTCAGGCCAAAAGGTAAATGAAGATAAATCAAAGATTTATTTGTTTAACATTATAGATTCAACTGCTAAATCTATTGTCAAGCTTTTTGGTTTCAGTCAAGATCAACTTCCTAGCAAATATCTAGGGATTCCTTTCTTTTCAAGCCAAAATAGGGTATCTCACTGGAACAAAATTATTCAATCTATTCAATCCAAGTTGCTATCATGTAAAGGTATATGGTTATCCTTAGTAGGAAAAATTCTTCTAGTGAAGCCAGTGCTTTCGTCCATTCCAAACTATTTTTTATCAGTTTTGAAAGCTCCAAAGACTATATTACTTCAAATTCAGAAATTAATTAGAAAATTTTTATGCTCAAGGAATGTGGATACTAAAAAGAAGATACCATTAATCTCTTTAGAGGCTATGTGCATGAATTAGTTAAATCAAGCTACAGGACTCAATAATCTTGATAATAGAAATCTTGCCTTAGGGGCTAAAATGGTTTGGCGAATATTTTCAAATCCTTCATTAAAATGGTGTAGAATAATGCAAAATAAATATTTGGATAATCAGAGTCCTTCAAGAATTTTTAATGTCTCTGACCCCCCTTCAGGTTCAACAATGTGGAATTTCCTCCTATTATGCAGAAAGGTAATTCTCCCTCATTTAACTTGGGAAATTAATGATGGAAAACTTGCACATTTTTGGAATGATTCTTGGAATGGGTATAAGAAATTAAACTGTTACAATTTGGGCTCCTATATAAATTTCTTGTCATAAAAAGTTGGGTCATATCTTCATCATTATTTTCACAATGTAGAGTCTTTATCAGGAAAAATCAATTGGAAGGATTTTTCTATAGAGCTAATTGATCACAACCATAAGGGAATGATTGCCTCCTTAATGAGGAATACAATAGTCTATGTATCAACATGTGGAGACAGATTAATATGGTCAAAATCACAAAAAGGTTGTTATTCGGTCAAAGAAGGTTATCTCTCTATTTCAAATTCTATTACTCAATCTCAAACACACACAGCTTATAGTTTTTGTTGGAACTCAAAAATTCTCCCTAAAGCTGGTTGCTTTGCCTGGTTAGCAATACAAAACAAAATTCTAACAAGTGAAAAATTATCAAGATTGAAAATTTCAGATCCTTTTAAATGTGTCCTATGTGAATCAGAGCTAGAGGATGTCAATCACCTATTTCTCTCTTGTTCATTTGCACAAAGTTGCTATTATTTTGTTCTATCAAGGTTAAAGTTCCAATCACCTCTCCCTAATACTATTTGGGATTTATTTTCTAGTTGGCCCAAATTATATTAGTCTTCCTTTTTTGCGTGTATATGGGAAGTGATTCCTACTTCAGTATTATGGTCTATCTGGTGGGAAAGAAATAAACTCATGTTTAGGAAGGAAAGACAGGAAGTTGATCATATACTAACTTCTTTGGAAATCTCTATTTCAGAAATTGTAAATGTCTATGTATCAAAAACTAAGCAAACAGGATTTGCTTTCACAGAATGGGATTCCAAAGCACTCTCAAATTGGCCTCTTCTGTCTCTTCCTTTTAAAGGAAATCTTCATCTTGTATCAAATAAAATCAATAGATCTAAGGTTCTCTCGTCATCTCCCCCTCTTGGTTTCTTTAAATTAAACTTTGATGGTGCTTCAAAAGGTAACCCAGGAGCTTCAGGTGTTGGAATAGTAATAAGAGATCATAGAGGTCTAGTCCTTTGTGCCAAATCTATCAAATTAACGAATGGTAAAAATAATGAGGCTAAAGCACAGGCTCTATTATTTGGCCTGAAAATGGCTTTAGAACTTAAAATCCTAAGTTTAGAGATTGAAGAAGATTCTCTTAATTTGATTACTGCTTGTAGCAAAGGCTCTTCTCACAATTGGAAATTATCTTATATTGTAAAGCAAAGTCAGAAACTTCTAGAAAAATTCTTGCATTATAATTTATTGCATATTTATAGAGAAGGAAATAAGGTAGTAGATTTTTTAGCCAACTTGGGATGCAATCAAAACAATAAAGAAAAGAATCATATTGTCCAAATTAGGAAAATTGATTTTCAACTGGAAAAATTAATCTCAAAATAGGAAATTTCTTCTGAACAATTGGATAAAATTTTATTAATAAATTTTGATGATTTTGTCAACTATGGATGTGTCGGTTTTCAAAAAATTTTAACTTTCACTAACATATTTATTGTTGACAAGGTATCAAAATTCTATTAATCTTTTTTGTCTTGTGATACACATGTGAAAATCAACATTAGGAGAATATGTTGCTTAATTGTGATTCCTTTTGATCTGGTGTACTTATATTAATGTGCAAAGTGTGGTTCAATTAGCACGAAGTTGAGATCATAAGGCTTTTTGGTCTACGGTAAGAATGATTATAAGTGATGAAAATGTACATTTCAAAAAATCTGATGACAATCTCTGATAGAATTTATTTCGTTGCTTATCTAAATTTGTTGGCAGCTACAGGTAAATAAAAAATATGATAGTATAAAGGTTGGCACGTTCTTGATGTCGAAGAATATTGATGTTTTGATCACGTGGAATTTAATGTTGATCTTTCATACCAAATGGGAAGGTTATATTGGTTCAAAGATTTTCATTGTCATTAGTTAAACTTGCTATATTTGTTTAGCACATTCGGCAACCTGTTTAAAGGACATCAAGGTACTATGTCACAATAAGGTGATAAGGTATTTGTCATGATAAAGAGAATTTTTGAATGTGGCTTCGAGTTCAGAGGTGGGAAATACTAGTCTTTGTCCATGGAATCAGTTAACATCATTGTTGACACTGGTACGTGATATAATTTTGAAAAATGAGGCAGTTGTCTGCAATACACAGAAATATGTCTCTTCGTGTGGAGAAGGTTATATTGGTGGTATCTTACCTCCCCATTATCTTCCTCATAACAAAGTAGCGGTTAATTCTTTTTATTCTTTAAAGTTTTCTATAAAACTTTTTGATCCAAGTCATTTGAATAAGGCTCTATCGAGATACTCTCACCATTTGGGGAGGGAGATGACTGATAGATTCAGGGAGAAATTCTATTATGTTTCCTTGTTTCCTTTCTTCTTCATCATAATTGTCATCATGTAGCTTCTTCACTGCAAAGAAATTCAAGACCAGTGCACACTCAAGCTCAGTCACATGGTGGTAAAAATATGAGGCTGGCTATTAGTAGCATTCTAGACATTAACATAGCTATGGATTCTGAAATGGAAAAGGAAGGAAATGAAGACCAGGGTGACAATTTAAACGATTTCATACAAATGGAGGAGTAATTGGAGCTGCATTTAAATTTTATTAGTTGTGGCAGATTTTGTATTTGCTTATGAGTAAGCAACCTGTTAGTATTATTTGTATTTGATATAATCTATATGATTATAATCATAGATAGATAGGACATGATATAATTGTATGATTGTAAATAGTCATCATTTGGTAATTAGAACCTTTAAATATTGTTCATTTTTTATTTTGGGATATAACAAGAGGTTTTCTCATTGGCTCTTTCTTGCTGGTATGCCCTTTGAACCAGTATTTGTACATTTTATTACATATAATATATAAATATATAGTGGCTTGCCACTTTTGTTGAAAAAAAATAAAAAATGAAGGTGCTAGATATCATAGTTACAAATCTAAATTTGAAAAAAGAGAATTTTATCCTTCATATAAAAGAAATTATGTGTTATATGGTGAACATCATTCTTTAAAAATGGTGTTTATAGTTAAAAAATAGTTTTGGAAGGAGATGGAAAAATAAATACAATTTGATTCCAATTTTTTTTAATATATATATATATATATATATATATATATATATAGAGAGAGAGAGAGAGAGAGAGAGAGAATCTATAGACAAAATGTCATAAATCACTAGTTTGCATCATCTTCAAATTCCTCATCATTTAGTAGCTATAGGTGTTTGAAACTTAATATTTAGTTAAAAAAAGTTTAGTTCAGCCTAAAGCTTGGCCAAAAAGTGTAACCCACTATTATGGGATCATCCTCCTACAAGGGTTAGTACTCAAAAAACAAATGAACACGACACATGAATAAACTCACAAATGAGCTTGATGCATTGTAAATATGAATATGTGATAAAATTTGCTAATTTTGCACTTGAATACCGTTTTAATATGCTCTATTTCTTAATAGATTCACTAGAATTACCTATTATTTCATTAGGATTTTAAATGGTGAAAAAAAATGTATTTATATGCATTATCTTTTTTAACTACAAAATTAATTACCAAAATCCAAAAAATGAATTTAAATTTAAAAATGTTAAAATTTTGATAATGACATATTTATTTTAGGTCATTCAATGTCATTAATTAAATATTAAATGATAATTCTTGAGTTTATTCCAATTTTATAAAGATGAGCATAAAATGAGTAAGTTAAGAGCATAATTGGGTCTAAGCACATAAAGGGGGTCCAAAAATAGTGTGAAATTATCAAGGGTGACAATTTATGATGATACAATGTGTAGCACATAGAAAAATGTTGTCAGGTACATTTTCACACTTGATATCAGAATAATTAATGATAAATTGGACTTAATTTCGCCTTGGTCTAGTGTTGTGGGTGTTTTACACATCCACATTAGGTCTTGGGCCCTTTTTAAGCTAAATTAACATAACTCCGCCTTAATTTAGTGTTGCAAAATGTATTTATTTATATCTTCACATTAAATTTGGGATGATTTTAAACCAACATAGACTTAATCTAGTGTTGTAATGTGTTTTACACATTCACATGGGATTTAGGGCCCTTCTAAACTAAATAAACCAAGTTTTGCCTTAATTTAATGATGTAAAGTACATTTATTTACACTTTCACCTTGGATTTTGGGCCATATCGCATTTGTGACCTTTATATCATTAATAGGCCCCTATGACCCCATATTGTGCATCCCAAGGCATATTTTAATCTAAAACCAAACAATATCAACATATAAGCTTATTTTACACACTCCCTAAAACTATAGCTAGCAAAATAGCCCTTGTTCACCACTTTGGGTGGATGAGTCCCATCCAGGTGGGAATCATTCACCCAATTTGGTGAATGAGTCCCATTTTTCCTATTTTCGAGGTTTGAGTAGGAAAAATTTGGTTTTAAGTTCAGATTTCTTCCATTTCGGCCTTGGGGATCTAACAATCAATCATTTGAGTGTATTTCCTATATAAAAAAGCTTTCAAATCACTATTTCATAAAATAATTCATGTTCTCAAGTCAAGAAATCAAGAGTTAAAAATTTTGAGTCTTCACAAAGTCATCAAGATAGCATTCAAGATCATTTCTAAGGAAAACACGGGAAGAGTCATTCATCAATTATGGCAGCTATTCAAGATCCATCATCATTTCAAGAATATCAAGCATCAAGTAGGTTATTGAGCTAGTGTTTTTATGTAGCATTGAAGATCCAAGATCAATCATTGTTCTACTCCTATTGTCAAAGATCAAGATCTACATCCTTCATGGCCATTTCATGTTGATTTGTAGCTTTACAAGAAATCATCTACAAAGAATCACTCAAGCTATCATTATCCATGATTCATGTTCTTTGTTTCATGTTTCATGCCTCATTTCATAAAATTTGGTTCAATTACCTAAAAGGGGTTTGACCAAGGGAAACCCCTATTCCCTAATAATCAACACTTTGTATCCCTCTCTTTGTGTGATTGTTGATCTAGGTGCTTTGAAACTTGAAGACCATTGAATATTAGGTTACAAGGTTTTAAGAGTTGTCTCTCCATTTGCAAGGTCATAATCTTCATTAAAAGGTCATCAACAACCCAAAAATTAGAGTTTTAGATCTGAGAACTTGGAGGAATAGGTTGAGTAAAGTGAGGAGAGTAGATTCAAACTTTAAATTTTCAAAAAATCCAAACTAAACTGATTCACCACAAGTGGTGAACTAGTCCCAGTATAGGTTTTTTTCAAAGATTTTGTAGATTTGGATACCCATTTTCTAGAAACTTGCTCATGTGCAAAAATCCAGAATCGGGACTAATTCACCCAGAATGGTAAATGAGTTTTAGTAGGAAAAAAAAAATTGATTTGAAAAATATTCTAGCCTCCATTCAAGCCTCTACAATTTTCTAGGTTCACACATTTTATCTTACACACTTTTCTAGGTCATTTTGTAGGTCATTGCATCAAACTATGGTTAACTGTTGCATCCTACATTGAATTATTATTACCAAGTTCATACTTGGTGGTGAACCCCTCTTGTAACCGAAAATCATATGCTAGGATGCCTTATTGTTAGGTATCTCCCTCCATTCTTTATTGTATTGAGATCTCTAAGGTGTCCTTTAGTGTAGCAAGTGTGAAATAGGAATCATATCCTTGTGTTTATGCCTTAAAGGTGGGGAGTACTATTTCCGTGACTAAATTTTAGTGAGCCTACTATTAGGATACCTTCCTTTCTGATTTGGAGTTCATCATCATCCTATATCTAGCTTGCATTGAATTTTCATTAGGGTTTACATTAGTTAATTAGCATTCCAAGGTTTGGATTTTTTATAGTAGTGAAAGTGCATATAGGTTGCATTTTTATTCTTAAATCATTGAAAAAAATGTGCAAATTGCATTTACATTTAGGTTACAGGTCATACAAACTAAAAAACATAAAAATCACTTAAAATTGTTGAAATTATAAAAAAAAAACCTAATTGGGACTCATTCACCACCTTGGGCGAATCAGTCCCCGTCCAAATTTTCAACTACCTTTAACAACATTAAAAATATTATTTTTGTGCTTCCTAAGCCTCCTGGTAACATATACTCTAAGTCTATAAAGTTTTAGGAACATCTATTTTATGCATGTAGGTCAAAAACATCAATGTAGGGTAGTAAATTTTTAAATCATTTCAATTACCAACATCATTAAATCTCAAAATGTTCATTTTTCTAAAACTTTGTATCATAGAGATAAAATCACTTTTCACTTTTGCATACACAATGTTTCTATTCATAAATATTTTCATAAGTTTGATAAAAGTTCTTTTCATTTTTGGATATACATTGTTTGCATTCTTAAAATTTTGAATACATTGGATAAAAGTGTTTTTCATTGGTGGATATACATTCTTAATGCATTGCATGAGATGATTAGAAGTGTTTTTCATTTTTGTTCAAACAATGTTAGTACCTTACCTTTCTAGGAATGCTAAGAAAAGTTTCATATCCCCTTCCTATGAGAGTGTTTTAGTGAAAGACAATACAACCTTGGACATTCCTAACGATCATATTCATTCTTCTTCTAATATCTCGAAGAAGATATTTTGGTGTTAGAAGAACCAATCAATGATAGTTTTGAGAGTCCTAGTTGTTTCTCTCCTTATACCTCTCTTATTAGGCAAGACATTTATGAACAAGAAGAAACAACCATAGGTAATCATGTTGATAATGTAACACAATAAGAGACCACTAAAACTTCAATTACTCTACATTCACCTCCCAACACTTTCCCCTATTGTGATATTTTGGAGGATGAAATTCAATGTGAGGAGGGTATGTTGTTGTTGAATGATAAAATCTTTAAGATCTATAACAACCCTCTTTATAATCATTCTCCTACCTATCCTATTTTTGAATATATTGGGGAACAAAGGAATGAAATCATAAATGATCATGAAATAACATTTTTTCTTATCCAAGTATCTCTCCTAATTGTGATGATGATAATTTGATGTTAGAAGATATAATCAATGAAAGTTATGGGAATCTTGATTTCCTCACTTCCCCTAGAGAAAACATTATTGAACAAGAAAACACCATCATTGACAAGCAAGATAATACAACCATTTATCATCCCCCTACTTGTGTTGAAGTCATTTTAAAAGAACCAATCCTTCAATGTAAAGAAAATTTTGTATGTATTTCTCCTAAAAACTCTCTTCCTAGGGAGGATATTATGGTGAAATAATATAACAAAAATAGTAATGTAGCTTCCTCAAGTCATGGTGAAGAAGTGATTCTAGATTTCTCTTTATTATAAATAAAACAAACCAAGACTGAGCTGAGGTTATGAATGTGCAAGTTTCCACTAGATCACCCTTGATTAATGGACCGCTTACATACCCTATGGGACATCCAAAGAATCACCTAATTCTTTAACCACCATCATACAAACCTCAAAATCAAAACAAACCTAAACTTATCCTTTACCCACATAAGAGTAATGTGTTGCATCACCTAAGTCATAATATTGTTGCTCATACATATAACACTAGAAACAATCTACAACCAAGACAAACAACTTAAACATTCATCCCTTTCCGTAATACCATTTTTCCTAGTGCTCCCCATTTAAAATCACATAGTTGGAAGGAGTATGATCTTGTTGAAAAACATAAGAATACTCTTACAAAAGTATCCCTATGGGACTTAATTTAGAATTCGCCTAATTATTTCACTATGCTTCAAACATCCTTGCAACAAGTTGTGGTCCACTCTAGTGAAAATCCAAATGACATAGCAGCCATGATTTAAGGAAGAAATGCTAACATTGTTTTCCACCAAAGAGAGCTCCCTCCTTTGGAAGTGAAAAAACAAAATGAGGCTTTCATGATATAGCTAAATATAATATAATAGGGATAAAGTGAACCCTCATTGATAGCAGGTCTTCCCTTATTGTGTGTAGTGTATCCCTTTTGGGTAGGCTCGACATAGATAAATCAAAAATTAAAATTTCCTCTTTATATATTAGTTGATTTGACAATGTAGGAAAGAAACCGCTCAGTGTGATTACTTTTCTTATTACACTTGGAAAAGCTACATTAGAAACACCTACATGTCATGTCTAATAATCTTTCTTACAATATTCTTTTAGGAAGACCTTGGATTCATGAGATGCATGCATTGCCTTCTACTCTTCATCATAAACTGAAGTATGTCTACAAAAACACAGTGTACACACATGACCCAAATCATGAGCCTTATAGTGTCTTACAACTTGAGAAAAGCATAGAGAGCCCCTTGAAAACATTAATGCCAACTACACAAGTAGAACTTGTGCAACAAAAAAATAAAGAATTTTTTTTTATGGAAATCACAAAGCTATTGGGTATGTGCAGGATCATCATGGAAAAAACAAGCCCTTAAGTGGCAATAAAATTTAGAAAAATCAGAGTTAGGCAACTTGACGTAAAAATTTGAATAAGTTACCTATATTATTTCAAAAATATGTAAGAATAAAATCTGTAGAAAATTGAATGTAATTTCTAAACTACTAGGTTTATTTAAAAAATAAAAAAAACTATTTGGTCAAAATTTGAAATTTCAATGCAATACTACTTAAATTTTAGGGAAAAAATAAGAAGTAGGTGTCTGTCTAACCACCCTAGCCACAATAAAATGATAATTATTTTTTATAATATTTTAGATATAAGTAGAAGACTCATGTCCCGATGTGATGCATATTTTTTTTTAATTTATTTCCAAGTAAATAATTAATTATGAATTTTTTCTTACAACTTTTAAAAAATATAAAAACTCGTATGTCTGACCACCTTAACTTGGTCAAAACTTAATGAAATTATTTTTTTCTTTTTTTAATCCTATAGTATGTGAAGCATAAAATGTGACACATATTTCAAATTCAAAAAATATGATACCATTTGAAAGCTATAGATGTTTTTCAATCAACCTATCAATCGGGACTTTATTCATAATTCAAATAGAAAATGAATAATAATTATTTATTAAATTCAAAGTAAAGAATAATTTATATTGGTGGGAAGCTTAGAATCTCATTTAAAAACCCTTTTCATTTCATCAATTTTGTGTAAAAAAATGTTGTCAGCCACATGGGTCATCATATCACTTACATATTGCAACTTTTAGGCCCATCATGATCCTGCACATACCCTATTAGAAGATGATTGGGGTTCCTTGGATTTTGAACCAAAATTCATGGAAGAATACAAGATTATACATAAATAATCTGAAAAGGGATAAGAAAAAGTGGTAATGTCAACAAAAAATTTGGAAGACCCTTCGAAAGCATCCATCTCAACCACTTTAGAACAAAGGACAATAAATTACACAACAAACTTTAATGAAATTCATCATGAGCAACCACTGAATCCAAAAGTAATGAAAAATATTTATGGAGAAGGTTATGAACCTATAAAACAACTTGGGTATAGTGCAAAAGGATGTGGTGCTTGAGAACAAGGTATTTGTGTCCCTAAAGACCCTCACATGCAAGAAACAACTAATTATCTTGGTTATTGTCCTTTGATAGAAATAAACAAACTTTCACTCAATATAAACATTCTTACAAAAGAATCTTCTAAGACAACTTTAATAGTAGTGCATCTTGAACTGATAGAAACTAGTGGTATTGATTGTTATCCTTTGCCAAAAATAAAACAAAGATTTTTTTTTTTGCTTAATGTCAACGTCATCAAGAAAAACACTAATGGTTTTGATTCATTAGATTATACATCCTCCTTTCAAGGAGAGTACAAAATCTCACAATCTAAAGGGTCTTCTTTAAGTATGAAATTTGATACTAAGCAAGAGATATCTTTGTCACAAAATAAAGCAACATCTTCTACTATTGATCAACAAGTTATCTTTTTGATACTCCTCCAAGATTGTTTGATATCCCTTCCTGTAAGAACACAAAAAAAATTCTACTAGAAGTGTTCATGGTCATTCTATTAATGAATTATATAGTCATAAAATTTCACCCCTTGAAATTTCACATGCATTCTTGTATCCATCTTAGTTTCCACTCCACTAGCATCTTTTGTAGGCTCATTTTGAGCCCTTGCATCAACTTTTTTCCCTTCTCTGGATCCTCTAGAACCCCTTTTCAGTAGCTACCCTTGTGCATTTTCTTTGCATCAAAATTTTTGTTTTCCCATTTGTGTCATTTTGTAGCATGACGTGTCCAAACACTAGCATGGCATCCAAATGTCTACACCATGTGCTAGTGTCCTGTGATGTTTCAACGTTCAAATGACCATTTCATTGCATGTTTTCCACTTGTTAGCAAGTTTTTTGGTGGTAACGGTTGGGGACACCTTGAAACAGCTCAAGAAGCTTCTTTTCTCACTTTTAATGCTATCTTTTAAATGCCATTGCTTCTTCTAAGTTCCTCTAGCATCTCTTCTACTTTCTAGCTTCATTGTAGCCTTGGATCTTGCATTCCTCTCTTGCTATCTTATTTTCACAACTCCATATAGCTTGCTACAATAGAACCTTGAAGTTCTCTTGTCAACACTCATTGTAGCCCTTAGCTCTTGCATGTGATACCTCCCAATTTTCCTTATTCTTTTGAGCATCTTAGGATTTCACACATCCCCTATTGATTGCATCTACATATTGTGATATAGGTTCTCTTCCTCGAGTGGTGATTTATTTTCTCACCTCTTTCATGATACGAGCTCTCCATCTCGAGTGGGGATTTCTTTTATCAGTCATACTTGGTGGTGCAAGTTCTACTCTTGAAGTGATTTTCACTTTCACCACATGCTTTGTCCCTTTTGGTTACACTCTCTCTTTCTATTTTTTTGTTCGTGGAGGTGGGAACACCAAAACAAGGATTTGACTAAGACAAACCCCTATACAACCCCAAAAATTTCTCTAGATATTACACATGCAGATATTGAAGACATTCATTTTTTGGAGGCTTCATCACTTGTGTGGTGGTGAGATTTTTCTTTCTTTCTTCTTCTTATCTTCATCATTTCTAGTTCACTTTCCTCAGTTCTATTACATTTTGTTACTCTCCCACATTTGAAGATTTCTTGCCAATTAGAGTAGAAGTAGCCACCCTACCATTTTCTATGATAAACTCACTTTCTGGTCCATACGAGACACTAGTGTGTGTTAGGGATTCCAGTGTGCCACACTCTTGTCCTCATTCCATGTTGTTGTCCTTTCGCTGACAGCTTGTTAATCTATCGAAATAATTTTTGTGACCTGCTCTCTTCGATTCTAGAACTCTCGTGTTGTTCCTTGAGGTATTTTAGGGTAGTTTTACCCATGAGGCTCTCTGAATGAAGAGAAATTGTGAGTATCAAATCCCCTTTCCCTACATTTTTCTAAACCCAACGTGAACCAAAAAACTAGGAATTTATTTACCCCAACTTGGTGGAGTAATAAATTTTTACTCGGTACTCAGAATTCAGAACTGTTTGCATCATTGGAAAGGTCTCCAATAGAACTAGTTCAATCCCTAAAATGCAACTTCTTTGTCTATCAATTTTTAGGGATCGACACAAGTTCTAACCTCAAATTCTGCTTTGAAGACCTGTGAAAATGCAAATTACTAGAACCTAGAAAATACAAAAAAAATACAAAATGAATTTAATATCTTCTTTTATGAGTTCAGTATCAAATTATATTCAAAATGTTAATGATGTTGCATTTCTTGCATGTGATGGTGACTTGTCTTTATCCATGTCACTTGGTGTCTTTGATCCTTCTCATGAGATTCCTCTTTCTTTGGAGGATATCTTGTTGCAAGAATATGAAATCATTGATACCTTTCTTAACATTACTCTACCTTCTCTTCATTCCAATGCACTCTCTTCTGGAGATGATTCATTTGTGAACGATGGATCTCACTTTCGTTCCAATGCACTCTCTTCTAGAGATGTTGCATTTTTGAATGATGAATCTCTTATCTATTCTAATGAACTCTCCTCTAGATATGATGTATTAGTGCATGATGAATCTCCTTCCACATTGGATCTTGGTTGGATCGATATTATGAATATATCTTCAAATAGTTATTCTACTAGATAAGATGATTATGCAAATCTAATCTATGTCTTTGTTGCCCCTCAATGGTGTAAGAGAATATTCATATATATGAATCCAACTAGTACCTCTCTTGAAATTATTTTTTCTCTTGATGGTATTCCACTTGATAGAAAATCTCTTGATCCTCCTATGGTTTCCTCTTATAGAATGATAGCCCATACTTATCAGAATAGAATGGATAAACAACCAATACTTTGTTGCAAGATGTCACCCTTGGTTTCCTCTTGGTGTGGTAGGTGTAGTCAAACGTGATGCTTGGGCTTTGTGACATAGTTTAATCGCCTCCTCTGTATCTTATTCTTGTATAAATCCAATGGTTGTATCGAGCATTAATAAGTCGATATTTTGGGGCAATGTTAGCCACCTATGCAACACTTGGTATCAGAGCCAAGGTCATAGGTTCGAAGCCCACACTTGCACTCAAGAGGGATTGTTGCAAGGTGTGACCCTTGGTCTCCTCTTCCTATGGTAGGTGTAATCCAACGTGGCACTTGGGCTTCGTAACATGGTTTAACTACCTCCTATGGATCTTGATCTTGTATGAATCTAATGGCTATGTCACTCATTAACAAGTCAATATTTTGGTGCAACGATAGCCACCTATGCAACAGACTTATTCAAGCTCCTAAACCTACAAAAAATGAACATGGTGATAATCATCTTTTTGATAAATGAGTTACTTTGGCTAAGATCTCATTGTGGAACTTGCTTTAGTCTACTTTGTATTATCAAGGTATGCTTCAGGAAGCCTTGCAGAAGCTCCTCTTTCCTTCATATGTTAGGTTGGTTGATGTTGATGCATTGATAGCTCATATTCATGCAAATTAGTTGAATATTACATTCTATCTGTAGGAACTCTTGCCTTCAGAAGTATGGAAGCAAGAAAATCCTTTAATGATTATAGTCAACATTAATAATATCGATATTATACATACTATCGTTGATTATAGTTTGATTCCTAATGTATGTAGCATTGATCTATTACCTAAGATTAATATAGATTCATCTTCTCTTAATCCTTCTTCTCTTGTCATTCATGGATTCAATAATCTTGGTTGGCAAGTTGTAAGAAAAATAATTTTGAGTTTAGGACCCGTTACCATACCCACCCTTGTTTATGTTATGTAAGAAAAGATATCTTATAATCTTCTTCTTGGTAGACGATGGATTCATGCTATGGGTGTAGTCTCATCTACCTTGCATAAATATATTAAGTTCATTTGCAATAATCTAGTCATAGTCAAGGCTAATCCTGATGTTATGCACTTATGTGAAATGGTTTCTTTTGGTTAGGTCTCGATTGTGCCTACTCTTATTCCTTCAATGTCTTCTAATGTTTTGATGTTTTCTCCAGCAGTACCTACTGCAAAGGACACTCTTGAGATAGATGTCCCTAGAGAAGATCCTTCTAAAGCAAGAAATCTTGAGTCTATTCCTTCTACCTCTTCTAAAACGAATGCATGTCTTAGTGATGATTGGGGTTCTTTAGAATTTATATATTCCTTCATTCAGGAATATAAATTCAAGCTGATCCACTTAGACCTTCTCATGGCATCATTCACACCCGCTATCAAAAATGGTTATTCTTCTGCATTGTGAGATAATGTGAATGTAAATTGCAATGGTCTTAGTGTTGATCCTTCTTCTGGCAAAGGCCATTATGCTTTTGCTAAAGAGGATATTGTTGGAAGTTTTCTTAAAAAGGATGATTTTGATCCCATAGAGGAGTATGTTCCCCCTTGTTGAAGTAATACTCTTTATGTAGATCCCACCTCTTCTCAATATTTTCAAGTGTGAGATAGCCCTAGCTTTAAGCTTATATCTAAATATGGCTATGGGCATAAAGTTTGTGGACATAATAAACAAGGAATTCAAGTCCCTATAGAATGCACATCTTTCAAGTGTAATCTAGGGCTTGGTTTCTTGAATCAACAATCTAAACAAAGCCCATGGTTGAGTGTTGACATGATGTCTGATCAACCTCGTTCTCATAGATTGGTTCATCCTTCTTTGTCTTCTATCTTTGTATCTTCCTTTTGTTAGGAGCCAATTATTTATCCACAAGAGAAAGGGTTGCTTCTTCCTTCTCATCCTTTATTTGAGAACGATCATGTTTTTTTGCGGCTCCTTAAAGCTCGCTAAATTATTTGTCCTCCTACACATAAGAAATCTAATGAATGTATGATAAAGAAAAATAGTCTTTCTATGCATACCATTGAGTGCTTATCAATTCCACCACTAAATGCAATGATTTGGACAAAATAAAACTTCATGATTCAAGTGCCATCACTCATTTATTTGTTAGTGCACGTATCTCTTCTTCAAATGAAAAGTGATATCAAGGTCTACCTCTATCATGTATGTTCCAAGTACCTTGCATGGTTCACCTCCACTGTATGTTGGGGGTATTGATAACTTGTGCTTGAGATTTTAATCCTTCTAAAGGACTCCATCTCTTCTATATGACTTTCAAATGAAGCATCCCTTGAGTGGACCTCTTTCTCTTCTAAAGGGTTCCAAAGCGACCCCCCTTTGAATTTTTTTAATCCCAAATGAATTCTATGGTGTCTAGCTTTGGGGTAGCCTAACTAGACCTTTCTTTTCAAATAGTACATCCCTTGAGAGGATGCCTCTTCTTTTGAAGAGCTCCTAAGGAACACCTCTAAAAAATAATTTGTTGACGGTCTGCATGACTGCTTGTGTGACCAATTTTTTCTCAAGCATGTTTTATGAGAGAGTAAACATGTCACTTTATAGGTGTGCCTATAAATTTTCTTTCCAATACAAATCTGTGAAGTCTCGTTCCTTTTTCTTTCCTCCATGTGAGAGATCTTAGGGGACACCTCCTTGCAATTCTATGGGCCTATGGGACAATTACTTATTTGAGTTTCCTTCATGTGAGAGATCTTGAGGGACACCTTCTTGCAATTCTACGGGCCTATAAGACAATTTTCATCCTGTGAGATTTTTCCATCATTGGTCTGAGGTTCTCTAGTGTGATTTTTACAACTTTGTAGTTCCATGAAGCTACGAAGTCATTTTTTTCAACTCCCCTTGGGTCCAAGGACCTATGGAGCCATATCTTTTGAAATTCTCATTCCTTTTCTAGCTTCTTCATCCCTTTTTCCTAAATTCTCTTTCCTCTCTTTTGTATATACTCGATCGAACATCTGCATCTTCTTCATCCTAAGTATATTCTCTTCCTCTCTTTGTTTTAGAATTTTTATATGTGTTTAATTTTTGGATGATGCATGGTATTGAGACAAAATTTTGCATCAAGGTCTCTTTTACTTTAATGAGTCAAATCGTCTAGTTTTTTGTGTGCTAACATTGTTTTCTAGTACAGGTTTTTCTTATTTAATGCATTTGTTTTGTAGGTCTTCAACTTGGGGGCATATGCTTCCTTCATTTCAATATTTTTCCACTTCCTATATAGTATCCTTTTGGTATATGATTTTTTTAATGTTTAGTAGATTTCCTTTAGGGTGCATATTAGTGTAGATTCATATTCCTGCTAAAGTGGGGGGAAAATATATAGTTGTAAACTTGTACCCCTTTCAATTTCACATACATTATTGTATTGATTTTAGTGTCCACTCCCCTAGCATCTTGTGTAGGCTCATTTTATCCCCTACATCAACCTTTCTCCATTCTCCAAATGTTCTACCACCCCTTTTTAGAAGCTACCCTTATGCATTCACTTTGCATCAAACTTTGTGATTTTTCCATTTGTGTCATTTTGTAGCATGAAATTTCAAGACACTAGCGTGGGTCATGAACTTATGTGTGGCACGCTAGCATCCTATGATGTTTCAAGTGGAAAATCATCAGTTCTCCCCTTGGGATTCGTGACATGGACTAACTGCCTCCCATGGATCCATTAACTCTAGGAGTTGTATCAGGCATTGATAGGTTGATATTTTGGTGCAACAACAACTGTGGGCCAACATGTGGTATCAAATCCAAAGGTTTCAGGTTTGAATCCCCTCAAGAAATTTTGAGGGGGAGTTTTTTGGTAGATGGTCAATGCTCCCCTCGAGATTTGTGACATGGAATAACCTCCTCCCGTGGATCCATCAACTCTGGCAGTTGTATCGTGCATTGATAGGTCAATATTTTGGTACAACAACAACTATGGGCCAACAAGTGGTATCAAATCCAAAGGTGTCAGGTTCAAATCCACTCGGGTAATGTTGAGGTGGAGTTTGTTGGCAGATGGTCAATGCTCCACTCGAGATTCATGACATGGACTAACCACCTCACATTGATCCGTTAAATTTGGTAGTTGTATCGAGCTTTAATAGGTTGATCTTTTTGTGCAACAATAATTTTGGGCCAACATTTTCAACTTTCAAATGACCATTTCAATGCATGTTGGCCACTTTTTAGCAACTTTTGTCAGTGGTAATGGTTGGGGATGCCTTGAAATGGCTCAAGAAGATTATTTTCTCCCTTTTAATGTGATCATTTCAATTCCATTGCTTCTTCCAAGTTTCTCTAGCTTCTCTTCTACTTTCTAGCTTCATGCTAACCTTGGCTCTTGAATTCCTCTCGATATCTTGTTTGCATAGCTCCATATAGCTTGCTATAGCAGAACCTTCAAGTTCTCTTGCAAACACTCTTTGTATCCCTTAGCTCTTGCATGTGACACCACCCTTGCCTTATGCTTGTGAGAACCTTGGCATTTTGCACATCCCATATTGATTGCATCTACATATTGTGATACGGGTTCTCCTCCTCAAGCAGGGATTTCTTTTATCACCTCTTCCATGATATGGGTTCTCCTCCTCAAGCAGGGATTCCTTTTATCACTCATACTTGGTGGTGTGGGTTCTACTCCTAAAGCAGTTTTTTCTTTCTCCATACACTTTTTTCCATTTTTGTTACACTCTCTCTTTCTATCTAGGTGTTCATGGAGGTGGGAACATCAAAACAGGGGTTTGATTGAGGTAAACCCCTATACATCTCCAACAATTTCTCTAGATATTATGCATGTAGGTATTAAAGACATTAATTTGATGGAGGCTTCATCACTTATGTGGTTCTAATCATTTCCTTTCTTTCTTTTTCTTATCTTTATCATTTCTACTTCAATTTATTTCAATTCTATTATATTTTGTTACTCTCTCACATTCCAAGATTTCTTAGCAATTAGAGTAGAAGTAGCCACTCTGCCATTTTCTATGATAAAATCACTTTCTAGTCCATATGATATGACAATGCATCATGTTTTCATGCTTATTTCATGCTACCATCCTTTGGCTAAGAGCTTGTTAGTCTATCTAGATAATCTCTATGACCTGCTCTCTCCAATTCTAGAACTCTCTCACTATTCCTTGATGTAGTTTAGGGAAGTTCACCCCATGAGGCTCTCTAAATGAAGAGAACTCATGAGTAGTGAATCCCCCTTCTCTACATGAATGTAAGGCTTTAATTGATAAAATTCAACATCTTAGGGATTGTGGTGCTATTCCTTGTGTTCAAGCACCTAATTCCTCTATCTGATACCTACTTTCATCATATTTAGCACATACTTGTCTTGCACTAAGTGGGAACAAGGAGTTAGTTATCCTTGCCCTTTTATGTCTATTTTTGTTGTCTCTTTTGGCTAGTTGATCACCTTTCATATACATATAAGAGAAATCTTGGGATGTGGATGACATGCCTTAAGTTGACTCACATGGGACATACTCATCCATGATGTATTTTGATTCAAAAATATATGACTTGGCATAGGGATTTCCAAATAATATTTCATCTCTTCTTCTACTTTAAATAAATTTCTCACAACAATGGTGTTAGCAACCACTTTAAAGTGGGGGCATACATCGACACTTATTTTTCATTGTGCAATTTTATTTCTTCTTACAATGCATCCATTTCTGGGTGGTATCATTGGATTTGATTTCTTCCAAGAGTGTGATATTTCTCTATCTTTTCCTCTCTCAGAGACTTAGCCATGATTTTCCCTAAGAAGATACCTTGCAAAAATTAAGAAAAATCCCTTTGAATAAACTTTACACTATTTTCCATTTAAAATGTCTATGAGTTTCAATCATACAAATTTTTTCTTGTCTCATGGAGCTCGAAGTTCATTTATGTGTGGCACCTTATAAAAGCTATCAGGAGCTATAACTTTGGTATGGTTTGAGTAGGAAGCCTGATCGAGGCATGAATTTCCCCATAGACACTCGCATGTGTGTGTGAGTGTATACTATCCATGAGTGTATGTGTCTCACCTTCTAGGATTTCTCACCCAGTAGACAACCGAGATTTTCATTGCCTTAGAGTGAGTGTGTATTTTTTTAGATAAAAAACTTAGATCTAATCCACATTGTGTTGGAAAAATAGACAAGTCTTGATCCACATCCTATTTACTTTCACATGTTTTCTATTTTCTTTATTTTAGTTATTGGCATTATATGTTCATGTATCCTGTTTTGTTGAACATCATACACCTTGTGTGTTTCCTTTTTGTGCTTGTGTTGGTTTGACATAGGATCTTGGATCCTGGGGGCATGATCACCTCCTCCATCTTTGCTATCTTAGACCATCTACATTGGTATGATTGGACCCCTCTTGAATGTATACTTTAGTGTGTGTTTGAAACAAGTTCATCTTCTCACTAAAGTGGGGGCTAAATGTACTATAGAAAAATGTCATCATGTACATTTTTCGCACTTGATATGGGAATAATTAGTGATAAATTGGACTTAATGTTTCCTTGGTCTAGTGTTGTGAGGTATTTTACACATCCACATTAGGTATTGAGCCCTTTTTAAGCTATATTAACTTAACTCTGCCTTAATTTAATGTTGTTAAATATATTTATTTACATCTTCACATTAAATTTCGGAGGCTTGTAAACCAAGGTAGACCTTATGTAGTTTTGTAATGTTTTTTACACATTCACGTGCGATTTAGGGCCCTTCTAAGCTAAATAGGCTGATTTTTTCCTTAATTTAATGATGTAAAGTGCATTTACTTACACTTTCACATTGGATTTTGGGCCTTATTGCATTTATGACATTCATATCATCATTAATAAGCCCCTATGACCCTATATTATGTATCCCCAGGAATATTTTAATCAAAAACTTGATAATATAAATATATAAGCTTAATTTGCACACTCCCTAGCAACGTAGCTGGAAAAATAGCCCCTGTCAGCCTTTGGGATCTAATAAATGATTATTTGAGTGAATTTCATATATAAACAAGCTTTCAAATCACTATTTAATATAAGCAAGAATTAAGCATACCAAGTCTTCACAAGGTCATCGAGATAGCATTCAAGATCATTTCTAAGGCATTAAAGGGAAGAATTCTTCATCAATTGTGGCAGAAATTTAAGATCCATCATCATGTCAAGAATATCAATCATAAATCATGTTATTGAGCTAGTTTTGTGATGCACCATTAAATATCAAAGATCAAGCATTTTTCTACTCCTATTGTCAAAGATCAAGATCTACATTCTTCATGGCCATTTCATGTTGAGTTATAGATTTACAATACATTGTCAACAAAGAATCATTCAAGGTATCATTGTCCATGATTCATTTTCTTCGTTTCATGTTTCATACCATCATTCCATTGCCTCATCATTTGGTTTAATTACCTAAAAGGGTTTTGACCATGACAAACCCCTATTCCCTAACAATCAACACTTTTTCTCCCTCTCTTTGTGTGAATGCAGATCTAGGTGCTTTGAAGAATTGAAGATAATTGAATATTATGTTACAAGATTTTTGGAGTTGTCTCTCCATTTGAAAGGTCATGATCTTTGCTAAAAGGTCATGATCTAAGAACCTGGAGGAATAGGTCCAGTAGACCAAGGATAATAGATTCAGACTTTGAATTTCTAGACAAACCAAACTAGAATCATTTTCTATAGGTGGAGAATGAGTCCCGATGTAGGCGTCTTTTAGAGATTTTGCAAATGGGTAAGTGCACCAAGGTGGTTCCCAAAAAGGGGACTTAAGTGGATAGCTTTTTTCTAATATTAGGAAATACTGACCTTGGACATGAAATTGAGGATACTTAGACTCAAAATTTTGAGATGGAACAAAAAGAAGGATTCAAGTGCTCTAAGTCTACTTTCTAAACTACTAATTTATTTTGAAAATGGTTGAGATTAAGGGGTTCAAATGAGGGACGTACACAAATTGGTGTTGTTTTTGTTAGAAAAACATAACATCGCAACTCTTGTATGACCCTCGTATGGTGAACTTTGTTTTAGTATTTTTAAAATCGCAATGGTCAGAAGTTAGCTAATAGTATATAGTTGATGCACGATTTTTCTGATAATTTTTCAATGAATATTTGATTTTTTACTAATTTGCGAATTGGACATATCCTGAAAATAGAATTTTGGCTGTGCTACCCCTACAAATTTTGGAAACTAATTGATTTGTTTTTATTTTTATTTTTTAATTTTGTAGAATGGAGTCTAGTTTCTAAAAATGTAATTTATTTGAAAAATTGATGAATGGTTAATTTATAACGAAAAAAATACCAAACACTGCTTTTTGGCAAAAAAAAGACATACAGATAAAATAAATTATGGATGAAAGACTTAACATTTTTAGAAAATGAAAAAAATCACATCATTGGATAGCTAAGAAATAACCCAACATTACCCATGTGTTTGATTTTTTTGATATTGAACCACGTGCAATCCTGACGATCAGCACAAACTCGATTATGGGAAATATGGAGGATTATTTAAAAACACACCTTTGGTTGTTGGGAATGCCCTCCAAGCCTATGGGTTGATACTCCAAGGCAAATACCAAGCCTAAGGCTTAGGAATTCCCAAGGCAATATATAATGCGAGCGTGGTATAACACGTTCGCGTTATATCTCACTTTTGACATGGTTTTTGCTTATGCGGGGAACATGTCAAGTAAAGCATAAAGCGAGTGTGTTATAACATTCTCATGTTATGTCTTACTTATGTTAAATTCCAATATATTTAATGTATGCTGATATATTTTTATCTACATGTATGTCATGTATGTATGTATGCTTGTATGGATGTAATATTATATGTCCATATGTATTATGCTTGTATGTATGCCTCTATGTATGTCTTTAGATGAAGGGAGAATTTAGAGAGAGTATAGAGAGATGGAGAGGGGGTCAAGGTGAGATTTTAAGAGAGAGGGAGTGGGAGAGAAGGGGTTGGAGTGAGGGGGACTTAGCTAGGTAGGGAGGTAGGGATAGAGGGAGGGAGAGAGAGAGAGAGGATGGGAGAGAGACAATTGAGGGAGAGGGAGAGAGTGAGAGGGGGGTGGGAGAGAGAGAATCAAGGGAGAGGGAGAGAGAAGTGAAGGAGAGGGAGAGGGAGAGAGAAAGAGGGGGGAGAGAGAGAGAAAGACAAAAAGAAAGAGAGATTTATGTAGGAAGGGTGCAAAAGGGAGAGACTTCAGAGTGTGAGGGGCATGAGAGGGAGACACTTGAGAGATAGGTAGTGAGAGGGAGTGTGAGAGAGATGGAGTGTGAGATGGAGGGAATGGAAGAGAGAGGGAGTGTGAGAGAGAGGGAGTGTGAGAGAGAGGGAGTGGGAGAGAGAGGGAGTGTGAGTGAGAGACCTGAGAGAGGGAGAGGGTGTGGGAGGGAGTGACCTGATAGAGGTAGAGAAAAAGGGGGTTGGAGTGAGAGGGACTTATCTAGGTAGGGTTGGAGGGATACATAGAGAGAGGGGAGAGAGACAAAGAGAGAGTTACCTAGGTAGGTTTCCAGAGGGAGAGACCTTAGAGAGAGAGGGGGGGTGGGAGGAAGAGACATGAGAGAGAGGGAGAGAGAGGTATTGGGGGAGAGTGGGAGGGACATAAAGAGCGATGGATAAAGGGAGTGAGAGAGGGTGGTAGGGATTGATTGAACGAGAGGTACACAAAAAGAGGTGGACAATAGATAGACACAATTAGAGAGGGTGGGAGTGAGGGAAGGAGGGAGAGGTGAGATGTATAGATAGAGAGAAAGTGATAGGGGTTGAGGGTATAGGGTTGAGGGATTAGGGTGGAGGACCTATAGGGTTGATGGTATCTAGGGTACTAGGGTTTAAGGTTTGAGGGTTGAGGGAATAGGTTTGATGGTAGAGAGTATTTGGTTGAGGGTATAGGGTAGAAGGTTTAAGGTTTAAGGGTTTAGGGTTGAAGGGTTTGGGGTTAAGGGTTTAGGGTTAATGGTTTACTTGGTTGAGGGTAAAGGGTTCAGGGTATAGGTTTGAGGGTATATGATTGAAGGATTAGGTTCAGGGTCCAATGTAAGTGGTAGAGGGTTTAGGGTTTAAGGATTGAGGGTTGAGGGA